>JACEVL010000803.1:356987-426987 GCA_020284085.1 Aporrectodea caliginosa | reverse complement strand
CTCCGTAGCATTTCTATAGCCTTCCTCCGTTTAAACATAAAATATGGGACTGTTTCTAATTAAGAATATTTCCCTCGCAAGATTGGAAGATTTGTAGTTAAGCTTTATGGATAAGACTTTGGACTTATGTCACACATGCGTTCAATCGTTCATGTACAACAGATCTCAATTCTACAGAGAAACGATGCATATCATAAGCAACAGTATTTGAAGATATATTACTTCTGTAAATATCCAGTCATTTCAATTATACCACAGAGTCCAACACAGTTAGAATACTGATTTATCAGCTATTTCTTAGAAGATATAAACTAAAATTAATGTGAATGTTCACGTGTTTCTATAGCGTGATCTATATACCCTTCTCATTTTTCATTGAATTGATCGGGTGAGATCCTTTACCACCGCTGTCAGCTTGAATGGCGCCATGCCATTTAGCTAGTTAGTTTCACGAGGTGTGAATTGCTAAAATAAAACAGATTTGAATACAGTAAAAGGTAACCCTAAATCCAAGCGAAGGCTATGCTGTTGAGAGTAACCAAATGGAACCATAAAGTGTCGATGGATGCATACTTTGAGAAAGAGTCTGTAATGCGTTGTTCTGAATTAACTTGTCCTTGTTGATATAATAATAATATAATAATATCTTTTCTTTAATGAAGCGCCTGACAAACGCACTGCGCTGTACATTTACATGTTATGACAATTAAACAATTCACAAGAACAAAAATGACAGAAGACATAAATCTTGACTACTAACAGAACAGACAGCCTGCAATACACGGCGCTAATAGCAGCCTATACAAAGCATGTCCGCCTACGGTTCTCGATCTCGGTACCTCTCGCTCTCTCTGCCAGTGTGTTATCTAATGCGCTATCAGGCCCCCAACATCCAACTTCTGTGAATGTTCCTTGAAAGGTGTAAGCGTTGAGTTGCTGCATATAGGATGGCCGTGGAAAGTGAAATGTAGTCTCCCTTCTTGTATAACCAGTTGTTCGAGTCAAATACTTCCAAGACTGTTCATGAAAGTTTTGCCATTTTGGTTGATGGGGGCGAAGAGATTTTGTTGCTGCAACATTCTATGGGCTAATAATTATCCATCTCGCTTAAATCACCTAATAATTCTCTAGAAATCTGTTTGTATAGAAATTGCTTAAAGATATCTGGAGAAATAGAAACTGACTTGTATGGAAGATATGTAATTACATGTTTAAATATTTGCTCAAAGTATGATATTGGGTAACCTGCAATGTAATGTAATTGAACATTTATACAACACCTCTTCAAGATACGTATACTCAGAGGCGCTCTCTGTGCTAGCCTTTATTATGTTAAATGTCATTATGAACGAATATATTACATCAGATAGCAAAACAAGGCGCAGTAAACTGAAAGAGTCACCAGTGGCGGGCCCACGCACACACGTGGAACCAACCAAGGGATTCCCGTCGACAGCCTAAGATGGTATGGATGTTCAGAGTCTCTGGACCAAGTTGCGTCCAACCTGTGCCACCCATGTAGCAAATGAACTGTCATTTTGTAAAACCCTCTGTTTTGTGTATGAATTTCAGGTAGTCGTGAACAGGCCTACGCGTACTCCTTATCGGCAGCCGCTTTGGCTCAGAGCGTAGCGAAGGGCTGCAGTGCTGGCCTGAGCTCCAAGTGCAACTGTGGCCCTACTCCGAACGAACCACCCCCTGGGGGATTCAAGTGGGGTGGATGTGGTGATGACGTCAGGTTCGGCGTCATCTTCAGCAAATGGTTCACCGACACACAGTTCAATCGAAAGAAAATGTCACGCAATGCACTTATGAATATGCATAACAACGGAGTCGGTCGAAAGGTATTCGATTAATAAAAGCGCTATATCAATTATTGTTCATATTGTCAATGTTGTACATTTTAAAACTGAACTCGACTAAGATTTGTTGATCACCAAATAGATAAAGGCAATACAAACGGTCGAATAAGTCAATATTGGGCGTCAAAGGGAGAACTCCACGGGAACCGATTGGTCCCACGATGGCTAATATTGGAATTTTGCATTATTTGTTCATAGCCCGTATGTATTTAGACATTAAGGAGGTGCATAAAAGGTTAATTGCTCTCATCTATCACTGTCTTTCCGTTTTCGATTAAATGGATTCCAATAAACCAGGCATGGGCAACTTCTTTTAACAGAGGGCCACCCTAAGGTTTTAAGGGCAGCTCAGGGGCCGTATGGCAATCGCGAGCTAATTTTTGCAGATTCATTTGTCCTAGAACATGAAACGCTATTAATTTTATTCAAACTAAATAATAATACAGAATAACCGTTAAAGCAAATGAGGCTAATTTTTATGACGAAAATCTAATTATTCTAATACATAAGTCCTAAACTAAAAAGAAATAAAAAATGTTTTATTCAGTTTTAAATATACATAAAGCTGTTTGTGTGTACAAAGTATCCATTTGCTTGGCGTGCTATATTTAATTTGAAATCTGGCACTTCTTCTCACGACAAAAATCCAGAATGTTTGCTTTAATGTTCAAAGTGGTAATTCAAAGTTCATTGGAGAGATTGTCATCTGTTAGTCTGCATCTGTTTTTGCACTTTGTTAGTTTCATCTTTCAGAAGAACTGTTCACAAATATAGGTGCACCGTGCATGGAAACAGAGCAACCAGTTTCAGGCAATGAAAATTTAAGTGAAGGGTTAGAATCCTGAGAATTGTTCAGTTTGTAGGACTGCATCAGAGGTACCTCATGAAATTTCCTTTCCAATTCACTGTTGCATTGGAGTTCAATCAATTCCATTTGCATGGAGTTTGTTGCTGAATTGGCATCGATGGAAAAGGGAGATTCAAACAATTTGTCTAGTTCATGAGCAGTGACTTCAGCAAACTGGAACTCTACTTTCAATAAAATTATTTGTTCTGTGCACTTCTTGATATTTGCAGAATAAGTAAAACATGGAAATGCACGGTATTGCCTTTTGATATTTGATTTCCCCAGAGTAGCAACTTCGTTTGAAAAGTTTTGATAGATGGTTTCTAAAGTATCGAACTTGTGGCCTTGTCTTATGCAGAGAGTAGATTACATTGATGACCGAGCAGTGAACTAGTTGACTATAGACTAGAGGCCGGATTTTTAATAAATAAGAAACAGATGTTTTAATGGCAGTCTATGTACAGAAATTCATTTGTGTAGGGCCGGATTAAAGGTTCCCAAACTTCTTCTTCTTCTTTTCAACCGTCCTCGATACGAGGGTTGGTCGCATTGTAGACGATTCTTCTCCATCCTCTCCTGTCCTCGGTTTCTCGCAGCAACCTTTCCGTTGATAATTCCAACCATTCGCCCACATTGTCCATCCACCTCTTCCTTGGTTTCCCTCTTGCTCTTGCTCCCGGTACCGTTCCTTGCATAATTTCTTTCTCCAGACATTCACCTTGTTTCCTCATTATGTGCCCAAAGTAAGACATCTTTCTTCTTTTGATTGATTCCAGTAAATTCCTTTCCACTCCCGCCGTCTCTAACACCCATTCATTTGTTTTCTTCTCTATCCATGATATACCCAGTATTTTTCGTATGCATTTCATTTCAAATGCTTTTATTCTCTCCTCATCCCTCTTTTTGATTGTCCAGCTCTCGCAGCCATACATCATCACTGGCCATATAAGTGTCCTCATTAATTTAATCTTTGTGTTAATTTTTATGTTATGGCTTTTCCACAGTTTCATCAGATCTACTCCTATTCCAAGTCCTCTTGCAGTTCTTATTCTTATCTCCCTGCTGCAATCCACGTCTTCTGTTATGAGTGATCCTAAGTACACGAAGGTTTCCACTTGTTCTATCATACTATCTTGTACTTTGATGTTGCATTGATTCCCATTTAGTGCCATACACTTTGTTTTACCTATGTTGATCTCTAAGCCCATTTTTCGCCCTTCCCTGTCCAATCGAGTCACCAGATCCTGTAGTTCCATTTCTGTGCTTGCCATTAACACTATGTCATCTGCATATCGTAGATTTGTTATCCTTCTTCCTCCAACTTGAATGCCTCCTTTGTATCCTTTCAGTGCCTCTCTCATGACCATCTCTGAAAGTATGTTGAACAATGTTGGTGAGATCACACATCCCTGTCTGACTCCCCTTTTAATTTTAAACTCACTTGACAGTATCCCGGCAATTTTTACCTTTGCCGTCTGTTTTCTATACAATTCTGTTATCAGGTTGATAATGTGTGATGGGTACCCCATTTCAACCATCGACAGCCATAGTTGCTCATGTGATACGCAATCAAAAGCCTTTTTGAAATCGACAAAGCACATGTACAGCGGTAGTTGGTGCTCTTTCATCTTTTCCATTATGATTCTAAGATTCGTCACTTGATCCCTTGTTCCTTTGCCACGCCTAAACCCTGCCTGTGCATCTGATAATTCTGATTCCGTACGTCCTCTTATCCTTTCCAAAATGATCTTCAGCATAATTTTACTCGCATGTGAGACCAATGCTATGGTCCTATAATTCCTACATTGTTTCATATCCCCATTTTTTGGAATGGGTATGAATATAGACTTCGTCCAATCCTCTGGCCATTCCCCTGTTTCCCATACCTCCACACATATCCTATGCATTCTGTCTATTGCCGTTTCTCCCGCGAACTTGAATAACTCCGCTGGTACCTCATCCGGCCCTGCACTTTTCCTTCTTGCTGATCCATTTATCGCACGTTCTACCTCTGATCTCAGAGGTGCAGGTTCCTTTGCGTGTTCCCCATTATTTTATATGCATCTTCCCCATCATACAACTCCTCACAGTACTCCTTCCATCGTTCGGCTACTTCTTCTTTGTTTGTAATCTCTTCATCTGTTTTTGACTTTACACAAATCAGCTGCGGTCTGAACTTCCCTGTAAGATTCCTTACAGTTTGGTAGACCCTTCTTATATCCCCCCCTTTTATTGGATTCCTCCAGATCCTTGCACATGTCCTCAATTTGTTGTCGTTTATCTTCTCTTATTCTCTTCTGTACTTCTCCTTTAAGTGCCCTGTACTTCTCTTTATCTGTGTTCCTTGCATCCCTTTTTTCTGCAATTAATTCATAAGTTTCATTAGTTATCCAAGGTTTACAAACTAGGGCCGGATAAAAAGGTCCCCAAAGTGCCAGGTACAGTGCTAATATAAAAGACTTTGCCAAGGGGCCGGTTCAAAAGGTCCCCCGGGGCCGGATCCCACGTCCGCGGGCCGCCAGTTGCCCACCCCTGCAATAAACGAACATATGGAATTGTTTCAAATAATTATGATGGTGAGTTCTCTGCCCGAAGGCAGATCCATTGGCTTTACGCTACCCGGGGATAAGATGAGTGTGTTACCCGTTGCCTTCCTCACAGACAGTTGTGGGTGAGCAACTTGTCCAGGGTCGCTATGCAGCGGCTTCAGGTAGATTCGAGCCTGCGACTCTCCGATTACAAGGAACAGAACATGCCACTACACCACCGCGTCCCCGCTGGTTTCAATTGGAATTTTCCATTAAATAAATTATATATTCCACATATTTAGGCATTTCGAAGTTGCTCAAAGGGCTCACAGCTGTCGTTTTCTTTGTATACGTAGATTCTTGCCGACAGTACATCGACTGTATGCAAATGCCACGGTGTTTCCGGTTCCTGTTCGATCAAGACCTGCTTCAAGGCACTTCCGAGCATGCGCATTATCGGTGCCGTACTGCAGCGCCGCTACACGATGGCCATCGAGGTGAACAAGCTGAACAGCAACCGTTTGGACAGGATCCGGTCTGCCAGGAGACCAAAGGCCATTTCGACACCGTCCAAGAGGGTTTCTGACGATGACCTCATCTACTATACCATCTCACCCGACTACTGTCTTCCAGATGAATCCCTCGGGTCCCTCGGAACACAGGGACGGTTAGTTAACTACCTTACTTACTGATCTAGTTACTTACTAATACTATAATAATATAATTACTTACATTTAGTTATTTACTTTTGTTATACGCTCTGTCCAGCTGATTTTTTCAATTCTTCTCCATATCCACATTTCGAAGACTGGAAGCTTTCGAAATGTGGACATGAAGAATAATGGAAAAATCAGCTGGACAGAGCGTATAACAAATGAAGAAGTGTTGGAAAGAATTGGAGAAGAAAGAACCATGATACACACAATAAGAAAGAGACAAAGTAAATGGATCGGATACAAGCTGAGAGGAGACTCACTACTAAGAACGGCCATCGAAGGAAGAATGGAGGAGAGGAGGACAAGAGGAAGACTGAGACAGATGATGCTGGATTGGATGATGACAGATGGTTACAGAAATAATAATAATAATAATAATAATAATAATAATAATAATAATAATAATAATAATAATAATAATAATAATAATAACAATAATTAATAATAATAATAATAATAATAATAATAGGGGTCCATAGTGTAGTGGTAACATCACTGGTGTGAAGAGCAGTAGGTAGCGGGATCGCTTCCCGTACCCTCCCAAAGGTCCATTCAGCCTATCATACACGAGATGGCGCGTTCGTAAAAATGAGATGTAGGACATGATAGGCGCCTTGCATGGCTGCCGTATACAGTTAAATTCGACTCCTGTAATAACTTGTGATCATCCGTTCATACTGATTTGTAATCATCCTGCATTGTGTCAGTTTGAAATTAAACGAAGATTATTATTATTATTATTATTATTATTATTATTATTATTATTATTATTATTATTATTATTATTATTATTATTATTATTATTATTATTATTTAATACACCATTTGCAAACGCACAATGGGACAACAGTTATTACAATGTGGGGTGCGGTGGTGTAGGGGTATGTTCGGTTCCTTGCAGCCGGAGGGTTGCGGGTTCGAATCCACCTCAAGCCGCCGTGTAGGGACCCTTGGCAAGTCCTTCACTCGCAGTTGCTCATGCGCTTCGGCGTGAAATTCCAATTCAGTGTCCGCGCTGTAGTCGGGAGCGCCTCTGAGTAGAAATCTTGAAGGGCGCTATAACAAGTGCTCATACATACATACATAATGATAATGATAAAACATCGAAGTAACATTATTATTAATAATAATGTGTAAATAGTTAAATGCTAGTGAAACATGATTAATAACTGTACAACATCCTAGTGATAAATCCCTTCCTAGTGAGGGGTCAGAATGCGGCTTCATATCGATGGCTCCCTCTACCCGTTGACCTTGAGTGGTTGACCTTGACCTACGTTGACCTTGAGTGGTTGACCTTGAGTGGTTGACCTTGAGAGCTTGACCTTGACCTCTTCAACTTTTCTGTTCCAGCGAATGCAATAAGACTCACTCGGGTTCTTCCGGATGTCGCTCGATGTGTTGCGGCCGAGGTTACACGACGGAGGTCATCGAGCAGAGCCACCGATGCGACTGTCGCTACTACTGGTGCTGCTACGTCAAGTGCAAGACCTGCATAAAGACTGTCCACGTCCACAGATGTCGCTAGCAATCCAGTCCGTCGCATTCTCTACGTCTAATATAACATCGTTGCCTCGCGGTCGTCTTTTCAATGTCTTATAATTATAATATCACTGCCTCAATCGTCTTCCACTGTTGTTTTCTGAAATGTCTTATCCGCTCGTACTGTAACTAATATCCACAAACACCATCACATCACTCCTCAAATTACTCTACTAGCTTAAAATACATGTGAAGTTCGTCCTTTCTATCTCTAGTAAAAACTCATTGCCACGTTCGTCATTGCATACCATTATTTCCATAGTGGTTTTTGCAATTTTCGTATACGACGTCATCATGTCATGGCCGAATTAAAATATTTTCTATGTTCATCACTGACATGTGCACGCTCGTCGCATTTAGACCTACCTACTCAGTGCATATTTTAACTGTTAAGATTAGCCCCAGTAGTTATAGGATATGTCCCATGTAATACTTTACTTTCAATGTTAGTTTCCAATAACATTGAAAGTAGTGTAGCACACTTTGTCCCAGTAGTCCAAATCCGTTAAAATATGCACTGTACCTACTTGCATGTCTTGCAAGTTGCAACTACGACATCGTTGTCGCCACGGTTGTTTGGTGCTCAACACATCTTTGATGTGGAAGTCAACGGCCTAGCCGCAGACCACAGTTGTTGCCCGACTCAACATAGGCCTATAATGTGCTTAAACTAACGCTACAAAATCTTAATAGCCATTAACGACAAAAGCTTATGATCTTCGGTTTGGATAGAAAACTAAAGATAGACCAATTATTTTGAAAATGCACCGACGTCTGTGCCAGAAGTCAGAACATCCAGCTGTAACTAGCTAAGCTTGATTGCTTGCCAAGCACGAGTTTTGAACGGCTTTGAAATACGCAAATCATAACTCGTCAATAGAGAAGTAAGACATTATATTTCTAGGCCTAGCCTACTTGTCATTTGTAATTTTGCTGTCATCATTTTCAGGTGACCGTGTTTTACAACCTTTTAGGCTATAGTAGCAAAACAGAAGATGGATAGGCCTACAAAAGCCCTACATGTTAAACGAGATGCTTTAATATTGCCCAATAATTTGTGATATGCCCTATGTCCTGAAAATCGGCCAAATTCCCAAACAGTATAAAATCTTTAAAAAATTCAATAGGGGCCGTCCATAAATGACGTCACGCAATTTTGGCCGATTTTAACCCCCCCCCCCCCCTCGTCACACTTCGTCACAAAAAGTAACATCCCCCTCTGAAAATGACGTCACAAAGCTCTGACCCCCCCCCAAACCAAATTTCCATGGCGAAGCAAAATGCTCCTTCATGGAACAAATAGGGAAAAGCATGAATATTTTAAAATCTAACGGTGACCAAATATTGAAATAATTCAAAAATTATTAATAATGGTGCCTGTATACATTAAAATAATTTAAAAAATAATTAAAATTTAATCCTCAAAATCAGTGCTGTTATCATTAAAATTAAATTGTTGTTAATTGTTAAATTTAATAACATAGACCTGGTGTAACGTCACACTTCTCAGACCCCCCCCCCACCCCCATGTCACACAACGTCACAAATTTCCGACCCCCCTCCCCCCTAGGTGCGTGACGTCATTTATGGACGGCCCCTAGACTTAAATTGCAGCTTAAAACTACTTTTAAGTCCAAACGAACGTGAAGAACTGTTTTGGTAATTCATCTTTTCAGCGATTTTCTCACAATTTTCCTTCCTTTAACGCTGTCTTTCTCTTCAATTCTCATGTCATTTGTGTCATATTTTTCACACATTTTGCCAGTTTTCAATTATTATCCTCTTTCAAGCTTCATTTTTTTACAGCATTTGCAGTTTTTAAACTTTCAACTCGTATGGGCAATTTGTCGGCAGTTTGACCTATTTAATGTGACATACGCTGTTTTATACCCGCTTCCAGTGAGCCTGTTACGTGTAGCCTATCTGTGCAATTTGTTGTTGTAAGTTATGTGTTTTCTGATTTTTGTATACAAGCGTGTATAAAGCATATGCTTTCTATGGGATGTATACAGTTGACAATTTGAAGTACAATTCGAAGTAATTTGAAGTATATGCAAGCATAAGGTCAATGGCGCAGAGCTTTTGAAATACATTGCCTAATGTTGCGAGTGTCTAAATGGGGAAAGCGTGCTCTAGCCCTACAGGAAACAGCCTACGACAGAGACTGGCGAATATAGTTAAGGATTTTAAACAGCGACAGATGTAGAACGAGACCTGGGCAGAATCACTTGAATACGAATTCCATGTGCATAGTTGGGCATCCGAATATAGGCTGCGTAGCGTATTGTAGCATTTGGCTTTTGAGCAGGTCCTGGAGTCAAATTTTAGCGTATTAGCTTATTCTGAATTACCGCGAATTCTTTACGCTTATGGTCAGGGCAGTAAGAGAGTTGAAGAAAATCGCTGTTGTCGTCAAAGTTGTTAACAATGCTGTTGTTTGCATATAGCTTCTATCGCGCCTCGTCGGTAATGTCTGCAAAGGCTGGAATTTCTAAATTGCATAGGAGCAATCAAGCGAGACTAAACAGAAAGGCTTGAAGTTGCACAAACGCCAACAGAGACTTATATTTTAGACTGTCGTATGCAAAATCAGTGCATTAATTATTTATTGTTGTCCGTTCGTATTATTTTATTTTGTAACTTCTATAGAGCTCACGTCTGCGTCTATAAATAACGTGATATTTTGCCGCATGTTTTTGTCTCGTTTGTGGCGTTTGCTTGCTAATCTGTTCCGATAAAAAAAAACTATCAATAGAATTGTTTTTTCTTGGACAATACACTATAATACGATACAATCTCGTGCATTGTCCATCTCTTTGGAAAAATATCCCCGTTGACATTCGAGCTGTCCCTTTGATCTCTGCTCAAGTTACTTTTTTAGAGCTATGTTAAGATTAACCTGTTCAGATTCTTTGTATAGACAGCCATGTTCATAGCGCTTTTGAGCCAGTGCCTAAAATAGGATCTACTCAAAATTATCAACTGCACACTCTTCTTCAAACTGCCAAACTGTACTCGAACTGTTAAGTAAATGTCAGGTGTTATATTGGAACCGTGTGCAGCTGACTTAAGCCAATCTCTTAGACACTCGTACTACACACTGCTCACTCCAGACAAGTCAACAGCACACCTTGTGTCGGAAAACAATCTATTTTAGGGTCTGTTTTGATGGGTTCCCTAAATGCGCTTTATAAGTGGCCAGCTGTTACAATATGTACCTACAGTACATTACAATACAACACCACGCAAATACAAGGAAACGTAATTAATGCAATATCATACAAAGTAGTAATGTTAAAGGCCGATTTTAATTACAAATATGAATTAAAATCGGCCTTTGACATTACTATTTACAATACAAAGCTATTTAGTGCAACATGATGCCCATAAGTAAGTCTTGCTTATAGCTATGTCATCACGACAGATAGGTGCGTGATGTCTTTCTCTCGACTCTTAAAGACGCACTTTTTCATCTGTTTGATGGGCACGTGTTGAGCGCTTCTGTGAGACTCTTAAGTGGCGCTATATAAATGTCTTGTTACATTACATAATTTACATTACATGTCAATGTACTGTTTGAACTGATTTTATAAGATTAAGCTTCACTGTCCTAGTTTTAACTAAAATTGATAGCTATACCATGTTTAGAACATCACTGCCCCATCTGCAAGTTTAGCGATCAACTGAGTCATTAACAATGTTTAAAGTAGGTCCCATCGTCTGGCACATGCAACACACGTGTCTTGCAAATGCAGATGCCTAACTGGACTTAACTCTATTTTTAAAATATGTGGGTCTAGTGACATTCGTCTTATAGTAGAAAATAGGAAACAGTTTTTAAGATTACATAGCATGCCATGGTACGCACAGCGAGATCTTTAAAAGCAACGCTTACTTGCCTACATATTTGGAAAAGTATGTTAACGCTGATAGTGATTAAAATGTCCCTCTAATCACTGTAGTCAGACCTCTGGCAATTCTAATTTAACAATTATATTGCGCCACTAAAGTAGCTTCTTTAGTGGCGCAATATAATTGTTAATCTTAAAAACCACTAATCAGCGCTCGTGAATAAGCTGGTGCCCTTCACTTGGCTTTCGATTGGCTCTTTAGAAGTTTAGAGTTTACGATAACGATTAATCAAAGGAGCCTCTGCGCTAGCCTACACGATGTCAAGTGATTGTCGATAAAATTAGAATCACATGTACATCAGTTAGCAAAACAAAGCACAAAAAATTACATTGTGGAAGAGTGACCATTGGCGGGCCCACGCGCGCACGTACACCTTTGTTGTAAGCAGGTTAACATTTGTCCCATGCAATTTTACAAGACATCAGTTTTGCTTCCATCCGTCCAAAGGCCACTCGTCTTTATCTTTAGAGACCCCTCCAGTGCCTTCACCTACCGATTACAAGCCGGGCCGTACTATCCATTTGCGCAGAGTAGGCACTGTGCCTAGGAGTAGGACCTACGAACCTTTCAGTGTTCTACGCAAGTCTGAAAATGAGATATTGAAAGAATAGGTTTAATGATTGAATTATTCTAATTGAATTCTAATTCTAGTTATTGACATTGGCTATTTACTGCCTATAGTTGCGTCTGTGGCAGCTTGGTTTCCCGATTAAACGAATATAGATTGATTGACAATTTTTGTAATTGTACTGAAACAATTTAACTCGTGATTAAACACGACTTCAGTAAATAATGTGAATGCGTAATTATGCGTTTAGCTTAAATGCAGAGCTGGCAGTTTGGGTCTACGAATGTCAAGAGTGCCTATAGGGCCTTCAACGACCTTAAAACGGTCCTGGTTACAAGCGCCTTCGCCCAATGGCGTCTTTACCCTTTAGTCCAATAGCTTATACACATTAGCCTATCATCCAAATAGGTTTTAGATTATTTCGTCCAAATAGCTTAACTACCCTTTCATCAATTGCTATTCTGTCCCTTAGTCCAATTTCTCTTAGACCCTTAAGTCCAAATAACCCATAGGCCGTAAATACGTTATAGACAACTTCCTATATATATTATATACATACACTCGTTCTTCAATATTAACCGGTGGTCCAGGTGCTTCCTTTCGCTGTCTTAAGACCACTCTTTTCGCTCGGGGTCTTTCGCACTGGGAGAGCCTCTGATTGATTCACTGTGAGAGGCGCTTTATAAATTTATAGATACAATACAGTACAATACAAAACAATACAATACAATGTTTCCGATACGCTTCAGGGTCATTCGTCCAATAGGTTCCCTACCAGCATTTCCATTGGCATTATATTGGGCCCATATGGGCTCTATACGGGTCCCATGTGGGAACATGAGTCCTACATTGACAGAGTTATAGGCTCTTGCGTTCAACAGTTTATAGACATCTTGGTGCTATTTCGTTCTGCGTTTATATCCAAGTGGTCCAGTGGTTTGAATATCGACTGCTGGTCTTAGGCGCTGGAGTCGATTCCGTGTGCATGGTGTCTTCCGGTTGTTCCACTGGAGAGGATGAGGGCGTTGTTTCTTTTCTTTGGCAGTGTGTTCATCTGCGTCTGACCCATTGAGCCGAACATGCTCTTCAAAGACAAAGAAACCAATTGTTATTTCTTATTGTTTATGAAGCGCTACTATCTAGTGAGAAAGCATCAAACGATGGCACTCAGCAACTGTAGGTGAAAGACTTTTACCCATTGCCTATTAATTATGTTCCGAAGTTTTAACTTTAGCTATTCACTTTCGTCTGCTCGCAGTTTTCAAATGAATGTTATAGTCAGTTTGTAATTTTAGTTTTATAAATAAGTTTCGCCGCCCTCTGGAATGTGCTGCCACTGGCCAACGTGGCCTAGTACGGTGACTGTAGCAACTCCGCCACTGGCCCAGGGTCTGTATACACAGGAACCGTTTCAGGGAGGCTGGAGGCCGCGTTACCAGGCCAGCGCTGACTCAACCAAGCCACTGTATCAGCGATGCCGAAAATGGTCAGCAGCCTGTCTTCCCATCTTGGGGCTGTCCTGATGGACATGGGTCACGTCCTGCAGCAACTACTACCTCCAACAAAACCCGGCGATATAGAAGCGTCCAGACTAGATTTTATTGATTACACCTCTAGGCATTAGTTAGATTAGAATAGATCAAAGTAAACTAAATCCGATCATATCTTATCAAGATTACAATTTACAGGCTAGCGCAGACAGCGCCTCATTTTGTTTCTCTCTTTGAGCGGCGCTATATAAAGTTCAATTACAATTAAACCGAACTCTGCCGTTGCTCGTACTCTGGCAGTGCCAGCCCCAATCTTGGAGAAAGGAGGGGGACAACGCTAATCATCTTTGTTATGACACAGTGTCGTTACACAACAACCAACTAAAATTCAACCAGAATATACAGTGGACCATATCATATGGAAATTATATTCGATCAACAGAGATCACATTAGAGGGAGATCAGATTTCGATCAACATAGATCACATTAGATAAGAAAATAGTTCTCACTTAATGGCGCTAAAGAAATAAGATAAACAGATGGATTTTCCTACCAGGAACTTATCGTCCGGTCTTTCTGCCGTTGGTAGAACGTAGACGGTGTCATAGGGAAACGAACCCTCGACCTTCGTCCGTTCGCATCGACCGTACAGCCAATCGGCATGGAGCAGAGCGTTTCTCGATTCGTCCATCAGTTCCACAATGTCGCCCTGTCTCAGCCGGAAGTCAGCTCCACTTCCACCCGTGAAGTCTACGAAAGACAGACCAGATCCACCCCATTCGTAATCGTAATAGCAAACTCTAAGTTTCTAACTCGCTATACTCTAAAGCTAAGCGCAGGGCACCCATGAGCATATTTAGGGGAGGGGTTACGGGTTTAAACCACCCCAAAATAAATTGCCGAATTTGTCCATGCAATTATATGCGAAATACAAAAACTGAACTTTTTCGACCATTTCCAAAGAAAACCCCCGAAAACTTAAGACCCCTCCGAAATTTTTTCGTGGCTACGCCCCCGAGGGCACCGGCTGCGTTGTGTCAGCGGGGTTGTCCTGAGATGCCAACGGAAGAGAGAGGAGGCAGAACACCTGCCAAGGTGGGTTTGTTGAGGATGAGACATCTTGGAAGGATGAGCATGATAGGAATTCTTTCAGAGGTGAGTGATACTTCAATTTTGAATAGAAAGTCTGTCGGGTAATAAGTAGAGGAGCCTGAGTAGATACGTGGGGGAGCAGCGTTAAGACAAAATACCCGAGATGGGGTCACGGGTGGCCGAGCGCTTAACTCGAAGAAGGAGGAGAAGGAGGAAGAGAAGGAGGAGGAAGGGAGGAGTAGGACGAAGAGAAGGAGAACAAGCAGCAGCTGAGTTCGTTAGGGGCGCATACGCGGCAGAAATCTGAAAGCAAATATCGAAATGCAACACGATTATATCGCGAATAATCTTTGCAATCACTGTTGTATTTATGCATGTATGTAGGGCTGTAGGCCCTATATGGCCATTTATATAGCGTCTTACAAGAACATCACGAAGGGGCTAAACGCAGTTACATAACAGATTTAAACAGATGCGACTTAAGAAATTCGAGAATGTTTCCTGCGCTGCATGCGATGCAATGCTACGAATAATGCTAATGGAAGCTCCAGTATGAAGGTCCAACGCATGAGAAGGCACGGTGCGCCCGCATCGACGTACGGGAGCGTAGAACCATACATGCAAGAAACAAAAAGAACATACTTAGATACCTATATTCTAGTCTGTATGATAGTCTAAATATTGGGCCATTTCACTTGCCTTGAAGTTGGAATGACTGTAGGGCCACTCCCCATCTGGATCTTCGACGAAGTCCGTCCAAGAAGACGGATATAATCTTAAAGACCGTCGTTGAATTAGGACAGTAGAAACTGAACTCAGCTCCATCGAGAGTGATGAAACTCACTGTTGCTTTCTTCATGTCGCTGGCGCTAGAAAATTGAGAAATAGTCAACTATTAGGCGTCACAGTATACAAATTAGTATCATCATTACGCATTTATTAGCCGTCACAATCTAATGACCAAGTGTCAATCGATGACCCTCCTATGGTTCAAGCGTATGCTACGAGCGCACACACTGGAGCATGTATTATAGTCTTTAGTTTTTAGTTAAGATCATATCCTTTACTGTGTAACTTTTTATTTGTTACCATAGTAAAACCAATACACAAGTCAGTGTTTCCCTTATTCGGATTACCAATAACCTCCGTCATCTTGTAGGCCTAATTTTCTTCAGTGATATTTAGGCCCCTCCTAGCGGGACTTGTCCCTTTGGGGTGCCTGTTGCTCCCATATCATCTTACTTATGTTAGTTTTTGTAATTTATGTATACCTACTGACTAATTGGTTATATTCTATTTTGATCATTTACCCCTTCACTACTTAAATTCGATGTACCTTTTAGTCATGTTAGAGTTGTGACCAATCGTTTATGTTTGTCATGTTGTTTTATGTTGGGAACAATAAAATTGAATTGCATTAAATTGTGAGTGAAGGACTTGCTCAAGGTCCATACACAGTAACAGCCTCATGGGAAAGGCTTGAACTAGCACTTACCGTGTTTTACAAGGCGAGCGTCCTAGTTATATAGTCCCACAAACAATTCAAGTACTACTTGGCCAACTGAAGGACCTAGGTGTCTAATGCACATGACATCGGTTGATGCCTTGTGCATTAGACACCGGTGCAATAGAAATTACTACTCACAATTACTATTATATGTATTACAATCATCATCATCATCATCATCATCATCATCATCATCATCATCATCATCATCATCATCATCATCATCATCATCATCATCATCATCATCATCATCATCATCATCATCATCATCATCATCATCATCACCACCACCACCACCACCACCACCATCATCACCATCACCACCACCACCACCACCCACCACCACCACCACCATCATCATCATCATCACCACCACCACCTACCATCATCATCATCACCGCCACCATCATCATAACCATCATCATGAAGTTGACAATGATGATCAAAATCGTCTTCGTCAACGGCAGCTTCATATCTGGTGACTCGTCTAGTGTACTGTGCATTGTTTTGCTAACTGATTTAACAACATTTAAGTCCTTAATGACATTCAACATCGTATAGACCAGCACAGAGAGCATCTCTCATTAATTTGCTCCTTCATGGCGCAATATAAATTCATAATTGCTTTTACAATCTCTGGAGGCACACGGAATCGGAGTTAACCTGGTGGAGAAGGAATCGACGAGGTCGTAGTAATGGAATCCGAGGATCGTCTTGAAGTGTCCATCCAGAATGAAGACACCCTCACCGTTAACGGCCAGGATGACGTCATTGCACGGAAGGCGGGGCCCAGAGTGACGAAACGCCTCGAACATGGCCGAGAAGTTGAGCGGCCAGAGACTGGTCGCTATGGAGACGACCTGGTTCTTGATCTGAGAATCAAACTTTAGTAATTAGCATTATTAATTGGCAAACTCCCAGATGGCATTAGGTAGTGGTAGTAGTAGTGGTGGTAGTAGTGGTTGTGGTAGTAGTAATAGTTGTAGTAGTAGTGGTAGTAACCTTCCTCTTCCTCTTACCACCTTCCTCTTTGACCGGGCTAGTGTAGTTATCTTGAAGGGGCGCTAGATAGATAGTAATAGTAGCAGTAGTGTAGTAGTAGTATTGAGTTGAACTCCTGAATCCTACTGCTAATACTACTACTGCTGCTGCTGCTACTGCTGCTACTGCTGCTGCTGCTGCTGCTGCTGCTGCTGCTGCTGCTGCTGCTACTACTACTACTACTACTACTACTACTACTACTACTACTACTACTACTACTACTACTTGCTACTAACTGCTGCTGCTACTGTCACTGCCACTACCGTTACCACTTTCGCTGCCGCTGCCGCTGCCGCTACCACTACCACAACCACAACCGTGCACTACTACTACCAGGCATATTAGACTAACCTGCGAATCGTTTAAGAGTCCAGCAGAATATCCTCTCGTTTCGAACGCTGACATGATGGATTTCGCCACGGAGTCACGTGACTTAGCGCTGGCCAATAGGGATTTAGGGAAGAATTTCTCCATCTGAGATTTTATCAGATTCAGGTCGATTTCCGGTCCATGTTCGATGTAGAAGATTCGGGCGGCGATTTTCGGAACTTCATCCTGATATGATAAAATACAATAAACGTAGATGCTTATAAATATATATCTATATTATATATCTGTATATATATATGTGTGTATATATACATGTATAATGTAACTATGCATATTTGTATACATGTTGGCATGTAACCTAGATGAGACACGTGTGATAGCTACGTTGGGCTATATGCCTGACGTCTAAGGCGGGAAGCTGTTAGGGTATAAATAGGACAAGACAGATAGCTGTTAGAGATAACTCCGCCACTGCCCTACCTGTGGTAGTGCCAGTCCCAAGCCTGGAGAAACGAGGAGGTCGACACTAATCATCTTTGTTAGCCTATGACACAGTGTCGTTAAGCAAACTAACGAACGAGCTGTTAGAGCCAGTCTGGGTTTCCTTGATGCTTTGGTCTCCCAATTGGGATGCCACTTGTATTCGTTGTTCGGTTTGGTCTCCAAAAGTGGATGGTTGAAACCTCTATTTGTATTCATCCAGGCGTTGTAGCTCTACCACCGAGAAGAGGGAGAACGGAGGGAGATCGAGTGCCGAACACTCATGGTAGGGCGTATGAGTGCATGTATTATGTATGTATGTATGCATGTATGCGTGCATGTATTTATCTGTGCAAACATGCTTGAATGCATGAATGTAAACACATGTATAAATGTACGCATGCATGCGTGTATGCATGTGCATTGGGCATCCATACGTACGTCATGTATAATGTTTGTAGGTTATTTATATTTGTAGGCCTACGTATGTATCTATTTTGTATAGGTAAGTGTATGTATGCATGTGTATTTAAGTAAGTAGGTATGTGTGTATGTATGCATACATGCATGGACGTGTCGTGCATGCATGTTTTCAAAACCATGTGATGCCATAGAAATTGTCGTAATTACAACTACATCTGTGTTACCGGTAGCAGTGCATATTCCCCTCGACGAATTCCGTCGACGATTTGTCTGTAGATGAGGGTCGTTGATTCCCTGTCTGTGGCCGGATCGTGCCACGGAGTGAAGATCTCCTTCTGGTAGTAGATCCTCCAGGGAGAGCTCTGCTCCGAAAGTCCCTGCTCCACTCGCAACATCTGCTCGCATTCAGAGATGGCGTCCATCACGTGATCGGATCCTGAGCCGAGCGATGAGATCTACAGCATAACGGACGGAAGGACCTTGAAAACCTTTGATTATATTTATTAGTCGATTTATTGTAACGATTTACTTTACTTTATTTTCAGGGATCTATATTAGACGCGTCTCGGGGTAACAGGTATAGGCCTACATTATTTAAGACACCGAAAGGAACATTAGGGCAAAAATTCGTCAGTACAAGAGATGTAGACTTGTGGAATGGTTTGGATGATAGTACCAGTGCTTTTTTTCTAGAAAAAGGCTCGGAACTCAACAAATTCAGAACAGTTATAGTGGCGTATTTTATGGTAATATTTCTATTTCACATAATATCAATATCAATAAACACTGAAAGCACTTAGATTAAATAAAGATATCTAAATAATTTACAAAAGTTTAATAAAATATTTAAATTAGCTAAATTATTTTTAATAGCTGAAAAAAGGTCCCGGAACGGCGTTCCAGACCGTTCCGGCTGAAAAAAAGCACTGGATACTATCACAGCTTTGAGAGGAAGCTCAAAAGGGGGTATTAAGCATTCCAGGTTAATTTGCAATAGTTTTAACACAGACTACACGTCTTCTGAACCACTTTAAACCCTTGTTACGTTATGTTATGTAAGAGATTCGACTGTTTGCCTTTCTATGGACGCCGACGTAGATGGAGAATCCGAAGTGGTCCTTCAGTCCGATGGTGTTGGCGATGTTCAGACAGATCTCCCAGGCGCTCGTTGCTGGATCCGATTCCACTGGAATGACTCTGCCATCCGGAATTCCCACCTGCATCACTGGATACTTACGGAGCTTAACAGCCTAAGAGCGACGACACATCAAACCAATGGAAAGAGGTATTGTAATTGTAAGCTTAATTGTAATTGTAATTGTAAGCTTAATTGTAATTGTAAGCTTAATTGTAATTGTAATTGTAAGCTTAATTGTAATTGTAATTGTAAGCTTAATTGTAATTGTAATTACGACAATTTATATAGCATCGTCGGTAGCAAACTACTTCTAGGATGCTTTACAAAATTAATTACTATCAGCGCCAATAATAATGTTCGCAGTTACGTAACAAGTACATTTTAAAATTGATTTCTGAAAACATAGAGGCTTTTAGATTCCTGAATAGGTGCAGGAAAACTGTTCCAGGCACGTGGACCAGCGACCGGAAAAGGCCCGATCACCAGTTTTAGCTATGCATAATTCAAATTATGTTATCACCTCAGGATCTATCAATCTATTGTCCACACGCCTATCCATAAAAACCCAGAACTCACCCTTCTACTCATTCATCCATCCATCCGTCCGTTTGTCCATCCATCCATCCATCCATCCATCCATCCATCCATCAAACCATCCATCCACTTTGTAGGGACCTTGAGCAAGTCCTTAACTCACAATTGCTCAGCGCCATCGATGTTCTGTCGTATGGTCGTGTGTGCACTTCTGAAGTTCTGAGCTTTGGAAGGAGAGCAATATCAAATACAGTGTTATATTGTATTGTACAACAGGCTTCCATTATTCTATTAAGCTCACTTACTTACTTACTTGGTTGTGTTTGCACATGTGAGCTTTGGAAGGAGGGCAATATCAATACACAGTTGTATTGTATTATTGTATAACTACCTGTAGTTCGACCCAAGATGGCGGATGGTACCTCGTTCCGTTGGCGTTGGTACGACGCATCATTACCATGATGTACCGGGCGAAGTCTGTCAATTCCCCTGGAGCTTCATGGAGGAAACCGAAGTAGTAGTTGAGCAACTATGTGTTCAAATAGACCAAGCCAAAGACATCATTAGACTTCTTATAATTAGGGCCTAATTATGTATTATGGTGATGGATTAATAATCTGATCTGATCATGATCTGCAAAGACTTCGTTTCAAACTGGGGCTCATAGTTTTTAAAACTGTGAACTCTGGCCAACCACAATATTTAAACTCAGTTCTTATTCCCCAGACGTATCATTGTTTAATGAGGTTATCTATTATCTTTGTCTGGTCTTACCTAAATCAGGAACTGTTCTTGGTGAACGAGCTTTTCAGTATCTGGGCCTACTTTTTGGAACTCTCTTCCTGTGTCTGTACGCTGTGCTCAGTCGCTTAGGTCATTTCGTTCTCGGCTGAAAACTTACCTCTTTCAAAATACTTATACGCCTTAGGCTGTCTCTCTGTCTCTTATGGACTGAACTTCTGGATGTTGACCTGATTACGGCTTGGTTTTGGTGTGCCATCGGTTGATGCCTTGTGCATTAGACACCGGCGCAATAGAAGTTGCTGATTACAATACGTTACATTACACTGTTACACATAGCTCACCAATAGGACGGAAGAATCTTAATGATAAGTATGTGTACTGTGATACACATGATACAGCTCAAGATGGATCGTTTCTGTTGATCTTAAGCCACACCTGCTTAGATCAGTTAGGCAGCTTTGGAGAGGATCTTTGAAGACGCTACATGAATATCGCCACTTACAGAAGTAATAAAAGAGTCGAATGATAGAACGAATGTTACGTGGTTTGAAGGGAGGAAACATCCGGAGCAGAGAGCGAGCAGCATCCATCCGCGTTCACGAGATGACGGAGAGGGATTGTCGGTGACGAGGCAACAGAGTTGGCAAAGGATCTCGTCTCTGATCCACCAAACACAACATCATTCAGGTAAGGTAAACAGTGGGTCAGAGGTTGCTTCGGTTAAGCTATAAACTTAGATACTCGAATTATGATAGCATAATATATAATTCCCTCTTTGGTTATTATAATAATTGGGCGCGGTGAGCTAGGGGTATGTTCGGTGCCTTGCAACCGGAGGGTTGCGGGTTCGAATCCACCTCAAACCGCCGCGTAGGGACCCTGGGCAAGTCCTTCACTCGCAATGCTCATGCGCTTCGGCGTGAAACTCCGATTCAGCGTCCGCGCTGTAGTCGGGAACGCCTCTGAGTAGAAATCTTGAAGGGGCGTTATACTTAGTGCTCATACATACATACAATCATACATACATACATATTTATATAATATATTTAATATTGTTACAATAATCGACCATATGCATCTTGCTTCATGCATATTATGCTCTTTTTCGAAAAGCGAATAGCGAGTGTGACGGAATCGAATCGTAACTAGGCTATCGATCTAAAAAATGATAAAGCGCCTATCGTAGCATCAATCAGAGGCGCTTTCAGCGCGGAAGCCCCGAGAAAATAAACGCCCTAAGAGAGCGAGAGGATGCGGGGGAAATCCCAGACATGAGCTTCGCCCGTAAAAGAGGGGGAGGCCATTCCAAGTGGAGGGACCTGTCAGCAAATGCCCGGCATTGAGCTAATTTCTATATAGTTCAACAACATGTTGCTAATTTTATTAGATGCGTCGGAATTTTATCCCATAAAAAGACCCATATCGCCTACACATAACAACAGACGTAGCTTCGACTTCATGTGCTGCTACGACTACTAGGCAATCATCCCTTACTGAAAACTCTTTGCATGAGAAGCTTAGTCTAGTCTATGTTTACCGAAAAAGGAGAATGATCAATTGAACGTGTAATGAAATTAAGCGAATCTTTACCTAAGACTTGGCTTTAAGATTGCGTGAGCGATAACGTAGTGAGCAAGGTCGAGTTCAGACGATGGAACATAACTCGAATCGTCCAGTACACCATTCACACCATGAACTCCAGCGAGTTCCGTTGGAGAACCGTTTTCCACGGACCCCTTTCTCACGGATCCGGACTTCTTGGATGATTTGTCCGACGAAGATAGACGAAGCAGTTTCTTGATGGAGAGTTTTGACTTCTTATCCAGCTGCATCAGTTTATGCATTGTGATAAGGTAATGTCTAAACTAGGCCTATATAATAATATTACGACAGAGGTTTTGCTGAGAGTAACAGTAATTGTAATTTATAACCTAGCCGATGTCTAATGCACAAGGCATCAACCGATGGCGCACAAACACCAAGCCGTAATCATATACTGTAGGCCAGGCATGGGCAACTTCTTTAACAGAGGGCCGCCCTAAGGTTTTAAGGGCAGCTCATGGGCCGTATGCTAATCGCGAGCTAATTTTTGCAGATTCATTTGTTTTAGAAAATGAAACGCTATTGAAAATGAAACGTCAGGCTTGCTTGTAAGCAATAACTTGCGCTCCGACAAGAAGAACATCGGCTTAGATAGGACATTTAAGCTCAGATAGGACATTTCTTAATTAATTAATTAATTAATCAGTCAAACAAGCAACCATCCTTGCGTCCATCCATCCATCCATCCATCCATCCATCCATCCATCCATCCATCCATCCATCCATCCATCCATCCATCCATCCATCCATCCATCCATCCATCCATCCATCCATCCATCCATCCATCCATCCATCCATCCATCCATCCATCCATCCATCCATCCATCCATCCATCCATCCATCCATCCATCCATCCATCCATCCATCCATCCATCCATCCATCCATCCATCCATCCATCCATCCATCAGTTCATTCCTACATCAGTTCATTCCTACATCCATCATTTCGTTCTTTCGTTCATTAATTAATTGATTCATTCATTAATTCATTTATCCATAAAGCGTCCCTTCAACATGTCTACTGAGGAGTGGCCATCTTGATCCACCTGATCTTTCAAAGACGTTGCTTACTTTTGGCGTAGGCGGAGACGATGACCCGTCCGTGTCCAGACCGACGTTCTTTGTTTCGGCCACTTCCGGGGAAGAGGTGGAGGAGACGGAGCCACGAGATGAAGAAGATGACCTTGGACTCAACTGACGACATACAGCGGCCATCACGGACGTCCTCGGCTTTATTAACAGACCACCACACATTTGCTTTAGGAATCTTGTTGATCTGATACCACAGGGCATAATGAATGAAAAGCAAACCAAGGAGACGAATGACAACAAGATGTGGGTGTGGCACGGTGGCCGACTGATTAGAGCGGTTGACCTGTAGCGCGGAGAGTACGGGTTCGATCCTAGTCGGGGCGGTTACTGTGTAGGGACCGTGAGCAAGTCCTTCGCGCACAACTGCTCTGCAATATAATTGCATCTGCGCCGCCGAAGCGTGTGCACTGTGCAGTTGTGAGCCTCGAGCCACCTTTGGAGTTTTATTGTATTGTATAAAGAAACAAAAAACCCGAACATTAACAAATTTCCATTGTTTAACGACATTTTATGGATGCAATCATAAGATGTCGTTAAACAATGGAAACTACGTCTAGTCTTACGTAAAGAAGAACTGTTGAAAACACATGCGCTAGGTAATGGACTCCAGAAATAAACAATGCTCGACGTTAATGGCTTTGGCAGTCATAAGATATATCTATAATTACACCAAGAACATTGAAATGATATTTTCAGAAACCATTAACCGCGTTCGACTAACATAGCAGCTGGAGGGTTGCGGGTTCGAATTCACCTCAAAGTCGCCGCGTAGGGACCCTGGGCAAGTCCTTCACTCGCAATTGCTCATGCGCTTCGGCGTGAAACTCCGATTCAGCGTTCGCGCAGTAGTCGGGAGCGCCTCTGAATGGGCAATCTGGTAGGGGCGCTATAACAAGTGTTCAAATACAATACAATATTAAGTTCAGCAATTACGCTCAAACGACGGCTTACATCGACCAATGCAATATACGCGGATGGTGCCAGTCCAAAGTCTGGACAAAGGAGGGTGACGCTGGCCATGCTTTTACCAGACTGCTTCATTTAGCAAACTACACACAAATGGTCGTTGGAATGTTGCATGAATTAATAAAGTCGGATCAAAGTCCACGGCCTTTGCAGCCACAAGATGTAGTTAAACATTGGATCATGATACTAGCAGACCTATAGGCTATCACAATTTTTCAGGTAAGTCAAACTTCCCTTCATTACATCTACGTCGACTGGAGTTGACTTGAAACTATCCGAAAGCAGTTTTAGTTAAATGGAGTCTGTCTTACTCTGTCTGAGTTCGTCAGTTCCTCAGGACTGGATTCCATGAATCTCCGGATCGCTGTATGGATCAGCGGAACAGCCTGGAAAAGAAGGTCACAAATAATTAAGAGAAAGGCGAAGATTTGCTAAAGTTGCGTCTAAGAGAAGAAGAGCAGTTCCTTAAGCTATCCTTGCTATTTAATCTAATCTAATATAATCTAATATGAACATTTTGTAAAGCGCTTCTCACAGCAGAGCTATTCAAAAGCGCTCTCAACGTGGCAGCCTGGGTATGAAGTGTTAGCGACTTCATTTTCTTAGCTTCGGCATACGAGGACGGGTGGCTAGTCGTCTCCCTCGCCGTCTCATCTTCCCAACAACAGAGTACGGTCAGCTTACTAATTACAACTGGGATTTGAACCCCGGCCTCTCGGTTTATAGTCAATCACGCTAACCATTAGACTGCGTCTAAACGACAACTATTATTACTCCTGCACTGCTCGTACTCTGGTAGTGCCAATCCCAAGCCTGGGTAAAGGGGGAGGGCGATGTTAATTATTTTTGTTATGACGCAACGTCAATAAACAGAAACTATGTATAGCCTACCCAAACGACAGCTATCATTAAAGTGCTATAGACTTATGTAAGGCGGACATAAACGAAAATTTTATCAGTTTCAGCTCAACGGTTCGCTATAATTCAATTTCATATAATTAAAATTGATCTGATCTAAAAATCATCTAATTACTTATAGTCCAAACTAGCCCAGTGTAATCAAGCCCAGTGTAATCAACTTCGTTGTAATCTAAGTAATCGATCTACTGTAACCCCATGTAATACAATCATTCAAATTTAAATCCAGTCTAAATCTAATCCTACTGTGTCGGCTTTTAAAAATGAGAAGTAAGTATATTCTTTATTAACAAATTCGCAATTTGGTGTACAGACATCTTATAAACACAGTTAAAAAGTATACAACATCCTGACAATAATTTTTTCGCATCAAGTAAAAAGTTAGTTCTTAAGTAGGTAAGTGAAAATATCCCTTAATAAACCAATTGCCAACCGCACCTTGGTGCACAATCAATAGCTCCGCATATATCTAAGAAAGATAAGACCTTATATAGGTCGACGCCATATGCACTACAAACTAGCAGACAACAGATGGTACCTTTTTGTTCAATTCGTCTTTCGTTTGTAGTATCGGCTGAACGAGATTCTCTGGCGAGTACCTTGGTTGGACTCCGCTTCGAAAGTATTTGCTAGCGAACTTCTGGAAGGCGTAGTTCTCCATCGTACCCTGCTTGTCCTTGGCCAGTCTCTCGAGCCGGTCATAGTCGAAGGTCGTCAGTCCAATACTCGCCTTGAAGACCTCGGATAACTCCTGCTCCTCCTCCTGTTACACGAAGGTAACGAAAGAAAGCCAACTGCTATTTTGGCCCCCACTTGATATACTAGATCTGCTGTTGCTAACTGTGTTAACATAATTGGTTATATGGTTATTTAACGAGCCTCATATTATGTAATTCAGTTAAATATGGCCATCCGTCTCTTCAACGCAAAAGCTTTTGACAGCACTTTGCCACTGAGAAGGACATCATCGAAGACTATAGCCATCTCAGCATACTGATATAATATAATTTAAAATCCCTATGGATCACATGTACCTCTAGAAAATACCAGTTATAGTAATATAAGTAAATAAGTGTATTCTTTATTAACCAATTGCTAATCGCACTTTGGCGTACAGACATCTAATTCATTCATTCATTCATTCAGAGCATTTATATAGCGCCTCTTCAAGAAGCTACTCAGAAGCGCTCCCGGCCCAGCCACGACTAAAGAAAAAAGACTTGAGGGACTTGTAGAACCCTGCTGGTTGGCTCACAAGTAAAGAGCGGAGCTTAAGCGGAACATAATGAACACAGTTAAAAAGTATAATCTATGTATAACGTCCTAACAATAAATGTTTTGCGCATCGGGCTGGTGGATTATGCGGTCACGGGCACAAGGGCTGAGGGAGTAGTAGGTGGGTTTGGTTGGGGTAGTAGTTGGTGCAGGATGTAGCCTAGGTCCATCAGGATAGGCGAGTGTCTGCGTTGTCGCAGAGTTGTTCAAACGTTGTGGAGTCCGGGAGGTACAGTAATGAAAGCGTTTTGGTCTATACGTATCGTTTGGATTCTTCTAGACCATAAAATTTATGAATGCATGTAGATATCTCAACGATCTGGATATACTGCATTATTTACAAACCGGGAGCAGTCCGAGTTGGTGTCGAAATTCTGCTGTAAGGACTTCGACATTATCGTAGACGCCATCGTCATCAGCCGTGTCCTATAGAAACGCACACAATAATTAGACAATAGAGAATGTCGATGCATGCGCCTGGTCATAGTATGCGACCGTGATGTATAATATTTCGTGTGATAATGTATTTACGTATGTATGAGTCATCACACTTTCATATAGCGCCTTCTGATAAATCTCAGACCTTGAACTCAAGAGGCTGCAACGATTCCAAAACGTCTTAGCTCGTGTAGTGATGCGTGTCCCACTACGAACATGCTCTTCCGTCCTACTCCATGAGCTGCACTGGCTTCCTGTTGAATTCAGAATAACATTTAAATTGGCCTGTTTGACCTACAAAGCCCTCAGCGCCAGCACACCTACATATATTCATGCACTACTAACTCCTTACATCCCTCCTCGTTGCTTGCGATCATCAAGTACAGGCCTTCTAGCTGAGCCACGATGCAGAACAGTTATGGGCTTTCGTGCATTCCACGCCTCTGCTCCAAAGGAATGGAATCGACTACCACTCTCTTTTCGTAGCTCAAATTCACTTCCTTCCTTCAAAAGCAACTCAAAACTCACTATTTCTCCTTGGCATTCAAGGATTTGGAAATCTAAGTGCATCCTCACCTAGCGGCTGACTATCCGCGCCTCAGATTCACATTTCGGCGTGACCTTGCGCGCGTAACAAATTTATTTAATGATAATAATAAGAAGAAGCACTTTATAACATTCACGATGTAATGTCATTTGTTCTCACATCAAGCAATCTATTGTTACCTGTAGCATTTATGCGATATTTGTGATATGCTATATAGGCTAGTATATATGAGAGGCATAGAACAGGCATAGATATAGAAGCAAGTAGACATAGGTAGACATAGATAGACACAGGGAGGCACAGACAAACCTCCACAGAAATAGATAGACATTAGAAAGTAATGAACATAGGCTGGCATAGATAGACGTAGGCAGAAATAGATACACATTAGGGGTCTGCGGGTATACCCGTACCCGCGGGTTTACCCGTACCCAACCCGTACCCGCGGGTCGGGTACGGGTCGGGTAGACATTTTACGGGTCGGGTCGGGTACGGGTAGGAGCATTACGGGTACGGGTATACCCGGTTTTACCCGTACCGAAGTGAAATTTGGGGTAACATGTAATAGTGAGTCTTGCACTTATTATAACTGGTGGTATCTTGTCTGAGTACCACATCCTTCCGTTAACCTATGTCCCTGCACCTTAGTGAGCTTGACATTCATTTACAGATGGTAAATTTACAGCTACAAAATAACTTGTTTCCATTAACACAATTCGATCGTAGTGTTTTTACATAATTTTATATCTAATCGGAGTTTCAGCCCCGACAACCGGGGTCAGAGGTCGCTGATACCGAACCTGGCAGTTCAGCAGCCGTATTTTCTTTAAAACTGGTTGATGCAGTTATGGTAGTTGAGGCTAGACATACTTGAAGCACCAGGTCTTTCATTCATTTACCTCTGAGAAATACTTAAATGATTCAATTAGCGGTATTTTGTGGCAAACTACCGTATTATGGTTGGCTACATAAAACTCATCGTGGGAAAGCCTATTAATTAAGTGGCGGGTACGGTACGGGTACGGGTATACCCGCGGGTACGGATCGGGTTGGGTAGTAATTTTGAGTACGGGTCGGGTACGGGTAACCGTCCTGTTTTACGGGTACGGGTCGGGTAGCAAAAATGCTCTACCCGCAGACCTCATGCAGTTTCCGCTCTGCTCAGTCGCTTGTGTCATCCAATGCGCTGGATAGATAACATTACTAAGGACATAATAGCTCTTAGACTACTACGCTGGATAGATAACATTACTAAGGACATAACAGCTCTTAGACTAACACTAAGGGGAGCAATGGACCTGAAAAATGACCGAATACAATGGAGATAATTTATTCGTAACCATCGCCGCCAAATGGCTGGCGTCAGGAACTGTTGATGATGATGATGATGATAGATGTAGGAGGACACAGAGAAGAACAGTTGGATGCATCTGATGTAATGTAATTACGACAATTTGTATAGCGCCGTCATAACAAACAACTCTTATGGTTCTGTATATATTCAATGCCTACTGATGCATGTATGTGATTTGTTGACGTCTCTCGATACCTGCTTATGTCTGCCTATATGTTCGTCTATTTCTGTCTATGTCTGTCTATGCCTGCCTGCCTGTCAATACCCGCCTATGGTTGCCTACAGTATATGTATCCCGCTCATTATATATATATATATATATCCATTTTTGCCTAAGTCTGTTTTTGCCTGCAGTATGTCTATCCATTTCAGCCAATGTCTTTAGTGTTCTTTGTATTCTATGCCTATCGATGCATCACTGTGGCTTGTAAATGTCTGCCTATGTCCATCTATTTCTGCCTAAGTTTACACCTGTCTATGTCTGCCTATATACATGCCAGCCTATGTCCATTTCTTCCTATGCCTATCTATTTCTGTCTGGGTTTATCTGTGCTTGCGTGTGCCTATCTACAGTATGTCTATGTATGTCTACTTACTTCTCTCTATGCCTGTTCTCTGCCTGTCATGGCATATCACCAATATCGCATGAATGCCACATGTAACAATAGATCGCATGATGTGAGAACGCATAACATTACATCGTGAATGTCATGAAGTGCTTTTCAATTTACCAAAATACGCAACATAAAAGTGTGATGACTCATACACAATATAAAACAAAATACATATCACGGTCGCATAATATGACCAGGCAAGTGCATATTATGGAGAATGCTGCAACATATCAATCGCAATTCACAACGCGATAGAGATAGGTAGAAAGATGGATGGATGGATGGATGGATGGATGGATGGATGGATGGATGGATGGATGGATGGATGGATGGATGGATGGATGGATGGATGGATGGATGGATGGATGGATGGATGGATGGATGGATGGATGGATGGATGGATGGATGGATGGATGGATGGATGGATGGATGGATGGATGGATGGATGGATGGATGGATGGATGGATGGATGGATGGATGGATGGATGGATGGATGGATGGATGGATGGATGGATGGATGGATGGATGGATGGACGGACGGACGGACGGACAGGACAGACAGACAGACGGACAGACGGACAGACAGACAGATGGATGGATGGATGGATGGATGGACAGACAGACAGCCATGCATGAGATAGATAGACAGACGTATAGACAGATAGACAGATAGATGGACGGAGACAGAGAGACAAACAGATAGACATACAGATAGAGATTTAGACAGACAGATAGACAGATATACAGACAGATAAGCAGAGAGATAGACAGTTAGACAGACAGATAAACAGACATAGACAGTCAGAGAGACAGGTAGATGGAAGATAGATCGATATATCGACGAATAGATATACAGAAAGCTAACTACCTAGATAGACAGAAAGATAGGCAGAGCGACAGACAGATAGAAATACAGACAGAGAGACATCGTGAATGCCTGTCATTCGATCGATTGCAAGATAGCAAGAGGAGAGCCACCCCTATGACCCTAAAGTTCCCTATTATAATCCCCTTCAATTCTTACCACTAGTCCATCATCCTCTACGAAGACGATCCGATCCAGTCCGGTCGTCTTCTCATGAGCCCTTGGCGGTCGAACGGGTCGACGGACGGACGAGGCCGAGGCCGCGGCGGTCGCCCCTTCCTCATCGGCCACAGAGATCGTCTCGTTTATATAACCGGCCATCGAGGAGAAGGACGTTTTAGACGGAGCGACACATTCGAGAAAGAACTATCTGACACTTACTAATGCCTACTGTAACAGGAGGAGCAGCGACCACGTTAAAACCCTGTATACACCCTCATGCAATGCATCAGACGTACGCATAAGCCGGTGAGATTATACATGTCAACGCATTAGGAACATTACTTGAAGAGCAATATGTTTATAAATATATACTTAAGATATGTAGTGATCATCCAGCACAAGCGCTGGGGTATGACGGTTGCTTGTATGCAGCCTATATACAGTAAATATATATTCTTTGTATTGTGACGATTACATGTATGTATATGTATATATATAACGATATATATATATATACTCTATATATATATGGCGATTGCATGTGTCTGTGTATCTATATATATTCTGTGCACGTATTGAGGTAGGCCTTTCTTGTGCACACAAGTTGTCTCGGAGCAATAGGCGTTCACCAAAACTGTCGGCTCATTTGCGTGCCACTGACAGAAGAGCGAGCGATTGAATGAATGAGGGTGAAAAATAGACTCTGTGTCTCCTTTTACCCCGAGAAGACGTGGGTGCCGCGGGCGGGGTCTGGGCGTCACGCTTGGCTCGCTGCGTTGCATGGATGCGTGCATGCGTGTATGTAGGTATCGTCAATAGTCATACGTTACTGCATATATATATATACTATGTATCATGCGCATTACTAAGAGATCCTGAGTGGCCGAGTGGGTTGGTGCCCGCTCGCCGCGCCGGCGCCCCGGGTTCGCTTCCCGGTCGGGTCGGTTTATCAGAGATTAATTTCTCGGATCTTTACTGCGGGTGGCTCGGTCGCAATATAAACGTAACGAGGTTGCTTTCTGCCTCCGACACTGATCATCTTCGATATGAAAAAGTGTCGTTAAGCAGTAATACAACAACATGCGCATTACTGTATGCACTAATCAACACTATGCAAAATGTTGTGTAAGAATTGTGCGGTTGAATATTTTATAATCTTATTCTAATCTAATGACTTCAATAGTAGCATCATTTGTCATAATGGCTTCTGACATGAAAAGGGAAAAACAGCCTGGCTATTGCCGACTTGATTTTATATATTATTATATTGGTTTATTGGTTCACAAACAGATAGGCACACCGTTATTGGTAGCCTACATAGAGTATCTAAAAAAATTCAGCTGTTAGTTTGTAAGACCAAGTAAAGTCTAAATTGAGTTCAGGTGGGACTACATAAAGAAAATTCAGCTCTTAAAATTGTTTGTAATGTCATTAGCCGTTACTTAAAATGTAAGAAATTTAGACAGATGACTAAATTTAACTTGGCAATGTCTTAGATTGTGTGCAGGTGTGTGAGTTGCTAAATAAGGCGCGTGGTACGAAAGATCTGGCATCTTTAAGTAGGCAGCGCAAAGTTATGTGATCGCGGTCTATAGCGCCGGTGAATAAGATGGTCTTCTTGATACGGCTTTTGTGAGGCGCTGAGAAATATCGAAGATTTATGTTTACTTTTACATGGTAGCTTTGAGTGAAATTAAAATCAAATTATAATTCACTGGAGACAAGAAGCCAGGTGGGAATGCAATGTGAAAGAGATGAGTATCCTCCTCAGCCTTTCCCTTCCTCTGTTTCGGAAACGCCTGAAGACTATCTTATTTGTTAAAGCCCTGGGTCGGGACTCGGGAGCGCCTCTGAATCTGCGAGTGGCGCTATACAAATGTTCAATTACAATTACAATTACAATTAAGTTTTGACCTGAATGACTGTAAAGAAATAGAGCGAACTGAATTTCAAGGCAGCGGACCAGCAGCCGAAAAAGCCCGAGGGCCCAACACTGTAACAGTTGTACATTGTTATATAAGTGTATATATATATATATATTATATATATATATATAGGTATATATAGGTATGTGTAATTGTGTATATGTATATGTACATGCATTAGTGTGAGTATATGTTTTTTTTTTATTTCTGTATCTGTGCTGATGATTCATTGACACTGTAGTGCAACAGACATTGAAAGAGCATGCGCGTTGACCTTGTGACAAAAGGGTTCGTAAGTAAAAGCACCGTTGATTGACATGTGCGCTGTATATCTCTGTGAAGTTCTCACGAAGAGTTGTTTTGTCATGATCGCCTGAAACTTAATACCAAACGAATGCAACGATACATATGGATTGGCATTATCTAGGAAGACAAGTTGAAGAGCTTACCTTGTATGTAAGCATGTAATGTTTTTATGCATGTACGAATTGGGATTTAATTAATCTAAATTGGCACCTTATCCAAACTCCGACTGTAAAAGTACTTGAATCCTTGTTAAACTAAGAATCAGCTTTCATTGTAACTAAATACACGACATTTGCACTAATAGTCGCTCGGCTGAGTCGGCTTATTCAGATGATTTGAACAGATACGTCTTTAATTATTTCTGTCTGAAGCATTCGAGACCGATGGGTCAGATGCAGTGATGCATCAAATGTTCGGCACGTCGCATGGCCTTTCCGAACTGCTGGGCAAGATTATATTATTATTATTTATTAAATTTGTAACGCGCTCAAGGTCAAACAGAAATGGGAATCTGAGGCGCGGGTAGTCAACCGCCAGGAGAAGATGCACTTAGATTTCCAAATCCTTGAATGCAAAGTGAGTTTTGAGCCGCTTTTTGAAAGAAGGAAGTGAATTTGAGCTACGAATAGAGAGTGGCAGTCGATTCCATTCTTTGGGAGCAGAGGCATGGAATGCACGCATGCCCATAACTGTTCTGCATCGTGGCTCAGCTAAAAGACCCGTACTTGATGAACGCAGCCTCGCAGGCAACGATGGAGGGATGTAAGGAGTTAGTAGTGACTGAAGGTAGGAAGGTGTGCTGGTGCTGAGGGCTTTGTAGGCTAAGCAGGCCAATTTTATCCTGAACTCAACAGGAAACGAATGCAGCTGATGATGTAGGAATATGATCATGTTCTATAGTGGGACATGCACACTACACGAGCTAAGGAGTTTTTGATGCGTTACAGCCAGTTGAGTTCGAGGTCTGGGAGACCCACAGAAACCGAATTAGCATAATCAAGGCGAGAGGAAACAAGGGAAAAGGCTATGGTTTGAGACATATTCTTAGTCAGAGCCGACCTTATTTTGATACATTGCCCTGGGTATCAGGACAATTCCCCAGAGGGATGTAAGGCGGACATCCCCCAGTGACAGTAAGTAGGTAACTCTACTGGTGTCAATGATAACTGTCATTAATCCAACTTCTATTGAAGCAAAGACCTTCTTTCATCAATCCAACTTCCATTTAAGCAAAAAATTCTTTCATCAATCCAATTTCTATTTAAACACAGAATTTTCTTCATATATCCAGCTTCAATTTCAGAATAGAACTTCTTTCGTCAATCCAACTTCTTTTTTAACCATAGAATTTGTTTCCTCAATCCAGCTTCTATTTAAGAAAAATAATTTCTTTCATCAATACAACTTCTACTGAAGTAGAGAATTATTTTCACCAGTCCAACTTCGGGAAACGTCCGGGGAATTGTCCGGGGAAATGTCCTAGACCCATTGCCCTGGTGTGATAGAAACAAGATTTACAGAGGTTTGCTATGTGCGGTCGGAATGTGAATTTTATGACTGTCAGGGCTGTTGACATCGACCTTACCGTACCTAATTGTGCTGAAGCCTGTATGATGCTTCGGGCTATAAATAGTAAGAAATGTTTTTTGATCGAGGGGAATTTTCAGCCTGTTCTTTAAGCGTGGATCTCTTAATTAACGTCGTTGGGTCCAATTTGTAAATGTCCTATTCTCTGTATGCGTAGAAGTAAAGTCGATTAGGTACCTAGCGGGACACAGTGTTGTAGCGGCATGTTGTCTGCCTTGTAACCGGCGGGTCGCAAGTTCTAATCTACCTCAATACCTGATATAACCACTGCGTAGCGACCTTCTGGACCTAAGTTGCTCACCCACAACTGTCTGTGAGGAAGGCAACGGGAAACCACCTTGCTCATATCCTCCCTGTGTGGTGTAAAAGCCAATGGACCTGCCTTCGGGCAGAGAACTCGTCATCATCATTAGGTACAGTATCTATAAGCTGTTCTTCATAAGAAATATGTAAAGTTGTAATAGCTGGATAAATGTATAAATACGGTACATAATACATACAGTCATGTATACATGTAGTTGCATGCTTACATTCATACATGAAAGAATAGTCTAAAGAATAGTCTGTATGTATGTGTGTGTCTGACGTATGTATATATATATGTCCGTATATATTTTTATATGTATATATATGTATGTATGTATGTATATATGTATGTATGTATGTATGTATGTGTTTACATCTGCGCTCTATTTGTCGTTCGCTCACCCTGGAGACCGCGCATGCCTTGATGTGTTTGCATGCGTCACACGTCACCTTGATTACTGAAGTGCATGGCGTCCTTGCGAGTATGCCATAACTACCTGTACAACAAGGCCTAGGATGCATCATTCTGCTCTTCGAACCGCTGCGCAACTCGATCGTATTTCGCTTACAAGGACAGTCGGCGTGTTGCTCTGAAAAGGCAGCCTTTTAATCGGTTGTATTTTTCACACCGTTGACTCATGCCAGTAACTATAACTATAACTACATGTATAATTATAACCTTAGCAGCTACTCAGACCCCTCTGATCCTCTGGAAACCGGACTCGGACCTCCTTCGGACTACTCTCTCGGATAACCCTTCTGACTAGACGCAGCGCTCGTGAATAAGCTGGTGCCCTGCGCTTGGCTTTCGAGTGGCGCTTTAGAAGTTTGGAGATTACGATTACGATTACGATATAACTTGACCAGATTTGCTTATGAAAGGCAAAACGGTTTGGCTCCGTTCTGCCTATCGGGATTCTGTGTTCAGGTTGCGACAGTTCCATGTCAATTGGTTTTTATGCTCGACCGCTGCTGACAGTAATCTTATTGTTTCAATTGGTGAAGTGTGACGCAGTAACTGTTTAGGCCTAAATACTAAGACACGGTCATTGTGGATTACGTTTATCCAGTTTAAGAACATGTGGAGGAATTACTTAAAACAAGGTTGAAAGATTGACGATATCTTACACTGTATTTGGAATTGTTTCATTTTGTAAGCTTACATATTAATCTTTGGAAAATTGAATGTTATCAGCTAGTTAACAACTGATAACTAATCAGCCATCATCGATTCTAGTTAATGGGGTGTCCCTAATTAAGCGGGGCTTCTGCCCCTTTTGGTTCTCCCCTATTCCTTAGCCAGCGCACTGAAATGTACTATGTGTTATTGGAACTGTTACATGCATTGTTGCTCTGGAAAATAAAAGTTTTGTCAGGTTTTTTTGTCAGATTTTATTATTCTTGTCAGATGGAGAATAAAGAGCCAATCTCAATTACTCTCTTTGAAATCGAAACTTAAAACTAGTCTCTTTACTAGATCGGCAAACATGTATGGATTTTCTGCTATACAATGATTGGGATGATAACTGTATTTGGGTTTTAATGAGCAGTCACTTTGTCCGAAGCAGGGTACGAAGACCTATGGACAGGAGCGAACTGTATGAAGAAGTGTATCTTACAGTAGAATATATTCGGATGGAGTTCCTTTTTCAATAAAAATCTCACTCTACCGTAGGAACATAGATGTACATTCGTAATCGCATGCTCTAAGCTTCTAAAGCGCCACTCGAAAGCCAAGCGCAGGGCACCAGCTTATTCACGAGCGCTGTGTCGAGTCAAAGACCTTGTCGAAAGGGTATTCAGAAGGAGGTCCGAGTCCGGTTGCCAGTGAGTCAGAGGGGGCAGAGTAGCTGTTAAGGCGGGTGTTGTTTAGGGAGGTGGAGGATCAGATGAGTTGGGGTATGAATTCTTGAAGAGGTGAGATGTTCGCTTTGAGTGGAAAGCCCGAGGGGTGATGGTTAGAGAAGCCTGAGGCAGATGCTGGTGGATGATTGGCAATGATGGTGGAGGAACAGAATTTTTGCGGAATTCAGAGGGCTTCACCCAAACAAACTATAATCAGGGATAGGCAAGTTACTTTGGGACATGAAATATAATTTCAAATTACAAAGTACCTGGGAAAATGCAATTGAATTACAAATTGCGTAATTTCAAGTAATTTCAATTACGCAATTTCAATTACTGCCATCCCTGACTATAGTTTATTGAATAGCCAGACTGCCAGAGTTTTTACAATTTTTACAAGTGGGCTTCTCGTATCGTGAGGGTCTCTATATAATTATTTGAAGCCACTATTAGGTCTTTAAACTCGGACTTTTAAGACATGAAAACAGACACTTTTATTTTCACCGGTATACATGCATGCGTATACAAACACAGTACAATCGAAATGTTCTAATATTGCTAAACAATTGCACGTTTATGTCAATAACCGGATGAGAAGTGTTCATAGTTGCACGTCGTATCAACGAAACAACAATATTTATAGCTCTAGACTTAGCAAACCGACAACATGTTCTAAAGCCAAACACGTATACGCCTCCTTCAGAACACAGTGAAGGAGTTTAGAGTCCCTACTGCAACACTGAATGTTGCTTAATTTCAACACTTAATTGTCTTGCATCATATAATATGTCAAACAAAAATAATTTTTAAGAATTGACACTTGCTATAGATGTAACAAGCTTTCATTTGATCTAGTCTACAGTTGACCTAATATGTTAAGCCATGCTGAGTTCTGAACATCTATCCAAGCTTCTGCTATAGCCACATAAAGAACTCTATGTGTATGTACAGTGTCCAAAGTGAGGAAGTTGGGATCACTCAGTCGGGATGTGATTCGATTATAAATAATTATCTATATGGTTCATAAGGTGCTCATCAACGAATGCCACCCAGTCATGAAAAACAATTATGTGTTCTCCATCAAGTTTTTATAATCAGACTATCCTTGTTGCCTTTGTATATACATGGGCGTGGGACGATATAATTAGAGCACGTTAGTTAGACGATTGATATATTACTTAGAGAAAAAGCGCTAAATATACTGTTACAAGGAGAAGGATAGTAAGAGAGGATGACAGTGTGAAAGAGTGGGATAAAGTTGTACAGTAAAAGCTCACAGAAAGACAGACATAATGCAGGAAATGAAGAAACAAGAAAATGAAGATCCATTCATTCATTCTGAGAATTTATATAGCACCCCTTCAAGGAATCTACTCAGGAGCGCTCCCAGCCCAGCCACGACTAAAGAAAAAAGACTTATAAAACCTAGCTGGGTTGATCAGGAGTAATTATATGAAGATTGTATGAGAGAAAGACGTACAGTGAAACTTAAGAGTAAGAAAAGAAGGAAAGAATGAAAGACATAAAGAAATGTAGAATATAAGAGAGTGAACCTGAGAGGGAAACGGATTGAAACAAAGACAGACATAGATAGGGAAATTGAGTTGGAATAAGAAACGTTGAGGACATGGGCGTATTTAGGGGTGGTTTTACGGAGTTCAAACCCCCCGGCTAAGTTTCCTAAAATTTTTTATATGCTTTTACATGCAAAATACAAAAAACCTGGACTTTTAGGTCAATGGAACCCCCCAATCTTAAAACCCCCTCGGAATTTTTTGTGGCTACGCCTATGGTTTAAACAGTCAAAATAGCGAACGAGAAAGAACGAACAAGAGAGGGAGCCAACCAATGCAGAAACAGAGATAGGCAAAGACTGTCATACAATGACAGAGACAGAGACAGGAGACAGGTAGAGAGACAGACAAGGACAGACAGAGACAGACAGAGACAGATACAGATTTTACGGGCGTTTGCAGATGAGAACGGGTATGGTGGATTTGTTGAGGACGTAGTCGCTGACGCTGCCCAGAAAGGCCTTCTTGATCTTTCCGAGACCTCGTGTTCCCATCAGAATCAGTCCGACGTTCTCTTCCTTGGCCACTCTGAGGATGTATTCACCGGGAGATCCATCCGATCCAGTCATCCAACGATAGCTTATCTGCACCCAACAAAGATACACCGGACCACATCCTTATCACCATAATCATAATTAGGCTATAATATCAGTGACATTTAACACCGTATAGATTGGCGCTGGCAGCGCATTTTTAGGCTTACACAAATACATACATGCAAACTTGCATACAAACACATACAAACATACATACAAATATACATATAAACATACATATAGACATACATACAAACATACATATAACCAATGTCATACATACACACATACAACGTCACACACACACATACACACACACACGCACACACACGCACACACACACACACACATATATATATATATAAGGATCCTGAGTGGCCGAGTGGGTTGGTGCCCGCTCGCCGCGCCGGCGCCCCGGGTTCGCTTTTCGGTCGGGTCGGTTTATCAGAGATTAATTTCTCGGATCTTTACTGCGGGTGGCTCGGTCGCATTATAAACGTGGAGTACAATACAACACAATACAACACATCACAATACAACTGGGGCGCGGTGGTTTAGGGGTATGTTCGGTGCCTTGCAGCTGGAGGGTTGCGGGTTCTTATCCACCTCAAAGTCGCCGCGTAGGGACCCTGGGCAAGTCCTTCACTCGCAATTGCTCATGCGCTTCGGCGTGAAACTCCGATTCAGCGTTCGCGCAGTAGTCGGGAGCGCCTCTGAATGGGAAATCTGGTTGGGGCGCTATAACAAGTGTTCAAATACAATACAATACAATACAATACAATACATATATATATATATATATATATATATATATATATATATATACATGTATATATATATATATCGGTATAACGCGAGTTCTGACACGATGATACGACAGCATCGATTGCTACAGATTGCTGCAATAGGTGTTTATATATAAAATTTTCTCAAAACGCTGAAAGATGTAGGGCCTATCGGATTGCAACCCAGATGCTCCAATGAGTTGTTTTAATTGCGTTTTTACTCTTGAACATTATGATAAGGGCGGCATAGAATTCATTAGATTCAATTGGAAGACACGAAAGAGTAATTTTTTAAGCAACTGCAAAGTTGGTCCTTCTGCCATGCAAAGTAAAAACTTCAGTGAAGATCTTGGTCAGCATCGCTCGTGAATAAGCTGGTGCCTTGCACTTGACTTTTGAGTGCCTCTTTAGAAGTCTGGAGTTTACGATTATATTGTCTGCATGGCTTCGTTTGTAAAATATCTGTAGCGTTTTGGCGCCACACTATCGTGTTTTGCGGTTGTAGTAACTGGATTTTATAGTGCCCATCAACACTGGAATGTGGAGTTCATAAAACAAACGAAGTACCATAGAAGAGTTTGTTTTGAACAGAACCTTAAGTTGGAGCAGTTTCGTTTCGTATTCTTCCTGAAGTTCCATCATTTTCGCTTCTTTCTCGTGCAGTTCTTTGTCGTTGGCTTCAATTGTTACAAAGCAACACAATAATTTATTCCTTCGGACCTAATTATAATTATTTAATTGGTTATTACTATATAATAGTAATGATAATAACAACAATTAATAGTAAGTTATTATTGTCATTATTGCTATTGTTAAAAATTCCTTCAATGAGGATTTCATATAGGGCTTACTCACGAACAAAAGAAAGAGCTTAGATGGCGATCGAAAGTCGATCAATTCAGCATGAATGTTGCGATTAGTGAGAAGACTGACAACTGACAACTGACAACTTTTATTTCCAGAAGCACAATGCATATAACAATTAACAACAATTATAACTTGACTATTACATATCAGTGCATTGGCTAGGGAACAGGGAAGACCCAAAAGGGGCACAAGCCCCGCTTAATTAGGGTCACCCTTTTTAACAATAATCATTTATGGCTGGTTAGTCAGTTGAAAGAAAGAAAGGTTCAACTCAATAATGTTCTTAACTAAATAATAACATTACAATTTACTAAGAAGATCAATATGTAAGAAAGAAAGGTTCAACTCAATAATGTTCTTAACTAAATAATAACATTGCAATTTACAAATAAGATCAATATCTAAACAATTTGATGAAACAGTGTTAAATGAAGTATGGTTAATCCTTCAAGTAACTATTCCACAGCTTCTTAAATTGGGTGTATGTGGGTGCATTCCGAATACTCATCGGTACTGCATTCCAAATTTTTGGACCACTACAACAAATTGAAAATCTACGATAATTAGTGCGTGCATATATGACATATAAACCACCAGAAGAAGATCTTGTACAATGACCATGCATCTCTACTACCTTCGTAAAATAGTTTGAAAATGAATCAGGCAGCAACTTATTGACAAATTTATACATGAAATTACCCAGTTGATAGCGATTTATATTTTCAAAGTTCATAATATTATATTCTCTGTATCTGTATGCCGTGTGGGCGTTAAAAGGATCTCTTGCAATAATTCTAATAGCTTTTTTCTGCAGAACCAGAAGACATTTCAACCTAGTAGAATAGTTTGAGGCCCAGACAATATTACCATAATCAAAATAGGGATTGATTAGTGTATAATATAAATTCCTACGAATATGAATTGGGATAAGGTAAGATATTCTCGCTAGTATACCAAGGTTTCTGGAAATTTTGCCAGCAATAATATTGATATGTTCAGTCCAAGTCAGACATTCGTCAATACATACACAGAGAAATTTAGTGGATCGGGTTTGGGACAGGGAAATTCCATCAATTGACAACTTTGTCTGGAGATCCGGGATTCGTTTCTTCGTAGAATGGAATAGTATAAAGCAGGATTTTTTATATTGAGTGACAGGCGATTGGTCCTAAACCACTCAGCTAGAATGTTTAATTCAGTATTAATTATTTCAACGAGTCTGGGTAAAGAATCATGTGAACAGAAAGCATTTGTATCATCAGCAAACAAAATAAGTTTAAGCACAGCAGAAGCATTGGGAAGATCATTAATATACAATAAAAACAGTAGCGGACCGAGGTTTGAACCTTGTGGGACACCAATTTTTATCGGTTTTCTAGAAGATAGGGCCCCATTACATAGCACCTGTTGATACCTATGCTCCAAATAGCTTTTAAACCATAAATGAGGTATGCCCCTAATCCCGTAATTTTCAAGTTTATCTAGTAGAATTTTATGGTCCACCGTGTCGAATGCCTTTGCTAGATCAAGGAATATACCAATTGAATATTTATTAGTGTCTATTGCTTGAGAAATAAGGTCTTGCATGTTAATTAGAGACATATCAGTGGAATGACCTGGACGGAAACCATGCTGAAGGGGATATAATACATGCATCTTGTTTATGTAATGATTTAATCTCTCACACATTGCCTGGAATGACCTGGACGGAAACCATGCTGAAGGGGATATAATACATGCATCTTGTTTATGTAATGATTTAATCTCTCACACATTGCTTTCTAAGACTTTACCAAAGTATGGCAATATAGATATTGGCCGATAATTAGACATTTCCTGTCTGTCACCTTGTTTAAAAATTGGTGTTATTTTTGCAATTTTTAGATTGGGAGGAACAACACCTGTATTGAAAGAGCAGTTGATGATATCTGAAAGAATATTTGCAACACAGCCAATAGTACTCTTAGCCACTAACGGGTCTATTTCGTCGGGACCCATACTGCGAGTATATTTCATAGATCCAGCTATGCTAACAATTTCATGAGAGGTAGTTGGAACTATTGCAAAAGATCCAGGAAGTGGGGGTTCATGAATTCTTCAACAGTTTTAGTGCCTAAGGGTATTTTATCTGCAAGGGTTTGCCCAATTCCAGCAAAGAAACCATTAAATGCATATGCAATTCTTGTTGGTTCATCAGTTTCTACTCCATTGATTTTTAATGTATCAATAGTAGTGCGCTTAGGTTGGCCACTAATTAATGATTTTATGACACCCCAGGTTCTTTTTAGATTCTGAGAGTATTTAAGAAATTCCTCTTCATAGTATATCCTTTCTGCATTTATCCTAATCTGTTTAAACTTATTACGATACATTTTATATTTGACCTTATTGCTAATTGTAGGTGACTTGATATATTTTAAATATAATTTATCCTTTTTTTGCACGATTTAAGGAGCCCTCTAGTCATCCAGGGCTTTCTGGGAGTGTCTTTATGGGGCTGGCTGCATGCTACAAAGAAAACTTTATCATAATGCTTTCTATATATTGAAATAAACATGTCATATGCAAGGACAGAATTGTTCTCATTAATAGCATTTTTAACTGGGTCCCAGTCAGTTTCATTCAGACCGTAAAAAGAGCAATAAAAAAGGAGTGATCCAACCCTAAGGCACAAAGAAATTACTTTCATAACGCATGTTTAAAATTTTCAGCTTCAGTTACATAAAACTATTTACAAAATGGCAATAAATAACTGAAGAAAAGCTTGTAACCTCGCTTCAAGATTATTACAAGTGTTGAAAAAGAATTTGAATTTAATACATATAGTCATTCATTCATTCATATCGAACATTTATATAGCGCCCATTACAGAAAACTACTCAGAGGTGCTCCAGACTCCAGCACGGCCAAAAGAACAGTTTTAAGGTGACAAAATAACATAGGAGAGAAGTCCCGAGAGATAGTCCGTGCTAAGACGGTTGAAGAGAAACTTGAAAATAATTTATTGTTGCTGCCCTAGCGAAGGTGGCTGGTACTCAGCGTCTACGCCGCATTCGCGACCGTTGTGCAAACTGAAGATGATGATAATGATGATAAGAATGAAGTAGAGGAGGAGGATTATTCTTACAGGCGTCGATGAAATGTACCAGAACCACAGTATATCCATCTCGGTGGAGGTAAGTCAGGTACCCTATAATTAGAAACATATACAACACTATGATGCAAATTTAAAGCGTTATTATTATTATTATTATTATTATTATTATTATTATTATTATTATTATTATTATTATTATTATTATTGTAGTAGTAGTAATAGTAGTAGTAGCAACAGCAGCGGCAGCAAAGCAACAGCAGCAGCAGCAGTAGTAGTAATAGTAGTGGTGGTGGTGGTGGCGTTGGTAGTATAGTAATAGTAGCAATAGTAATAGTTTTCAAGTAGCAGCACTCCAGTAGTAATAGTAGTATAGCTGCTGCAGCTGAGTATGTTGTATTAGCAGTAGTAGTAGGGGTATTAGTAATAGTAGTAGTAGTAGCAGTGGCAGTGGTGGTAGTTGTAGTTTGTGGTTTGTGACTAGTGGCTGGTAGTTCGCAGTTCGTAGTATGTAGTTCGAATTTCGTAGTTTGTAGTAGTACTAGTAGTAGTTGGCAGTGATATTTTCGTTAACGAAAACTAAAATTAGAAGTAAAAATAAAGGATTTCGTTAACGAAAATTAGAAGTAAAAGTAGGAATTATTTTGGCTTCAAAAACTAAATTAGGAATTAAATTATGAATTATTTGCAGAACTAAAATTTAGAATTAAATTAGGAATTATTTTCAGAAGTAAAATCATTTTACTTCTTGTGGCCCTTAAGTTGAGATGAAGGCGAGTAAATCGCATGCGATCCAAACACATAATCCATCGAAAATCTCCGGTTGAGATGAAGGTTCTGCGCATACCATTCTCGATGTAATATACTATCTTTGGCCTTCGTTGTCTAATAACTGTCCCACCTGCGTACCAACCTAATAACGACCTCAGTTGCATAGGACAGTTTATTCTGCGTTAAATTGATTAGACCTAAGTATAAGTTTATCGACAATGTTGGCGGGAAGAAAGCGAGATAGCCCGGTTTGAGAGTTTTCCATTTTGATGAAAGTACAGGCCGATCTAAGATGCCAAGTAGGCCTACCAAACGGTTAAAAACGCAATTTGTGGGACAGCGCTAGCTGGGAAGAACACAAGCAATATGGTTGCTCATATTGCTACGCTTGCATAAATAAGCGCACCAAACTTATATCGAGAAAGAACAAAAACTGTCTGAAGTAAAGCAAAGGGTGAAACGTAAGTCTAACAATGCAGCAGATATGCCAGCGTCGCTGAAGGTCCCGAAAATAGGAGATTGCTAGTCGACGTCAAAGCACAGTTTCAGCTGTACTGCAGAAATTTAAATTTCTCAACATGAAATTAAAGTCACAAACAACATCGACATTGTCCCGCAGTATCAGCAACCAAGACTGTGTACCGATAACAACTCAGATGGATCATTATTTGGCAGACATAAGGGAGAATGATCTGAATGATACTAGGAATTCTCTTGCTTTCTTTCTGGAAGGAAAGGCGAACTTCGTACAGCAAAATTGCACCATTGCAAAGGATCTTTTGTCAGCTCCAGCCTCACAGGCCTTTGTGGAAAAATATTTTGTGTATGTGGAATCTTGACTGATGGACAAAGAAATCGTATGAAAAAATCTCTGGAAATGAAAGTGTTCTTGAAAGATATCTTATACATGCAATAGTGTACTTTTTACTGCACTGAAATTAATAATTATTTGGAAAACTAAAATAAGAAGTAAAATTAATTGAGAACTAAACTAGGAATGATAAGTAAAATTATTTGTGAAGTAAAATTAGAATTAGAAGTAAAATTCAAGGACACATAACTGAATTAAAACTGAATTAGGAATTATTTTGAGAAGTAAAATATCACTGGTAGTTAGTAGTAGTCAGTTGGTCGTATAGTCAGTTCGTAGCAGTAGCTCGTAGGAGTAGACTAGAAAGGGGAGTTGTAGAGTAGTAGTAGATTTCATCTGTATGGCTCAATTCTATAATGGCCATGCGCTGAGCAGATGCGCGTGAAGGACTTTCTCAAAGTTAAGACGCAGTAACCATTCAGCTGTGGTCTACGCTCAAGGTAGGCTCACGAAACAGTCGGTTTACGAAAAGGCCATATGTCAAGAAAGAAATCTATGAGAGAGGCTGTCACGTTGAAAAGGAATGTTGTTTCCCAATTGTTTCTGACGAAAGCCAAATGGTAGCACGCATTTTTCTATAATCATTTTATCAACGCTATCTCTTTGTTACACCGTTCTACTTATTCTCTTTTCCACGGCTCCTCCGCTCCCCTTCTTTCTCCCCTACTCGTCCTGTTTTCTTCCTCCTTTCTTCCTCCTTCACCTCTTTCTCCCTCCTCTTTCTCGTCTTACTTCCTCTCTTTCTACGGCGACTCCTCCTCTTCCTCCTTCTCCAACTCCTCTTCTTCCTCCTCTCTTCTTCTTCCTCCTCCTCCTCCTGCTGTTCCTCTTCCTCTTCTCCTCCCCTACTCCTCTTCCTACTTCTCCTCCTCCTCTTCCTCCTCTTCCTCCTCTTCCTCCTCCTCTTCCTCCGCTTCCTCCTCCTCCTCTTCCTCCCTCCTCATATTCTCTTCATCAGGATGATAATCCTCTCTCTGGTCTTGTTCCTTTTTCTCCTCTCGATACGTTTTCTTCTCTTTCTCCTCCTCTCTCTCTCTTTCCTCTTCCTTGTCATTATTATCGTGAAATCAACATCGCATTCCTCTCGTTCTCTCTAGCTTCTTTTCCTTCTCATCCTACGTCACTGCAGACCCACCTCCTCCTCTACCTACTCCATCGCCTCCTCCTCCTTCTCCTCCTCTTCCGTCTCCACCTCGACGTTCGTTCTCCTCTTGCTGTTTTTGCCAAGAATACTAACAACCGACAGCCAGTCAACCTTCGAGCCGTTTCTTAACGAAGATAATAAGTCGATTGAAAGATCCTATCTATTAACACGACATCTATTTTCTACAATGCTCGAGGCATCTGTTTTGCACAAGCCATCTGTAATTCTCAAAGAATCCAGCTGTGGCGCTCCAGAAGACTTCCAAACGTTAAGAACGATGATGGTGATGATGGTGGTGGTGGTGGTGATGATGATGATGACGACGACGACGACGATGACGATGATGATGATGATGATGATGATGATGACTCTTCTAGTTACCTGAGCAGTGTTTAGAAACCGACAAATGACTGTTAATTAGTTACATTTAACATCGTGAGGCTAGTGCAGAGTGCACCTATGGGCTTTGTAAGGGGGGCATTATCAAGTTTCGCTTGCACTGTATTGTATGGCACGGTGTCCGAATGGTTAGAGCGGTCGGCCTGTAAGTTGTAACGCGGAGAGTACGGGTTCGATCCTTGTCCGAGGCGGTTACTGTGCAGGGACCGTGAGCAAGTCCTTCGCGTACAATTGCTCTGCCCCTATAATTGCATCTGCGCCATCGAGGCGTGTGCACTTCGGAACGTTGGAAGAAGGGTAATAAAAAAAATGCAGATGTATTGTTTTGATGGCGGTGACGGCGACAGAAATTATGATGATGATGGTTATGACGATGAATATTGCAGACGATGATGATGACTTACATTCGAAAGACTTTAAAGAATTTTCGCTGTAGTCGATTGGTATGAGTATCTTCTTCACTCCTCTGCTCATGATGAAGTGTTGCTGAAGAACTGCTTCGATCAGACTCTTCTGGTAAGAAATCATCACATCAAACATCAGCATCAATCATCATCATCATCATCATCATCAGCATCATCATCATCATCATCATCATCATCATCATCATTATCACAACAACAACAACAATACCATCTCCATCATTATCATCATCGTCATCATCACCATCATCAGCATTTACCCCTGTGCATTTTGCGCATATTAAAAAAATTACTTATCATCTTAGTTTTTAATAATGAATGGCTATGATTTTTTCCACAGTCTTATTTTTGTATCCGAACTGGTCAATATAACCTGAAATAAACAAAAAGAACATTGAAACTTTTAACAGTTTTGTGTTTGAAATAAACGTTCAGATAGAGCTGAAAACGGATCCCAGAACGCTAACAACAGGCTCCATATCATATCAAATGCTTCCAAAAGCGCTGGCGGCTGTTGGGAACCGCGCCAGACCCTCTATCGCGGGAGCGAGCGCTGAGAGTGACGTGATAGGTTGCTTACGGCACCTTCGTTAATCCCCCATGCCAACAATTCAAAACTTCCCCCTCCCTTAATTTGTTTGCACCCCTAAAAAAATTCCCGTGGACGCCCATCGCCAGCTTCCTTCTCCCGGTCTCTTCCATTCATACAACTCCTTCCTCTCTTCCCCATCCTTATCAGCTATCGTTGTCATCAGCAACAACAACAAGATAAAGATTGATGTTCAGCATCTGTAACCTTGGAATCAACAACGTCTTTAGGAAAGGACAGTGTGCTGTATGTTTACAGACAATTCAATCTATGGCAGCGTAGACGTACTCTTGTAAACAGTGTAGACATCTCTAGCCTACGGGTGATAATGAAACGAACTGCACAAGTGTCTGAGTAATCACAGTAGTTGCTTGGAAGCACCAATGGCTTTGACAGGTTTTAAAAATACGTTTCATATGTGTATAGATCTACATGCTTATGAGTGATAGACGTTTGCCCGTCCTAAGCCGGTTGAAATGACCTTCATAACGTACCTCCACCTCCCTCCCTCCTCTGACTCTGCCTCTCCTCTCCTCGTCCTCTCCTCTCCTCCCCTCCCTTCGGTGATGTCCTAGTTTTGTGTAAGCGTGTCATCTGTCTGTCAGTGTCTACTTGTAGTTGTCGCTCGTGTAAGCGAAGTGGCTGGTACTCATCCACCTACGGCGGACTCGCGTAACAGGAATGTTGACTTCACGCCAGACAGACAGACATTTCTCTGCTATTCTATTTATTATTAATAAAAATCTGATGATTCAAAAACAAGTGACTAGTCCAGAATCCACAGCAATGCGTCTAGAAGTTGTTATCTCTATTGTGATCACTGAATTTTTATTCACCGTTCAACAAAAGTTATTCGCCGGCACTAAGTCTTGCTCATTCACAGGCGCTCAGTCAAAGCAAATCGGTTAGGCAGAAAGGCAAGGTTCGGTTTCAGGCTGAGGTCCAACGGTACTCACTTAGCTTTTATGACTTACATGATATCACATTGTGCAGTGGAGTAACGATATGAAGCCAGAGTATTGGATGCAAGACATTAGCCTACTTTGAACGGGTCTTGTGTGCTATAGTTCCACGCCTGCCGACTGTATTTTAAACTAAGTTACTGGCAGATCAATCAAGCTGCTTCAGACCTGTGTTTATCAGATGTCTGTACACCAAAGTGCGATTTGCAATTATCTAATAAAGAATACACTCACTTACTTACTTAGCAACAGAAAAACTAGCACTGGCCAACTTGTAAGAACACACGTGCATATGTTGTTATGTTAGTCCTACTAGTGCAGTGTCACTACTCACAACACAATAACACTCTTCAGTTGTCTATCCAACTCAATACGATAATGCCACGCGGGATCGCAAGCCAGTATCAACAAACGCAGTCACTTTCAATCACTCTCGAGCAGATCTAAGAGGAATGTCATGGCGTCGATTTCAAAGGAGATTCAACAGATTGAGCATTGGAAAGGAACGAGCATACTGCAGAGGTACACGGACGGGAATCATACTGGCTGCTGTGCACTTACCACCTGTTATTGGATCTTCAACTCAGTCCATTCCAAAACATCTGGCACAGATAGGCCCCTGCAGTGTGTCTCACTGGAACAAGGTACTCTTCACTGATACAAGGTATTCTTCACTGAAACAAGTTAATTCTCACTTAAACTTAAAGCCTACATCAATAAACTAACTTGGTGATTGCTTCGGTTGCACGTAAATTACAGATTCTGTTCGTAGACATTAAATATTTCATATTATGTAGCTGAGAAGATTCCATCATTCATAGACCTATTGCTTAACATCATCCACGTCTGTGGCTGTAATCTAAAGTGTACGGGCTGATGTATTTCTGCATGAATATAGACTATGTCTTTATCTATCTAATATATCTACAATCCAGATATTCAAACTAGAGTCTATTAATTAGTTTTCGGTACCGCAAAACTCTGCCTTCGTTAGTATTTGTAGCAAGCACTGTGATTAATGGGACAGTTACCCTATAATTGGCCTAAGGACTGTTTAATATTTATTAGCGATTTCGTATATAGGCCTATTATCTAAACTGTTTGAAGCAGTAGAGATATAATTCAGTTTGAAGTTGTTTATCTCAATGCTTCTTCTGTCCAGATTTACCGATCTGTTTCCCTGCCCGAAGACATTTACTTATCTCAAATTGGAACGTCTGCTTAAGCTAGGAAGACACATATGTTGGTTAATGATGGTTAATCGTTCAATAGGTTTTAAGTAATGCATTGCGATCCCTTTGGACAAAGCCCAGATTCACAGATTGAAGTGTAAACGTCTCTTGAAAGAGAACGATAAAATAGTCTCCAAGCAGTCTGCGATTGACAGTTTATTTGTAGGCTATTCGTTCGTCTCATACATTCATTCATCCATCCATTAATTCATTCATCCATCCATCGATTCATTCATTCATTCATCCATTCATTCATTCGTCAATTCATTCATCCATCCATTCATTCATCCATCGATTCAACCATTCATTCCTTCATTCATACATTCATTCATCCATTTATTCATTCTTCCATCCATCCATTCATTCAAAGCATCTATCCATCCATCCATTCATCTATCCATCCATTCATTTTTGCCTCCATTCAATGATTCATTCATTCATTCTGTCAATCTTTGGAGCCCCTATATATATACATAGATATAAATATATATAATACGTATATATATATACAAGATGTGTAGCAGACCAATTAGATCAGTGGCTTCAGTCTGACTGTTAGGCAGGTACCTTTCGTAAATGTGCTGTGTCGGAAATAACTAATCATCGATGAAAAAGTCAATGGACTGCTGGAAATTGTATCCAGAGCACATCAAATACTCGATTGGAGGAAATGTATAGCACCTGCTGCTTCTTCAAATGTCTTTAATCGGCACATAAAGGATTACTGGTTTGTAAATTGTATGCTGAAGTTAAGAAAAATTAAGCCGTTAACTTCTTCATACACATGGCTGCAACTCAAATTAGCTTAAGGACATGTTCATCATCATCATCATCATCATCATCATCATCATCATCATCATCATCATCATCATCATCATCATCATCATCATCATCATCATCATCATCACGAAGAAATCTGCAGCCAGTTATGGAAAAGACTGAGACGCATAGCTCACTACAAGATGTACGTGTAGTATACACGTTTTCTAGAGTCATAGTACAGTGTATAGCCTCGACCCTGCTCGTCTTGAATGAATTGATCGGGTGAGATCCTTCACCACTGCTTGCCCTTTTGAATGGGCGCCATGCCATGTAAGATCCCGTGCACGGACCGTCCTACCCCGAGATTTAAATCTCTGAAATAAGCCAGCATCGGAAGGCGAACAGCGATCCGCATGCTCTCTTTCACAGAGGCGCATGAGACGCAGCCTACGCTCTGACCAATGTAGCTAACTGAACCAATAGCAGTGTCTGCAATTCAACAACGCACGAGCCTAACTATAGCATAACTATAGGCAATGGTATCGCTTAGGTATAGAATAATAGCGTTGTGAATTTAAAATCAGGTATTGTTCTCCATTCTTATCATTATCCAGCTAAGATATCTAATTGCTGCCTTTCTTCAATAGCAAACTAGGCCTACTCAAGCGTTTGAGTAGTGATATTTTACTGAACAAACTTCCTAACAGTGACAACTCTACAGCATGGCAAATGCCCTGATAAAAGTCTTTGCCCTGGTCCTTGCCGTGTCACAAGGCTGTCAAAATTTTTGCCCTGCCGAGAATTTATTTTTGGCAAAAATCGCCCCATGCACTGGTTACTTGTATGCTGCCATGGCTGCCCTGGCTACAAAAATGTCTGGCGCCGCCTCTGCTTCCTGAGTGACAACATTTATATAGCGCCAAGCCACACTACGGTGCAACAGTAGTTGAGTGTAAACGTTGCAGAATCCTTTTTACGTTAGGGATTCGAACCCGAGTGCATGCCATACATCAACCGAATTCTGGTATTAATGTCAAACCTCTATTTAAGGACGTTATAGCGATAATTATACGGCAGACGGCATATATTAGATACACATATTGGACGGCTGGTATACGTTGTGCTTAAGCCGAATGCTCCTGTTACATAAACCATGCACATTATAAGCGTGTTGACAGACCTGTAATAAATCAACAGTTACTCTACATTACTGTTGTGCAAGCGTTACGTTAGTTCGCAGAATTGAGCCAACATCGCGAGTTAGACCATTGGGTTGGTCTTACTCAAAAGCCTACCCAATTCCCGGCATTGGCCCTTCCAGGAATTACATGGGCACTAGAAGTGAATCAGGCGGTTATGTATGGATGTGTGTATGTATGAGCACTTGTTATAGCGCCCCATCAAGATTTCTACTCAGAGGCGCTCCCGACTACAGCGCTTTTTTATATACTGGAGTTTCATTGACCAATGACCCCAATGAGCAGGATTGCCAGTGAACTGTGAAGTTGCCCAGGGTCCCTACGTCTGGCTATGTCCCTGTATGGGAACACGGGTCCTGTCTGTGCTCCTCCATGTGGGCGTGCTGGCAGGGGTCATGACCTCCGGCGAGATCCTTTTCCATCGTTCAACTGCGTAATAGCTCCGGGGTCTCCTTTCCTTTGCGATTCTAAGCCATGTAATTACTTTGAACTTAACTACTCAGAACTCTCCGATTTAGTAGAGTAGGCCTAGGCTATGATAACGCACCAGCGAAATCCTGATACTGTTCAATACAACCAAACGTAACTTTCATTCATTCATTCGGGAATTTATATAGCGCCCCTCTACAAAGCAAATCTACTCAGAGGCGCTCGTAACAGTTCTGTCTCCCTCTCTGGTGCTATATAATATTCTTTATTGAAACAATCCGGTTGATAAACCGCAACCTAGGTTATAACGTACCAGTTATGAAATCCTGATACTGTTCAATACAACACAAACGTAACATTCATTCATTCATTAATTCATTCATTCAGAACAGAGAGCGCCCAATACACGACGCTAAGAGGCGCTCTACAAAGCACGTCCGGCTACGGGACTCGACAGTCTGATACCGTTCTTCACACTGCATTTCTGGACAGTCCTTCCGACGTTGATAAGCTGGTGCCCTGCGCCTAGCTTTTAAGTAGCACGCTATAGTATTTTGGAGTACTTTCAGCCAAGCAAACGTGCGAGCAATCGTCCAATGCAATATTAGCTCAACAGACCTCATCGTCCTTCGCAATCCATCACTCATTGTTGAAGGCCTATGCATAAAAATCCCGTACAGATCACGTAGGCCTACATACAGATTATGTAGGCCTGCCTGTAGATTACATAGACCTACAGGTCCCTTACCTACAGATCCCTATAGGCCTACGTGCTGTCGTAGACCCGAACGTAGCAGTTCTAAGAGGCCTCAGCAAGTTGTCCTCGTTTCCTGCTACGTGTTGGAATGAACATGCCTTCTCTCAGCACGTTGGCTTTGCTTGGAGAGAGTCTTTGTTGAGTTATGCACGAATATTTGTTATAGAAATACGAATGAAAAGTCGCAATAGATCACATCGTCATAATAATAATAAGCAAATTTTATCTAGATGGTGACGGAGAGAGAAGGAGATTGATGCAAACAAATAAACAGAGAGAGAGATAATATTTATAAGAAGGCAGATAGAGGTAGAGAAAGAATCTGAGCACAGATCTGATGAAGAGAGACAGACAGACAGACAGACAGAGTCAGACAGAGACTGAGAGAAACAATCAGATAGACAGACAGATAGACAGACAGAAAAAGGCAGAGGAAAAATCCGTGTATGGGTCTAACGCAGATAGATGGATGGATAGATAGATAGAAAGATAGAAAGAGTGAGAGAGAGACAGAGAGACAGAGAGAGAGAGAGAGACAGAGACAGAGAGACAGAGAGAGAGACAGACAGACAGACAGACAGAGAGAGAGACAGAGAGAGAGAGAGACATACAGATACAGACAGACAGAGTCACAGACAGAGAGAGAAACATCAGAGAGAGAGAGAGAGAGAGAGAGACAAAGATAGATAGACAGAAAAAGGCAGAGGAGATAGGCTATGGGTCTAACGCAGACAGATAGATAGAAAGATAGATAGAGTGAGAAAGAGAGAGAGAGAGACAGAGACAGAGACAGAAAGAGAGAGAGAGAGAGAGAGACAGAGAGAGAGAGAGAGAGAGAGAGAGAGAGAGAGAGAGAGAGAGAGAGAAGAGAGAGAGAGAGAGAGAGAGAGAGAGAGAGAGAGAGAGAGAGAGAGAGAGAGAGAGAGAGAAAGACAGAGAGAGAGAGAGAGAAGATGTAAAGAGAAACAGACACAGACCGTGCATTTTTCTTGTTGTTGTTTTGCGATCAACGGCGTGACTTCTAAAAAATATCATGGTCTACCGCTGCACAAGAAACCAACGAGACCACGAATCTGTTCGCATTTATAACACGACCGTCTGCCTAGTTATTTACTTGCCTCACTCCCTGTGCTTCCGCGTCTGCCTGCTTGTCTGCTTCTCTCTATTCATCTGGTTGCTTATTTATCCGTCTGTTTGTCCGTCTGTCTCATTCGTATGTCCGTCTGTCTGTCTCCATCTATCCGTCTAACTCTGTGTGTTTCTCTGTCCGTGTGCCTGTCTTTGTCAGTCAGTCTGTCTATATGTTTCAAGCTCTGTTCTGACTCCTTTTGTCCTTGTCTCTCTATGCCACTGTCTCTGTCTGCCTCTGTCTGTGTCTCTGTCTGTCTGTCTGTCTGTCTATCTCTGTCTCTCTCTCTCTCTCTCACTCTGTCTCTCTGTCTCTGTCTGTCTTTCTCAGTTTCTATATCCGCTCTCTTTCGTACGTATCCCAATATATACATATTTTCGCTCCAGTGCAGTAGTACCTATTAACTATGATATATGTTGGTTTGCAAAACAGTCTTGCGTGTACGTACAGGAAAGCAATTCCTGGCTTGTGTACAAAGCAACGTAGCTAGCCTGAGTATCATACGCAGCTGCATGCTTTCACTGCCCTTCCACAAAACTGCAGGCCTCGATGGGTTCTTTCCTGAACGGCCTTGATGATCTTGAACTATACTCTTATCTGAACACCTTCAAAAGTTTCCCTCCAGCTGTTAGACTTCTCCACATCAGAGACTCCGCATCACCTCACATTATCACATAACCAGCTCATCAACAAAGTTATTAGGATCATGATCGAATCATCTCGGTCAATGTCTAACATTCGGGCCACGTATAGCCTACTATAGGATCCGTATGCTAATTCTATGGCCTATACAGAACAGTATACAATACAAGTTACTGTATTTTGTCATGGTCCTCCTTCCAAAGTTCTGAATGCGCACATGACCATATGACAGAACATCGATGGCACAGAGCAGTTGTGAGTGACGGACTTGCTCAAGGTTCCTACACAGTGACTGCCTGAATGGAGGTTCGAATCCGTGCTCTCCGCGTTACAGGCCGAACGTTCTATTCAATCGGCTAAAGCACCCCACAAAGGGCTCACATTCACGGGTCAGTTGTACTCGTTATCTCGATATTCATATACAATACAATACAATAAAACTGATCATTGATATCGCCATTCTTACTAAGGTTGCCCCAAGCTCAGAAGTGCCACACGCCTCGGCGGTGCAGAAGCAATTATTGTATTGCAGAGCAATTGTGCGCGAAGGACTTGCTCAAGGTCCATACGCGGCGGCCCTTCGAAGTGGATTCGAACCTGCAACTCTTCGGCTGCAAGGCAACGAACATACCCCTACACCACCGCGCCACCATATAGCATCCAACAAGGCGGAGTCACGGGAACCAGCTTATTCACAGGCGCTTCATCAAAACATAATCGTTTGGGAGGGTTGAAATCGGTTCAGGGGTCAAGATCCAAATGGTGTCAGGCAGGTAGACAATCGGACGGCTAAGGTGGATGGTGTTTAGAGTTGAAATGGCGAGGGAGGTGAGGGGAAGATGAGGAATTAGGATAGGATTTGTGAAAGGGTAGTGTTTCAGTTTTACGTGAAAGACCTGTGGAGAGAAAGCAAGAGGTGAAGTTTTGGTGAGTTCATATATTCGTTATTTCAGAACTGAAGCGACTCTCACCAAAGGAGAAGGATAGGCTGGATAGTCACGTTTTGGCCAGGTAACAATAATGATGAGTTTATGCCAAAACTCAACCCGCATCGTTCGAGCAATATGGGACTTTTCCTTCTACACTCTACAGCTACATGCAACTCTCGCACAATGAGAGAAATCATCCTATAGCTAAAATATGATAATATCTTCTCTATAGGTACGTGTAATGATGTGTCATTTAAAGAAATGTTAACTGCTACACAAAGTCGTTCAACGAAGACTCCGATGGTTTGGACATGTAGATAGAACACCAGTTAACCGAATCCCACGCAAATATAATAGGCCTACATGCAAACTCTAACGAAAAATAAACCAAGGCAGACCAAGATTACGCTGGATAGATAGGCCTAATATAAACGAGGACATAGCATCACGTGGACTAACACTAAGAGGAGCTGTGAACTTGGCAAATGACCAAGGACAATGGATATAATTTATTCATAACCATCGCCGCCAAATGGCTAGCGTCTGGAACTGATGATAAAGATGAAACTGTGATGTAGTGTTAAGTAATGCGATTTACTGGATATCTTGTTTACGCAGTCCCTCTTAAATACGACCTTAGAAGCAACCGGATATTTTCATGGAGCAACAACCTGAATGGCGAATATGACCTTCTCGTTAATAAACAAATCCGATAACCTTTCCAACAGATTACAGCGCCAGAAATAAGCCGCCATATGCTGCTATGTATTAGTAGAATCCACCAAACATCTTACCTCTCGCAAGGTCTAACTCCTGTAAATAAAGATCCAAGAGAGAACATATGTATGTTGTCGGCCAAAGTCAAATGCTTCGAAGGGAACGTCCTACGCCGCATTTATAGCCCTATCCGCTCCATCCTTCCATCCATCCATCCAGACTCTTCCTCTAGGTTATTCGGGTTAAACAATGACTTTTCTGCGCCATGCGTAGGTCTATATTTACATATATATTTGCATATATATAGGCATATATATATATATATATATATATATATATATATATACGTTTCTCTGTCTCTGTCTCTGCCTGTCTGTCTGTCTGTCTCTGTCTCTGTCTGTCTGTCTGTCTGTGTCTCTGTCTGTCTGTCTGTCTGTCTGTCTGTCTGTCTGTCTCTCTCTCTCTCTCTCTCTCTCTCTCTATATATATATATATATATATATATATATATATATATAGGCCTATACACGTATTTGCAAATAGCCTACGTATATATATGCATAATATAAGCGGGAAAGCATGTGGCATTCTTTTGAAGCGGTCAGAAGATGAGAGGAATATCCTCGGCGGCCTGCAGCTTGCGTATTTCTATAAGCCTAGAGGCCTACCGCTTGTTATGTCGTCACTGGAAAGTATTCGGGGCGTCGGCAGGCCTACCACGTAATAGGTTTACGTAGGCCTACATCCCCGCCATTTTCCTCGGTCAATGTCCTGCCCACCTTCTCCTCCAGCGGGTGGCCTACGCATGCGAACGAAGAACCGTCTAACCTACGCACGTGAACTCACGTTCAATAGTCAACAAAGACGCAAGCTCAAAAATAACAATCACTCACTAATCACTCAACGGTGGTGTATCTTGCGTAGACTAAATAATTACGTGTATACCCTAGATGCCTACTACTGAAAGAGTATAGATACATATACCTCAAAGATGTGGATCATCCTCTGTTTTTGTTTGTTAGCTAGGCCTATGAATTATTGCCTGGTGTTACGTAAAACTCGAGAGTCTCTGGGTTATGTAAGCAGATAGATTTTCGTTTTATTTTCAGTCAAAAGCATAAATACGTGATTGTATACCTTAAAACTCTCTCTTCCTCTGTCTGTCTGTCTGTCTCTGCCTCTGTCTCTGTCTCTGTCTCTGTCTCTCTCTGCCTCTGTCTATCTCTCTCTATATACATGTATATTGCATAAGTATACTACACATGCCTCGTTCAGTCTGGTCTGACAGTTGGGCGCACCGCATATCAATACAAGGAATTACTCAGCATCTGTGTATTCATGTCCTTCAGCCGGAACGAACGACCTTCAAATTCTGACCCTTTGCAAGAATCTGAAGCAAATCACGCAGCCTACTACATGCAAGCACGCTTTAAACAATTGTCCTCGGACGAACAGGACAAAATAATATAGCTGTAGTCTTCTTTTGGCTGCAGCATAACGTCCTTTATAGAATATCCCAGAAGTTCTAATGACCTTGAAGAAAACGTTTCGTGACTCGCTGCTGTTCGCTGGCGCCCTCCAGTGCCAGAAATATGTTGCTGCAAAGGTTCCTTCGGCGTTCTGCAAATTAGTTTGTCTGAAAGTGTTTTTTGCTAGTGTTTGTTTCGGATCAGGTCAAATAGGCCTAAGTCTCTTCGGCGCGAATAGATTATAGACAATGCTGCAATTGTTGGAAGCAGTTATATAAGGTGCAGCACAGTAGACCTATAACTAATTATTTATACTGTAAGTGTAGCACCGTAAAAGAATTATTACCGGGTAGGTTATCTGAGAAGACAGTGTTGAACGCGAATCAGTAAAAAGACTTATGAAGTTGTTTAGGCTAGGGCCTAGCTACTACTTTTACTTTGAAAACGATAATTCACTTTGTATACTCAATAGCTAGAGAAAGATCAAATTACCGATCTCAATTGTTACCTTGCAAATGTATCTAAAGCATGGAATTCAAAACATTCAACCCACATGTCTGAAATTGAGCTTCATAAAATGTTCTTTCATTGACATTAGTTACAGCAAGAACATTTATGAATGGAATTTTTTTCCTCGGACCCCTTCTTCCTACTCGTTTTGACAACCCCTCTGACTCGACGCAGCGCTCGTGAATAAGCTGGTGCCCTGCACTTGGCTTTCGAGTGGCACTTTAGAAGTTTGAAGTTTACGATTACGATAAAATTTGAATCGATCCTGCCCTGGATGAAAGAGGAAGGCGACGTTAATGATCTTTGTTATCACAGTGTCGATAAACTGAAACTACTACAAACACTGGCTTGAAGGCTTCCCGGTGCCTCTCGATCGTAACCAAGACAAGGTAGTCTTTAGAACTCAACAGGGACAAGCTCCCATGGGCGTAGCCAGAAATGTTTTTCGGGGGTTTTAAGATTTCGGCGCGGGGGTTCCATTGGAAATGGTCGCAAAAGTTCAGTTTTTTTTATTTTGCATGTAAAAGCATGTAACAAATTTTTGGGAAACTTGTTTCGGGAGGCGATGGTTGAACCCGTAAACTAACTGCCCTAAATACACCTCATGACAAGCTCATAAATATATCTTTGCAAGACTTAATGCGCAAACCTCTGTCTGCTGTCTCTTCCCGCCCTCTCCGGTCTACGGATCGACTTCAGCTCCATAGTTCCCTCGGGCAAGGACTGCCATGGCCCAACACCGTGTCTTTGCCATCGTGGATCCTTCTATGTGGAATGACTTCCTCCTCAATCCGTAGGCTAGTAAGATTTTAGTAGGGGTTTCACCCTCATCCCTTCGTTGCTTGAAGACGTTCTTATTTCCTCGGGGCTGTAACGCTGATAGCGCCTCTGAATAGCTAGTAGGGGCCTACTATAAAAGAGACGCTTTATTAATTTTCAGATACGATAGGATTAATGAATGAATGATCTAGCATCGCTTAGCTAGCGGATTTTACATGATATTGGAGGATCCAACGAGTAGGCCAAAGCAACGTCGTCTGTCGTCAATGGTAACCAAAATGGCGCATGTGGCGGCGCTCGCAAAGAGCAACAAATGGATGCAGAATAGTAGCATGAATAATTCTGACGATGACGACGATTTTCTGGGCTATGATTTTTATAATTCCCCCGGCGGAAAATCTCTTTTCAAGTATATTTGTCTCAGTGCTTGTTTTACTTGTTTACTTACCGACTTAAAGCCCACCGCTGAAGTAGCTAAGTAATTTGGTTAGGGTTAGGCAAATAAGTAAGTGCGTACGTAAGTCAGACAGTCAGAGCAGTTAATAAAGTTGGCCAGAGCAAATCAGCTTTTATTGATCATAAAGTTAGCAATTGACAGGTTTTAGAGATCTACTGTAAAATATTACAGAAATATTTACATGCATTCATAAATATGTGCATGTGTACGTAGCCTACATGCATACATTGGCCTACATAGGCTACATAAATACATGTATGCAATGCATGTACCTAGATATTTATAATTGTATTAAAATACATTTACAAGAGTGGGAAACCCCCACAAGGGACGAAAATGTGCTGTATGTTGCCAAAAGTGTAGTCACCTAGACTAAAACTTTCCCCAGAATGACTAATGACATTTTTGTTTGTTGTGGTACACATTCTATCTTTCGTCGATACCTGTTGTGGTACACATTCTGTCTTGTGTCAGTTACCTTTACCCTAGCAGATAAATAATGCAGAAAATATTTCCATTCAGAGTCAAAAGTGAGAATCGCATGTGCAAGCATATTATATCATTGATCAAACTACTGTCGTTATCGTAAATTTATATAGCGCCACTTCAAGAGAAACTCCTCAGAGACACTTCTGATCTGACAACACCAGACCATGGTTTTCAAATGCATGCAGAAAAGGGGAAAAGAAAGACCAAGAAGTTCATAACTGTCAAACAAGTCTAGCAACTGATTATGTATTTTTGCAGTGGAATGAATTTCTCCCCAAACATGGCTTGTACAAAGCTGTTCTTTAACGTTTTTATGCATTAAAGTTGTTTGGTTGCCTGCAGGCCAAGCCTGGGAGACGAGTATCAAGTAGGACACTTCAGCCAAGATCACAGCACACAGACAAATCGTACTGAAGTGATTCCAATCAAAGATCTCACCGAAGCTACAAATGACCTGCTCAAGGTGAAGACGCTCTTGAAACAATAATAAATAATAATAATAATCATTATATTCTATCACAAGATGATATGACCGCAGCTTGTTTACAAACTTTTAAGTTCAAATCATAGCTGTTTTGTCCACCGGTTAGTCGGCAAAAGAATGAATCTAACTTTAAATAAATCAATCAACTTTCATTTATTATTATTCTCACTAAATCAAGCTGACATAGACACAACATTGTACTTAATAACATCAGTGTGTTTAATTGGTGGGAAACTAACAGTAGTGGTTAACGGGGCTGGATATTGAAGTTTAGTTCATAATTTGGGGTATCTCAGTATATATTTTACATAATACTCTGGGAATAAAGTTCCGATCATCTTTTGCGGGAGGGAAATCCGCGAGTTCATGGATGGAGCACATATCGTCAGGGACAGTGGTGTGCAGGGAATAATCGATGCAATACATGGGAATAAAGTTCCGGTCATCTTTTGCGGGAAGGGAAATCCGCTTCGTGATATAGGGACAAGTGTTCAAATACAATACAATACAATACATGGCGTTCATTTAGATGGATGGCTCCAAAAGGGCTGCTGTGCTCGGTGCCAAGGGGTGTAGGAGATGTCTGGGCTTCATCCTCTCCAGCAGTTAGGCATTGTGCTGTTAAATTCTAGGTGTTTGCTGCACCTTGGCAATTGATAGAAGGTTTTCTTTTATCTAAGGCTTTCTTGGGTGCATGACACAGCCTGGCCACACAATGATGCATTCATCCATTCATTCTTTCTTTCATTCAGAGCATTTACATCGTGCCTTTCAAAAACAACTAGTCAGAGGCATTACAAGAATGATATTCATATTTATTTTTATGCCGTTAAACAACATTATTTGGAATTAATTTTTAAGTGCAATTACTCATAATCCTTGTATTACTTGAGTGAGCAAAGGTTAATTAGTTCAAAATAGGAATATGACAGAAGTTAATAGAAATTCTGGAATCAAAGCCTCCTGTTTTAAGTTGTGTAATGAAAGGGTTAGTGAGTCAGTGAGTAGGAATCCCACAATGTTTACACGTATTGAAAGTCATACAAGCACTTTAGATTAATTAAAATATTAATAAAAAGATAGGGATAATGCAATTCACAGCATGCCGGACATCTCAGGCCTGTGTAATTAAGCACCGTACTATGTCTGGAATGAGTGGTATTAAATGTAAACTGCACAGTGCACACTCTTTCTGAAACTGTACTTGATCGGGCAAAAAAAGTTTCATGTATTATAATGAAATCACGTGTAGTAGACTTGAGCCAATCTGTAAAAAATTCATACCACACACTCCAGAAAAGTCAACTGCAGACGCAATAATGTCGACTGTGTAGTTAACTTGTGGTCTGACTTTGTTTAAGAAAACACTATTTTAAGCCCTGCCTAAGTTTTCATGTTACTTTGTAGGATGCAAGTCTATTGAAGAGAGACCTTGGCTTCATCCGCTGCTCAATGCAAGCGGATTTTGAGCTGAAGCTGAAGCAGAAGTCTGTTGAACTGTGAGTCCAGTAAGAAATTCCTTTCGTAAAGCTTGTAGATCAATTTTCTAAAAAAAAATCAGGAATGATGCTGTTCAATCATCTCAATCAGTGCCTTTGTTAGAGAATTTTAAAGGTAGATGTATACATACAATGTTATGCCTGTATGTTTTCATGTATGTATGCATGTATGTATGTGTGTGTGTATGGATGGATGGATGTTTGTATGTATGTGCGTATGTATATATTTATGGGATATGTATCTATGTATGTTTGTATATATGTCTGTATGTGCATATGTATATATTTATGTGATTATGTTGTATGTATGTACGTGTGTATGTATGGATGTATAAGAACACTTAATATAGCACCTTTTAAGTAACTCACAAAGGTGCTGTACCTATGACTATCTAACAGATCTAAACAAGTGCATTGTAAGACAGTTAGCAAATGTATGCTGAAGAGTATTATGATTGCATTATGGTTTTCTCTTTCAACATAATCAGTACTCAAAAACAATGCAATATATTCCTATATTTATAATTTACTGCACTTTTTATATTGCATCAAATGTCCTAATAAAACTGTTATAAATTGTGGGTTGGACATGATTTACAGAAGCACTGACAGCTGTAGGCATTGAATAGATAAAATTGTGTTTTTGTTGTTGTCCCAGGTATGTTAGGATGAATGAAAGATTGGCAGCTTTGGAAAAGATACACGCAGAGGTAATCCAGTACTAATTGTAACTCTGAGTACCAAGAATTCTCTGCGGCATTTAAAAAATTTTGAAAAGGTTAATACCCAAAACAAAAGCTGTTTGCAGAGTCACCAAGATTTGCTAGAAGCTAGATAGTTCAAAATTAGATCAACTTCAGCATATCATTCAGTAAACTGTATTATCTTCTCAACAGGTTATGTGGCTACATGTTCATAACTGATCCATGCAGCTGAATTTATTCGTACCCATCTCCGCCAAGTGGCTGGCATCAGGAACTGATGATGATGTTATGATGACATTTGAATTTATGATTTGTTCCTTTAGAACTGTTGTTCAATTCAGTTGAGTTCAGATTAATTCAAGAGTTTGCAATGGAATTCCAACTTAAAGCCAGAGAGGCTTATAAATGCAAGTGGCTACACGCCATTGACTTTTTGTATAAGATACTGGGAAGAGTGTTGAATGTAATGTTTATAAACGCTTTGCCTGAGCGTTCTAGGAATCCACTGATCTGATTCATTACTGAAGTCTGTTGGATGGTAAACAAAGCAATGTGCTGGCAATGATTTCTTGTTGAGACAAACTATGCTAATCGTGTGATGGTTTGTAATGATGATGAAATGCTCTTTACCAATAACCAGATGCATGCATGCACACAAATATAGATACCAGATGCATACCTGCACACATGTATAGATGCGTGATTTATGTACCATAGATAAATATATATGTATATAATATATATATATACATATATATATAGATATATATATACACACACACATATACATATATATATATATATGCATATATATAAATATGTACATGTACCTTCATACATGCACACGTATATAGATACCTCGATGTGTGTGTGTTTACTTACTACATGCATGCATCTATAAATACATAAATATATTTACATGATGAAACTAGGCTAGGAGAGGTTTTTTTTGTAAAACCTAACGAAATTTATATAGCATTCAACATTCTGTAAGTCTGATATGTCAATGGACTTAATTTTATTTTCATTTCTGTTGACAGATTCATTCTTAGAATTGGTTGTTTTTTTCTCTCAGAAAGTTGAGACAATCAGAAGTGCATATCGCCAGCAGCTCTGCGATGCGATTGTCCAGATTCATGGCTTCTACAATGTAAGACATTTGATTATGTAGTCCAAGTTAAGAACAGATGTAACCTCACTTCATTGAACTGCTCCACTGTCGTACTCTGGCAGTGCCAGTCCCAAGCCTGGATGTAGGACGAGGGTGACGCTAATGATCTTTGTTACAACACAGTGTTGTTAATCTGAAACTACTACTACTTCATTGCACACACTGGCTGTTCATACCCCTTATTTATCCTTTGCCTGTAGCAAGTGTTCATAACTGTAGTAGTAGTAGTTTCAGTTTAACGACACTGTGTGATAACAACGATCATTAGCGTCGCCCTCCTCCTCCTATCCAGGGTTGGGACTGGCACTGCCATAGTGCGAGCAGTGGTGAATTTTCGTAACTGTAGCACATGAAACCTGAAAGGATGTGGCATCCATTCAAATGAGCATTAGTGATGAAGGACCTCACCCGATCAATTCATTGAAAAATTAGGTTGAGGCCATATGGTCTCTATAGAAATATGTGTACATTTATTCAGAGTCAAAGTTCGGTTTACTGCATTTTTAGAAGATTATATAGCTTTCTAACAAAATAACTTGTCGTTAATTTAACTGTGTTATGAAATAGGAATTTCTTTGTTATTATTGACTGACAGTTTCACTTAAAACAATTTGTGCCTCTAATGAAGAAAGATTGTATGGTGTATGTGGCATTTGTGTTAGACAATAGAGTCTAATTGGCTATGACAATTGAAACTATTCTACCAGAATAGTTGTCTTCATATGCAATTAAACAGTTGTCTTCTTATGTAATTAAAAATAAACAGAAGTTTTTATCTAGTTCTTTTGTCACTTTATTAACAGCAATTAATATTAACAGTAATGGAATTTGAGGAACATGGTATTTCTCACTTAAATATCATACTGCGTGCTATCTGCACTAGTTTTTAATGTTTCTTTTGCAAAAATAAAAGAAAAACAATTAGTGTTTGCTTTGATGGTTCCTTTGAAAAAATGAGCTGGCCATTTGAATTTGAAAAATGTTGTAACTGTGAATTCTTCTTTGTTTTAGAGTGATTTTAAGAAGAAGATGAAGAGCCACCAGATGAAAGCCTCAACAGATGATGGGAAGCTCAAACAACTGAAGGCCACGAATGAATCGTTGGAGGCAACAATTCACAGCCTCATGGACAGATTGGCGGAGTGCGAGGGCAGAGATCGTGTAAGTTAATCAGAAGCAGAAGGCCGTCCTAAGATTTTAAGGGCAGCTGAGGGGCTTTATGCCAGTCGCAGGATAATTTTTGCAGATTCAGTTGCCCCAGAAAATGAGACAATATTAATTTTATTCAAACTAAATTGTGCAGAATAACCGTTAAAGTAAATAAAGGAAATTTTTATTATGAAAACCTAATTATCCTAATACCTATAGTCCTACACTACAATAAAACTCAAAATATGTTTTAAGTTTATTCAGTTTTAAAAATACATAAAGGGGATAAAAGGATCCCAAGTGCCAGGTACAATGCTAGTATAAAAGACATGTCATGTCAAGGGCTGGTTCAATGGTCCCCAAGGGCCTGATGCGGCCTGTGGGCCGTATGTTGCCCACCCCTGGCGTAAGTAAATAATGAAATGAGTGAAATGAATGACTGAAGCTGTTAATCATTTATTCACTCATTCAGAACACTTATAGTGCCTCTCCAAGAAACATAGATTAGGATAGAATATTCTTTATTGTAGGACCAATAGCAAACACATTTTGCTTAACATGAAAGTTTAAAGGATTGCTTTCTCTATTTCTGGATTTGACTATTTATGCAGTCTATAAATTGTTTATTCACATGTTGTTTATATTTGATGAATGTTATTTATCTCTGATAAATCATCCTAATTATAAAGGTATTTATGGTCAGACAGTCTGCCGATGGTATTTCTCGATCAGACCATGTCCACATTGTCCAGTATGTCTTTTGGATGGGAGCATGTCATGTAAGACATGTCCTTGGTTTCTCTGCACAGCTGAGAATAGGCGATAGTCTGCATTTAGGCATTGCTGCTCTATGGTTAGAATGTCTGAGAAGTTGTTAATTAATAATAATAATACTGATGATAATAATAATAAGAATAATGCAGTAATGATGATACTACATCTGCTAAGTACTACTACTGGTAATTATTATAATAATAATAATAATTATAATAATAATCATTCATTCATTCAGTCAGAGGACTTATATAGTGCCTCTCCCAAGATACCTGCTCAGAGGTGCCCTCAGCCTAACTCGGGTGAGATAGAACAGTTTTAAAATGCATTGTGAAAGGTATATGTTGAGTCCCTAGTTGAAAGAACATTCAGATCTGATGGAAGGTGTTATCAACACCCGAAAGGACACAACGTTGCATCTTCAAAGTGCATGCAAGGGGAACAAGTTCACTTCAAGATGCAGAACGAAGAATTCTGCAGCCAACTGCACCTGAGATCAGGCGGCAGAGCTTCTATAAGTAGCCAGGGGCTTCCCCAACTGGCACCGCGAGACCCAGACCTAAATCAATTCAACAGTATATATATTATATTCATTTATTATAATGATATCTATTTTTAGCAATGATATCCATCACAGACAGCATCATTATTGTGCAACTTATCTTTCCTGGTATCAACAGAACATTCCAAAAACTCGACTTTCTGGAAACCTATTAAATTCGATGAAATTGTGATCCAGTTGCAAGACACGTGTTAATAAAGATGGTTGTTGTCTTTCCTGTGGTTGAAACTGACCTTATATAATTTTACATTAATTAGCTCTATAGTTCCTTTCTGCCTCTTGTTCCTATTTGGTATTTTATTGCGAGTAAAAAAATTTCAGTTGCAAACTGAGTATGTATCGAAATAAAATTAAAACCATCTGTGTAAAAATTGATATTTGAAACTTATGATCCATTATTGCATTATGTTTTACACTACATTATGCTGTTATCAGGTGATAGTTCAAGCTGTTGCTGAAACCCATGATGACAAGAATCCTTGTGATGAACTGAAGGAGAAGATAGATCAGCTCCAGGCGAAAATCAATATACTTGAAGAACGCTTGGCTGTTCAGGAACTGACGAAGAGGGACCTACGTAAGCATCCTCAGTACAACATGTAGAGTAAACTGCCTTTGACAATTGACAGGTTCTTTAAATGTGCTATATAAATATTCAGAGTCTTATTAGTACAAATATTGTTACAGAGTAACACAGAAATGAGAATCTGGGGCCCGGTTATTCATACATAAATACATAAAATAACATAAAATACATTCATACAACACTAGCTTTGGACTTTCAATGCATTATAAACCTTCATATGCTCTGAAAGCCATAACACTCCAGTCATGTCCTCAGCTCTTCATACTGTTGACTTGGAACTGTCTACATCTCATCTGCCTATCGAAGATCAGAGACTCTACACATCCATCTTCAGCTGTCGATGGGAATCTGTTGGTTCCTCGTGTGTGCGTGGGCCTGCCACTGGTGACTTTTTTTTAGTTCTCTGTGCATTGTTTTGCTAACTGATGTAATATATCCGTTCGTAATGACATTTAGCATCATATAGGCTAGCACAGAGCGCCTTTGAGTAGATATCTTGAAGAGCTGCTATATAAATGTTGAGTTACATTACATTACATAAAATCTGTCTAATTTGGGCAGAAGAGTTTTGATTGGACTTATTTTTGATAGGACTTGAATGAACTAGATTGGAGGGAGACTGAATTCGACTGGGCTCATATTTCAGCTCAAACCAGTTCAGGTTAGCCGAGCTTTGATGGACAGGAAAGATTAATACTGGACAGCAAAGGACTGGATTAAGAGATTCGAGGCAACTGTAGATTTTACAGAAAAATTGGTGTTCTGGCACCAATAAACCTTTTTTGGTTTATGTTTGTAACGAGGCAAGAGAAGGAGGGTGGTCTCTGGAGCTAAGCTTGAGAGACAGCCATGAGTATGAAATGTTAGCGAATTCATTTTCTAAGCCTCAGCATAGGAGGATGGGTGTACATTTCGTTTTCACACCGCACGATCTTCCCACTGAGATTTCAGTTTACTCGTTTTATGGCTGAGTTTGCTAGTGGGTGCAAGTGGAGAAGAAATCTTGAAATTGTTTTATCTTAGCAGGATAGTGAAGAGGAATGTTGTCTAAACTGGATGTTTTTACATTACAGAAAGTTCATGTTTTCACATTACAGAGAATTTGTGTTTTCACATTACAGAAAGTTTTTGTTTTCACATTACAGAAAGTTATATAATTCTACTACTTTTAGAAAAGGAAATGGAGAGACTGAGTCGCCTGCTAGCTGACGCACAAAGGAAGATTGACAAGGTTCGGTTTTTCGTTGATTATCATTTCGTTCATGTGCATTGTAAAGTAAAAGATTAAATTCATATTGCCAAATGGTCGTATTGCTGAAGAGTTTTTACGTTCTTTAGCTACTGATATATATATATATATATATATATATATATACACACACACATATATGCATGTATATGTACATGTATATTTGATGTACTGTAGATGTACACATTTTTAAATAGCGACCATATGGCCTCGATCCTGCTCATGTTTCAATGAATTGATGGGGTCAGATCCTTGATCACCACTGCCTGTTTGAATGAGTGCCCTGCCATTCAAGGTCCCAATGTGTGGACCATGCTAGCTCGAGATTTAAATATCTTAAAAGACACCATCGGTATGCAAACCAGTATCTTCATGCACCGAAGCGTTTTGGCACATGGTCTAACCAATAGTTAATACAGTGCCTTTAGAGTACCTCGCAGACTATCGAACGGTACTAAACAGGTGCATTTTAAGGCAATCTGAAAGTGCCTGCTGAGTGTAGAGTCAAAAGCAACCGTATATTTATGCAATGCCATGCTCTTCCAAGGGGAACAGTCCTGAGGCTTTGCATTTGTCAAACATACATGCAGTAGCAGTGGGCTCCAATCAAAGTTCATTCAGAACTTCAGATAGTTATAACTGTTTAAGTATTTTATGAATTTGTTTCAATTTCAGCTGAAGAAGGACAATACTGATCTAAATTTAAAGTCAAGTTCAAGTACAAATCTGCTGAGTCAGGTAAGTGGTCTGTCAAATTTCTCCACAAATACAGAAAGAGAGTATTTAAAGATCTCGGCCCTACTGGCTCTCACTGTCACAGAAAAGCTGATTGGTTAGTTGCTGTTTAACGACGCCTTGTCATAACAAAGATGATTAGCGTCGCCCTCCTCCTTTCTCCAGGCTTTGGATTGGCACTACCACAGCTGGAGTAGTGGCAGAGTTTCACAGGAAAGATTAGAGAGCAGGGAAGAGTACAGGCCACTAGATAACACCACTTCATACCCATGACTGGCCCTTAGGCAGTGTTTAATCTACTCCCCTTGCTGTCGGGGGAATCGAGGGTTGTCGGGGGGTATCCCACATATTTGAAAAGTTGACACGACCGGGCAATTTTCTCGAGGGGGGTAATAACGATAGTTTTCCAACAAAAAATGGGGGTAGACCATAAATCCTGGGGAATTATCCCTAAATTTCACACTTTCTGTACAAAATTACGTCTTTCATTTTTTCTGGGGAAAACTCGATCCTGCGGGGGGAACTTTCCCCCCCTCCACCCCAAGAGACGTCTAGATTAAACACTGGCCTTCAGGGTTAGCTTCATGGAATTTCCTTATTTATTATAAGCTGTCCGATCAATTTTAGAAAACAGTTAAGCTTGGCTGTGTGTTGAATTGAGTCAGTGATGGATTCTAAAATTGTCTTAACCTTCCAAGTACAAGCAGAGTTTGTAGAGGTTTTTGTCTAATATTGACTTGGAGCAAAACAGTGTGTTGTAAGCACCGACTTTGTATACTCTTTGTGGTTTTTCGTACGATAATATGTTTAACATGGGAACTTGGCAGCTATACAGTGCACTGAGCTGATTAAAGATAGCTTGACATGCATTTAGAGTGAAAGCACTTGGACTTAGAGAACATGGAGATACTGTGTAGAAAGATCATATACATACATACAGTCATACAGTGGCGTAGCCAGACCTCTTTTCAAGAGGAGGCACAAGAGGAGGCAAAATGTACCCATGGAGCAAACA
>JACEVL010000803.1:339487-351987 GCA_020284085.1 Aporrectodea caliginosa | reverse complement strand
TACAAATACTGAGCATTTTACTGCTTACATCGTAATACCCATGTCATGCCATGCCCATTTCTCCAAATAGATACAGAAAAATGCATCTAGAAATAGATACAGAAAAATACATGAAACTGATATACACTGACTAGGGGCATGATATATTGAAGTGGAAGAATTTCGTGTTTCTGCATGACTACAGGGTCACGAGGCCACCATGAAGCGACTGCTAGATGAAAAGAAGCATTTAGAAGAACTTCTTGCTAAAGTGAGACGTTTTAATTGTTTCATAGACCATTGTGTACTTTCATAATGACACATTGTGTACTTTCTTCAACAGTACTTTCTCCAAACCAAGTAATCAGAAAAGCATGCAGCCTGAATTGGACCAAAGTGGTAACAGACCTTAACCTGATGAATGCATTACATGTATATAATCCACATGGTTTATTGTCTATGAGGAATATATGGCTTATAAAGAATTATGGTTTATATAGCTGATAAGGGTTAAGGTTTATATGGTTCATAAGGGCTACAATTTAGATGGCGTATTATGGGTTATAGGGTTTATGTAGTTTTGTGATTATGGTTTGCATATTTTTTAAGGGATTATGGTTTAAGGGATTTTAAAAGGGATAATGGTTGATATGGTTTATGAGGGATTACAGATTACATGGTTTATAATAATAATCTTTCTTTATTGAAGCACCTGATAAACGCACTGCGCTGTAGCATTTACATGTCGGTGCAATTGAAACAACAAATTCAGAAGAACTAAATCTTAACTACTAACAGAACAGACAGCCTGCAATACACGGCGCTAATTGCAGCCTACAAAGCTAATAGCAGCCTACAAAGCATGTCTGCCCTACGGGACTCGATTCGGTACCTCTCGATCTCTTGATTGATTATTGAATGATTGATTGATTGATTGATTGGTTGGTTATATTAATTGTCTTATAATCACTTCAATAACTAACTCTAGCTCAGACATACGATGTGTCGGTGTTACTTGTAACCATGCTGCGTTCATGACAACTGGATTTATTGAATTAAATGAATGATTGATTGATTGATTGATTGATTGAAACAAGGCCAAGATAAAAAATATTTGCTTACAGACATACAATGTGTGAGTTTTGCATTTGGTATGATAGTGCAGAGAGCGTCTCTGAGTAGATACCTTGAAGGGGTGCTATATAAATGTTCAATTACATTACATGGCATTACAATGCATGAAATGTGGTATGACTGATGGATGCTGTGTTTCCAGGAGAGGGCTTCCGCTGAGGAATGGAGAAGGAGGCTGAAAGAATGTGAGGAGCTGCATAAAGATGAGATGAATTTGACTGCAGAAATAGAAAGGTATCAGGTTGCCATTGTTCTTTTAATCCAAGTTCTGCATTGCTGATTTGTAATTGTAAGCATGTTAGAAACCAGTGCTCAGTTAGTTATTATTATTATGAGCAAAAAACTTCTGGAACCAGTGGTCCTCATCCACAATAAGGTCTACTAATGTGCCCCATTACTATTATCAGCATTGGTGAGGTTTTTGGTAGTGGTAACATTCTGGCATGACACATTGATCTCTATATCATTATGTGAAATGCTTTTAGACTACCAGTAATGCCTACATAATGTATTGTACATATTCCTTATACTGTATTATGTATCTGGTGTGTCTTGCAGGCTAAAAAGAGAACTCCAGCAAGTCACAAATGCCTGGAAAAAGAAGTTTGCAATTCTCCAAGACAGGTGTGTATTAATAATAATAATAATAATAATAATAATAATAATAATAATAATAATAATAATAATAATAATAATAATAGTAATAGTAATAATAATAAATAATAATAGACATTTTAACCCATAAAAAAGTTAGAAGACCACTGCTGAAACACATTCCAAAGGCAGAAAGAACGGTGTGTATGAACTTACTTACTAAGATCTTAAACGGCCGTTATTCAAGAACCGAACAGCCCCTCAAAATGGCAAGATCTGCTCCATTTTGCTCTGATAATTCTGTCCAAGTCCAAGAGGGGAGGTTGAAAGCAGAACTTGTGCATGATTATTCTGCACCATATCAATGCCTGTAATAATCTGGAATCTCCTTATCATTTCCTTTCTACAAAATCACTTTTATCTCAGATAAAGTAATTATACTCGTGGGGTGACTTCTTGGTTCCATATGCCCGCACTGCTACTATGCAGCGCCGAGCATTCTCTGTTGTTGGTCCAACAGCCTGGAATGACTTGCCACCTTTCCTTCGCCTTTCTCCTCGTGTTCACTGGAAGCTTCCTTCTACGCCAGAGTGAAGGACTTTTTGCTATGATCAGGCCTGGCTTAAGCGCCTCTGAGTAGAGCCCTTGAGAACGCTATATAAATTCTAATGATTGATTGATTGATTGATTGATTATAATAATACTGATAACAGTAACAATCGTAACTTCTACAGCGCCCAAAAAAGCGATAATCGCGGAACCAGCTTATTCACAGGCGAGGTTTGTGTGGTGAAAGGAAGATGAAAACTGTACTATTTTACTAATATTCTCCAACTTTTGGAAGATAATACATGAAAAACATTGTATATGATGGATGTTGCATCATGTTTTCATACAGTATGCGGGTCCTGAGGGACGAATTGTTCATGCGTCAGATGCTGCACAGGAAAGCAACATTGCTACATGCGGCTTCTGTCAGTTACGCAGTGAGTGCAGTGGTTACATTGTTCGTTCATAGGTGGCGGATCTCCAGATTTCTGCAAAACTAAACCCTGAGTCTTTTCCAGCTAATTTATAACCGTTACACTCGATTCGGATAAGCCAAAAAATGCCTGAAACACGTGTTGCATATCATCGACTATTGTGACCAAAGATGTATTTAGGTGACGTTTCTCATCTTTAATTAGAGATCTCGGAGTTCAGGTGACGGATCTGAAATAAGAGGTGCTGGATCTCAGATCCGGCGGGATTCAACTGAATTTAACCACCGAGTTAGTGGGTCTTGTATGTTGAAGAGGTTTGTGTGGTGAAAGGGAGATGAAAACTCTCAGATTGATGAGAATATGGTTTGTTAGAAATGGAGTGAGTGTGGTGTAGAAGCTTCAATGATTTAGTTGATCAGTTTTTCTCGAGTGGTGTGAGGAGATTTGGCCATCTGATGTTAACAACTTTCCAGATTCTACAGTCTCTCTTGTATTATGACTCTAATCGTTTTATTCTGAGTTTACTATATCAAATCGAGCTTTTGGAAGGTGTAATGCAGTAAATTACTTTTCAGTTATACTTTATTAAAATATCTTACATTAGTTGTAGTTAATAGCATGCCTCACTAGATTTCAGTTTTTTAAACCGTGTTTTTCTTTTAACGTCAGTTGATTTATAATCCGTCTTAGCATATTTAAACATTGTTTGCAACTTTAATTTTGCATGTGTTCTAAAACTGTTTCATATATGCTTTGTAGATATGCTTGCTTTTAGTTCCATGTTTTCTTTACACTGTCGGTTTGTTCTTCAAGCATGGCTGTTTAATCTCAAGTGCTATCTATCTATCTACACTGATGATTTTTGACATTCTCATTAGACACAGCTGGTTTTCTTTCATGCAAATTCTAAGCAAAACTTTTATTTCATGCATGTTTCAAACACGTAACCTGGTAAATAGTGCTTATCCTTGCTGTTTTGATAACTGTTTGTATGAGTTCTCTATGGGCTTCATCTTGCCTTTTACTCTCAGATGTTTCACAGTTTTTCATTTCTTGTTTCTGTTATAAAAGTATGATACACCAATTGACTGTCGAAGGAAACGTACAAAGCAGAAAGGGTCCTCTTCGGCTCCAAACTTCAACAAAACCTCACAGACTCCGCGGGTAATGTAGGATTTAAGGCTGACAGAAAAGACCAAGCTCAGACCAGCCTGATGATTTTTCTGGTTGCATTTATTTAGTTATATACAAGATTAATATAAATTCATTCACAAATTAGGCAAAAAATGTAATAATAATAGAGTAGACCCTCAAAATTGTAGGCAATGCCATCTGGCCCACCCCTCTGTTCTGCCTGCTTACATTGCAATGGCCAGCAGTGTCACCAATGCCTATTGATGCACATAGGCAATAACCTGGGAAAGTTCTGACTACTTATATAGCGCATTACGAAGATACAGTTGGTTTACATTTTTAAATCAATTTTAAATGTCTTTACTTGAGATGAACTTAGTTTTAGCGAGTATTAACACTGACGCTCATTGGATCCTAATGGACACCACACAAGTAGTTTGATTTTATTACGTTTTTTATGATGACGTTTTCTTTGATGCAGTAAGCCTATAACTCCGCCACTGCGCCTACTCTGGCAGTGCCAGTCCCAAGCCTGGATATAGCGAGGAGGGCGACACTGATGCTAATTGGATCTTTGTTACACACAAAGTGTCGTTAAACTGTTTAAATTACGTTTGCTTTGATGCAGTAGGCCTATTGTTGAAGTGCTATTTCTAAAGTTGGTACAGTTCTCATTAGAAATTCATGAAGGTAGTTTGCATGTCACACAAACTTTTCTTTGTACATGGTAAATATCGTCACTCTTCTTAGTTAATAGCATGCTTCTAACTCTTCTTTTAGTTAATGGCATGCTGTTCTGTTTGTTTCAATTGCATGAAACACTCTTTCTTACAGGTGAAGCATGGTAGTTTGGCATAGCAACAGGATTATGACAATACAGTACTACACTTCTAGTGCACCACATAACCTACAGTGACCAAAAGCTTTAATTAATCATTTGGTAAGCTAGTCTGAATAAGTGTATTGTAAGCCCACACTGAACACTCTATGGTCCATCATTTCTTGCAGGATCATAGGGCATTTCAGGCTGTTGTTCCCACACAGGAATAGTCACATTCATCAAGACTTCAAACACGAAATGTCAAAGTTATTGGGTGTTAATGTCAAAGTTATTGGGTGTTAATGTCAAAGTTGTTGGGTGTTAATGTCAAAGTTATTGGGTGTTAATGTCAAAGTTATTGGGTGTTAATGTCAAAGTTGTTGGGTGTTAATGTCAAAGTTGTTGGGTGTTAATGTCAAAGTTATTGGGTGTTAATGTCAAAGTTATTGGGTGTTAATGTCAAAGTTGTTGGGTGTTAATGTCAAAGTTATTGGGTGTTAATGTCAAAGTTATTGGGTGTTAAAGTATGACATGTGTACTTAGTTCACAGGACCTGCAATGACACTAAAACTTCAACAAACCTTGGCATTGTTCTTTTTTGTTAGGAATACAGCGTTAGAGAATTAAAACCAGGTAGTTCTAGACTACTTGATGCTGCTTGCTGTTAACGGAAAATTTAATTCTAACAGGGTATCTTCTAAATTGGTGGTTTAAAATATTTTCAGCCTGATGTCGGACGTCAGTCGGCTGGAGATTACGTCTCATATACAGTCACGCCACCTGTTGATCGAAAAACTTACGTTGTATCACGTAATGGTAAGATACTGTCTATTAGCATAATAATAATAATAATAATAATAATAATAATAAGAATAATAATCGTTTATTCTAATTAGACAAGTTATAACAGATGCAGCTTGTTTACATACTGCAGTTCTTTCCTTAGCTAGATTTGTCTCTGGTTCCCTCCGATTTAATAAATATGTATTGTATACATATATTCATTAATTAATTCTTTTCAAACATTTGTATAGCGCCCCTTCAAGAAAACTACTCTGTGGCGCTCCCGACTCCAGTATACGGCCAAAAAGAACAGTTTTGCGGTGAGAAAAGAACATAGAAGAGAATGTCTTAGGAAAGAGGCGAAGCTCCAGAGAGAGGCCATTCCAGGTCGAGGGACCCATGACCGAGAAAACACGGTTCTACATAGTGGGAGTTCGGGCAAAATGGACAAATAGGAGACCCTGTTCAGATGAGCGGAGGGATCGAGAGCCCCTAGCACTATGGACAAGGCAACAGAGCTTGCAACGATTGGCAGGAGTGAGGCCCAATTGGCAGCGCCAGACTAGGGCTTATATATTTATAAGATATGTCAGTTTAAGCGGGAAGGACTTGGTGGTAATGATACATGCACCGGGGTGCATCTACCTTTTTGTGTGACATAAAATCACTGGGTAATTTGAAAACTTGGGATAGACAAATGTTAATTGGACACTTGCAGTGAAAAATTTTGGATTTAGAAAAAGTAATGAAATTAAAATTGTGTTATTAGATGCATAGTAGCAAGCCACATCTTCAAGGCATTGCACCTGAACTGTAGCTTTCCTCATGCTAGGTGTCTGTCTTTTAAAGATAATTGAAATTTCCCAAGAATTAATTGTTTTGTTGCTGTCACTTCAACTTTTTAGAGAACCAAGTTTTATCAGATGGAGAAGATTTGCCCCCAGGGGTCGTCTTTCTACCATCTCCTCCACCAGGAAAGTAAGACCAACCATTAGCACTTATTATGCATTCATCTTGTATTTCTATCATCTCCTTTGATAGCTATTATATACATACTAGTGGTGTTTCATTTTGGAATGTTTCCCCGTTCTAAGAGGGTAAAGAAATTTTTGGGGATCACTGTGCTGTCTTATGCTCATGTGCTCTCTTCTGCTCCACTGTGCTTTCTTCTGGTCTGCTGTGCTCTCTTCTGCTCACTGTGCTCTCTTCTGCGCTTTTCTTGTGCTACTGTGTGTGATCTGTCTTTTAAAGAATTAATTGTTTTGTTGCTGTCACTTCAACTTTTTAGAGAACCAAGTTTTATCAGATGGAGAAGATTTGCCGCCAGGGGTCGTCTTTCTACCATCTCCTCCACCAGGAAAGTAAGACCAGCCATTAGCACCTATCTTGTATTTCTATAATCTCCTTCGATAACTATCCTATACATATAAGATTCATTTTTTAAGACTTTTTCTTACTTTTGCATGCAGTTGTTCAGAATACCTTTCACTGAAAGGCTATTAATTAGTTTGCACTTGGCTACTAGCTACACAAATATATAATCAAAAAAATAAAAGCTCTGTACCAGCAATGCAATCATAACAGTTTATTATTATTGATCATTATTACAGTGACAATGATGATTAATAACTATGCTGGAAAAGTGACCTCTGATCATATTTTGCTGTTTTCCAAGGAATGTAAATTGCCGACATACGACTCATTTCGATCCCTTGGGTCACATATGTGTGTATGAAAACACTTGGTAATAATAATAATCTTCGTTTATTAATTCAAACTGACACACCGCAGTATGATTACAAGTCTTAGTATGAATCGATGATCGCAAATTATTACATGAGTCAAATTTAACTGTATGGCAGCCATGCAAGGCGCCCATCTGTCCTACTGCTCATTTACCAACGCCACCTGGTGAATGAAAGGTTGAGTCAACCTTTGGAAGGGTAGCTGGAAGCGATCCCACATCCATGCTGATCTTCTGCTCTTCGTGCCAGAGTGTTACCATTACCCTAAACCCCTCCCCATGTGTAGCGTGTTTTAAGTACCTCACAAATGTGCTGCATGCATGAATATCTAACTGATCTAGATAAGTGTGTTTTAAGGCACATTGAAAAATGTCAAATGCACAGGTGTGAGCAGCAGAAGGTTGTTCCAAGAGAAAGGCTTAAAACATAATGATAAACATAAGGATCCTGAGTGGCCTTGGGTTGGTGCCCGCTCGTCACACCGTCGCCCCGGGTTCGCTTCCCAGTTTATAAAGGTTTATCACAGATGAATTTCTAGCTTTACTGCGGGTGGCTCGGTCACATATAAGGTGGAGTACAATACAACACACAATACAACACATCACAATACAACTGAGGCGCTTGGATTAGAAGGGTATGTTCGGTGCCTTAAAACTGGACGTCGTTTCACAATCCACCTCAAACTCGCCCCGTGGGACCCTGGGCAAGTCCTTCACTTTCAATTTCATGCGCTTTGCGTGACTCTCCGATTCAGATTTGGCGCTAGTCAAAATAGCCTCTGAATGAAATCTGTTAGGGGCGCTATAACAAGTGTTCAAATACAATACAATACAATACAATACAATAATGGTGGGTGTAAACACGCTCAGTGGCACCACCTAGTAAAAAAGTTGTTTCTGAGCCATTTGGAATCTTCATATTTTTCAGTGTATAAAGGGTTATCTGACATGTGAATGTTTCGTGTTATTTCATATTAGGTGGAAGACCTGTAACTGCTGAGAAATATTTTTCTACCGAGGACTTGGATGAAGACTTAAATCTTAAAACTACGTCCTTTCACAACACAACCAAACTCATGGATATGTCGCTAATGACGATAATTTCAAATTGTGCTTTATGTTTTACTCGTGGGATTTTTCCCTGCAGAATATAAATGACTGATTCTGTGATGATTATTATGCTTCTTAATTAATTGTGTTAGATTGTGCCATTTTAGTAAAAATTAATAACATGAAAAAAGTAAATGCAGTCATTGTGTGCATACTTTCACATTTCAGATTTGTTTGTGTGTTTTCTACAAGTAATGATACAGTTTTTCAGACGACTAGATTCTTGCAACCGGGCCCAGTAACAAAATCTCATACATACAATATATAATTTTGTATTTTAACAGATGATAGTGCAAGTTTTGCTTAAGAAGACAAAATTTGTTTTTAAGCTCAGGTATGAATTAAGAATTAAATGAGATACTATAATAACAATGCATGCAGTCTTGATATATAAGTAAGTAGGTAAGTATATTTATTAATGCCTTGACACAAATGCACATGTACATATACATTGCAACCTGCATTACATAAAATTTAATGTAATGCATACATACATGCAATGATAGTTCTAACCAAGAATAGAGTCAGAGAGGTTATGGTATATGAAGCTTATTGGGGGACATAGGAGTCTATACATTTTTGGATTGCTTATGCACCAGAGAATGTATTCTGGTCTCTGGGGCTTCGTGGACCTCGACTGGTTTTGTTATATGGATTTCGATTTTGGAATGCTGTATTGCTTAGAAGCCACCATAAACTGATGAACTGTGCATTACGATAATGATAAGTTTTACGGTACATGTATGTTCCATCACACTTACAGAAAATTTAGGACAACTCAGAACTCTGTAAAAAAATTACAAATAACGTTCACCTCTGCCTCTGTGCCTTTTTAACCTGCTGTTTTCTTTCTTTTATCTGTTGCCTTCTCTCCCAGTAGGTCTTTCACTCGTTCAGAATAGGCTATCTCCTGGTATTTAACTTTGTAACTTTTAAGCAAAAGTACTTGTGGAAGTTGTGGGCCGAGAACAGTCGATACAGAAACTGTTCAGTTCACAGTAGGCAATCGAGGTCATCGCAGCTGCCTCGAGACAGTGCGTTGTCCCAAGCAGTCCCTCTAATTTATAGGTCACTCAGTAGGTTACCTATTCCTCTAACTGGGCAAGTGGTGGAGCCATGTGGTAGCCGCCATGAAGACGCCGAGGAGTGAGATCACGTGACCCAGATGACCTTGAGTGACACGAGGCGCTGCATTGATCGTGTCTCTCGGTATGTTGCGTTTATCTGTATAACTCAGTGGACAATCATCATCTACAACATAGTCCACACAAATTAATGAAGATATCTATGCAGAATTGTGATGCCTATAGGACCACGAAGAAGCTGGAACTAAAATTATTCGGTTCGGAGAAAGTCGAGTTTTTTGTCCTAAAAAATCGCTGGACTAACCATCATGGTTTTTCTTGAAAAACTGCGAAAATTTAAAGTGTGCGGGAATCGCTTTACAGTAGTATATTATGATATAGCGAAGCAATATGAACCAGAATTAGGTAAAATATCACGATATTTTAATCGAATTACCCTGAAATCGGATCGTTTCAATTTCATTTTCAAAGCTTTGAATCGCCATGTAGGCCCTAAACCAGGATAAATAGGGCCTACGCCTATCCCCACTAGCCTACTCTTTCATCGAATGAAGATTTCTATGCAGAATTACACTACATCCTATTTGCAGATGATACTAATGTTTTCTTGTCTCATGCCTCTTATGACCAGTTATTTGAACTTGCTAACCAAGAATTAAAGGCAACAACTGACTGGTTTAAGGCTAACAAATTATCGCTTAATCTCACCAAGACCAACTTTATATTATTCAGATCTAATAAAAAGCAAATACCACCCAGCACGATAAACATTTCTGTAGATGGAGTAAACATCCCTCAAGTTAACACATCTAAATTCCTTGGTGTCCACATGGATCAACATCTAAAATGGAACATACATATTGATGAAATTAATAAAAAAATAACAAAAAGTATTGGCATCCTTAACCGTATATCTTATTTGCTACCGTCTCAGATACTGATCAACCTATACTATACACTCATTTATCCATATTTCACCTATTGTAATCTTATCTGGACCTCCACCTACTCCACCCACCTAAACAAATTAAAAATAGCACAAAAAAGCACTACGAATTATAACCAAATCTCCTGTAAACTCACACACACAACCTTTATTTCAAGAGCTTAAACTCCTAACTATTACGCAAATAAGGTTCACTCAGACTTGTGAGTTTATGTATAAATGCCATAATAAACTTTTACCACCTGCAGCATTCATTGACTACTTTCTCCCAATCCAATTCACCACCTATACAAGAAGTAAACAGGACTACAAACTAATACTTGTAAGAACTAACACTCGTAAACTATCCATCAAGTATCAAGGCCCTCTACTCTGGAATAATCTACCTCAAAGTATCCGCACCTGCAACACCCTCCCCTGGTTTAAGCGCTTGCTACGAGCACACACACTGGAGCATGTAATATAGTCTTTAGTTTTTAGTTAAGCTTATATTCATTAGTGTAGCCTATACCTTTTTTTCTTATTATTTACCACCTCTAATTACACAAGTCAGTGTTCCCCTTATTCTGATTATCATTAACCTCCGTCATCTTTTTTAATTATTCTGCTGTATCATCTTAGGCCCCCTCTTAGCGGGACTCGTCCCTTTGGGGTGCCTATTGCTCCCACATCACCTTACTTTGTTAGCTTTTTTCGTAACTCATGTTGACCTACTGTTTAATTGGTTATATTTTTCATTGATCATTCAGTTTCTTCATTACTTAAACATATTGTACCTTTTAAACTATGATAGAGTTGTGTTTAATTGTTTATGTTTGTTATGTTGTCTTTTTTCGTTGGGAACAATAAATTGATTGATTGATTGATTGATTGATTGATTGATTGATTGATTGATTGAATTGTGATGCCTAAAGGACCACGAAGAAGCTGGAACTAAAATTATTCGGTTCGGAGAAAGTCGAGTTTTTTGTCATAAAAAATCGCTGGACTAATAACCATCATGGTTTTTCTTGAAAAACTGCGAAAATTTAAAGTGTGCGGCAAACGCTTTACAATAGTAGGCCTATATTATGATATAGGGATGCAATATGAACCAGAAATAGGTAAAAAAAAATCACGATATTTTTATCGAATTACCCTGAAATCGGATCGTTTCAATTTCATTTTCAAAGCTTAGACTCGCCAAGGAAACCAGGATAAATAGGCTATTCACATATCTCCACTACTCTTTAATTGCTCCTAGTACACAAGGGAAGAAATAGGTTTTGAGAAAGGCAAAGGAGGAGCAGGGTTTACCAGCTAGAAGGCATATCTAGAAGCTGTAGGCCTATGTCTATAGGAATTAGGCTAAGGCTATAGGCTATAAGCACAGAATAGGCTACTGATTGAATGATGATGGTAACGAAATAAAGATTAAAACAAAGTAGCCTATGGTATGAACCGTATGATGACAACAATAACAATGATGATGATGATGATGACGACGACGATGATGATGACGATTGTGATGATGATGATTATAAAAATAATAATAATAATAATAATAATAATAATAATAATAATAATAAATAATAATAAATAATAATAATAATAGGCCTAATAATAATAATATTTACTCTTTAATTAAGCGACTGACGAACGCACTGCGCTGTACATTTAGGCTACATGTTATGACGACTAAACAATTCACAAGAACACAAATTACAGAAGACATAAATCAACACAGAGATGACGATGACGACGACGACGACGACGAAAATGATGTCATCATCATCACAATGCTGATGACGACACAAAGATGACGACGATGATTATTATTGTGACTGCGACGATGCCCCAGTGATGTACAACGAGGGTGGTGAAAAACCTAGGGGATCATAGGGTTGCATGGCCGTACGATGTAGGCTATCATGCTTACACTGTCTTTCTGATTCGGTGAGGGTCAGCTGGAGACTGGCTCCCTCTGACGGTTCATAAGAGAAACTGGTCATCGATGGCCGACAGAAGGCGCCTGTTGATCGAGACATCATTATATAGCGCCACTGTGAACGCTCGTATGACTAAAATACAAACGATCTCATTTCAGGGTCATTTCAGATAGACATGGCTATCAGTAGACGACATACATCCTCTCCCCACGAGCAGTGATGGGCACTAAACAATTTTTGTAGTCAAACCAACTATTTTT
>JACEVL010000803.1:231987-334487 GCA_020284085.1 Aporrectodea caliginosa | reverse complement strand
TCGTATAGTCCAACTGGTAACCGCCGACCACTGAAAAAACATTGCGTTCATAAACCTAAACATATAGCACGTTTAAACATATAGCACGTTTATTTTCTGTCGCTTTGCAAACTCTTATCAAAATTATAGTATTTTAAAGTTGGCATCTGATTGAGTAGTCCTAGACCTAATTCCGCCGTTTTCTGCATTTGAAATTTAGTAAGTCATAATTTCGTGAATTAATATTTTCGCGATTGTGTTATCGTCTGACTAAGCAAGTTCGTCACACATTCATTTAATTATAGTCATTATATTTTATAAGGTAATAATTTTGTCAGTTTCTCTTAGAGTAAGATTTTAAAACTACATAGCTACCTTTACCTTTATGAACTCCAATCAAAGATTTTTAAACATAACAAACCAAACTTTGAAACTTTTGGTAATCTGTTAAGTTACATGCTTTGTTTCCACTCCTGCCTATGAAATATCCTAAAGCAGACACAGTAACAAGAACGACCGAGAAGAAGAATGTAAAACTGGAACTAGTTCTATTTATATTGAAATCGAACCTGGTTCGATAAGAAGTCGAACCGGACCATCGTATGGACTCTTGAGGGACGAGCACTCGGCCCACCAGGACATCGAGTAGCGGACTTTGTTCATTTCCTGTTCCTGATCATGACGGGTCAGCTACGAACAAAGGAACAAACAAATTCGTAATCGTAATCGTAAGCTCCAAACTTCTAAAGCGCCACTCGAAAGCCAGGCGTAGGGCCCAGCTTATTCATGAGCGCTGCATCGAATCAGAGGGGTTGTCCAACAGGGTAGGCAGATGGAGGTCCGAGTTCGGTTGCCAGAGGGTCAGAGTGGGCAGAGTAGCTGCTAAGGTGGGTGTCGGTTAGAAGAGAATTGGAAGATGGAGGATCAGATGAGTCGGGGTATGAACTCTTGAAGATGTGAGACTTCAGTTTTAGTGAAAAGCTTGAAGGGTGATAGAAAGAGGAGCCTGAGGCAGATGATGGTAGGTGATTGGCAATGATGGTGGAGGAACCGACATGCATACACGCATACATACATACATAATTATGTGTGCATACAGTTGTTTGAATGACGCAATCATACATACATAAATACATGATACATACATACACGCATATATGCATACATACATACATATATACATACATACACACACATGCACACATACATGCATACATACGTGCATAAATAAATGCATACATACATACATACATGCATACACACACACACATACATGCATGCATGTATACATGCATACTACATGCATGCATGCATGCATACATACATACATACATACATACATACATAGATACACACATACATACTAAATGCATGCATACATGATGCAGGGGATATGCAGCTGTGTGTTTTTGCAGTTGACTTACCAGGCATCGGAATCTGTCCCTGTAGACGATCTCTCCAACATCGGCCACTCCTGACCAGATGTTACCATCATCGTCTGTCCACGTTCCCATGCACTGGAACCGAATATCTGCGCAGTACAACAAGCGGTGACAAACGGTTAAATGACAATCGCTTGAATTATCAAAGCTAAAATGACCACCTTTTAAATGACCAGAACTTATATGACCACCGCTTAAATGACCAACGGTTAAAAGATAATCGATTAAACGACTCACGCTTAAATGACGGGGAAACTGGTTTACCCTACCCACCTTAACAGCATGTCATATCCCAGACCAGTAGTGGGGATGGTCTGAACCAGTGAGGGTAAAACTGCCCATGCTTCCCCCTACTAACACGGAGCCTTGTTACTGACAGCGCTATATAAATTCCGATTGATTGACTGATTGGGTTGATTAGCTCGATTTGATTGATTTGATTGATTGACTGACTGACTGACTGACTGACTTACTTACTGACTTACTGACTTACTGACTGATTGATTGATTGATTGATTGATTGATTGATCGATCGATCGACTGATTGACTAACTTTGATTGACGGAGGTCGAGACCTCCGGACATTTGGCGAAGTTCATGAGGAAGACCTGGTTGTCGACATAGGGTGACCCTGGTTCCTGGCAGGCGATGATCTGTGAGTAGGGGCTGTCGCAGATACCCCCTCCGCCCTCGTTCATCTCGTACGTGAAGTGGTAGATGCCCTCAACGGTGTTCTTGCAGTTCACTGTGATCAGCGTCTTTCCTTTTAATCGAAAAAGGACAACAGCAGACTCAAAAAACTAATTAATAATAATTATAATGAAAGAGAAATGTTTGTCTGTCTGTCGTGAAGTCAGCATTCCTGTTACGGCAATAGATGCATGGCGGGCCTGGGTAGTGGGAGGGACGCGAGACCATCGTAGGCGGATGAGTAACAGCCACTTCGCAATAGAGGCATGGCGTGTCGGGGGTAGGGAGAGGGGCAATGACCGGGGACCAAGTGGAGTGTGCCAGTAGAAACTGACAGACAGACGACACGCTTACACAAAACTAGGACATCATCTAGGGGAAGGGAAGAGAATGTGGAGGGAAGGGAAGAGGAGAGGCAGAAGCAGGGAGGAGGGAGGTGAAGGTACGTTGTGAAGGCCATTTCAACCGTCTTAGGACGGGCAAACGTCTAGTAACTAACAGGCGCGGAAAATGATGATAGTGCATGGCGTTGTTTGTTGACGACGATGATGATAATAATATTGATGATATTGATAATGATGATGAGGATTGTAGCGATGGTCATAATGATGATGGTGATGACAACGACGATGAAGAAACCAGCGTTGATCTTACTGAAGAACGTGGCCATGTCTGCATTCGGGGAAATTGAAGAGCAGATTTCGTCGAGAGTTTGCGGAGGTCCACCTCCAATCGGATTTCTACACGTTGCTGTACACATACGCACACAGACATCCAAGCACATAGATACAAACGTACGATAATCCATTCTATCAGTGATGCCGTATATACGATATATATATATATATATATATATATATATATATAAATGTATTTTTTAATGTATTTACCTATAAAATACTCTAATGTATTTACCAGTAAATGCTCTAATGTATTGACCAGTAAATGCCCTAATGCATTTACCTGAAAAATGCTCTTATATATTTAGTAATTTACCTATAAATATACTCTAAAGTATTAAACTATAAATATTTTTAATCCATTTACCTGCAAATATTCTCGTGTATTTACCTGCAAATGCTCTAGTATGTTTATTATTTACCTGTAAATATTCTAATGTATTTGCTTGCTTACATGGTTTTCCAGGTCGTTTTCGTTTGCTTTTACGGATGGCTCTATATATATGTTGGCTTGAGTGTTGGAACGTACTAACCAGGTATACCTTCAGTGGATTGCATTATTATTATTGCGACGCAGCTTGCGATATACAGTAGAAGTTCTCGGAATAAATCAGAAAATACTTACACCACTTGTACTGAGCAATGTTTGGAGTTCTGTAGAGCATTCGATAGCACTTGTAGCAGTTGCTCGCTCTGAAAATGAGTATAATTATGGTGTCATAGTTTAAAACAGTAAATTGCTCTGTCAATTTAAAAATTTCGTTTTTGGTTAAACGTATAACATATGTGTACAGTCATAAACTATAGTCTATAGCTGGCGTAAATATTACTTATTATTATTAATTAATTGTAATTATCAATTAATTTGATATTGCATGCTAATTTGATATTGCTTTCATTCACAAAGTAGGCCTATCACTGGCATTATGGCATATTGATCAAAAATCGAAACGATAAAGATTGGCCTATCAAGTTAGCACAGTAGATTATATGATTAGATTCTTGCCAGAATTAATGAGAATAAGAATAGACCAAATAAGATTTTAGTAGCCATAATTAGCAACTAAAACTCATGAGACATGGTGTTGATGAAGATGAATCTTATGAATTTGTCATGCACGTTACTAGGAAATTCGTATTAGGCCTACATGTATACCTACGCCGCAATAATCTTCTCTCACTGCCTCCTTTGACCCCCGTCTGTTTACGCATGTCTGCCTGTACGTCTGTCTATCTGTCCGTCTGCGTACCTTTCATTTATTAATTCATTTCTGCATTATTTCTTTTTCCTTTCTTATTACTACATTGCACGAAGAATAAGCTCATGCATAAAGTGTTGCATGCAAACGTGTAATTATCTTTTGGCATAGGCGTAACTTTGTATCGTGGCAGTGGCATCCGGTCACCACCACGTTTTGACCCTGCCCTGAAATATTTTTCGAGACATTACAGAGTTACTTTGGTCTGAAGCTAGTTCAAGCAACGACATTAAATGGGGGTGTCTCGCACACTTAACTCTTCACATGGGTATGAAGTGTTAGCGACTTCATTTTCTTAGCCATGGCATATGAGGGCGAGTGGCCAGTCCTTTCCCTCGCCGTCTCATCTTCCCACCGACAGTGTACGGTCAGTGTACTCATTATAGCAGAGTTGGCTATAGGGGTGCTAGTGGAACAGAAATCACGAATCAAAGTTTCTGCCCTGGCGAGGATTTGAACCCCCGACCTCTCGACTGACAGTCCAGCGCGCTAACCACTACACTATCTAGCACCCCATGACCTTAAAGTGGTGAACAAAGTCGATTAATTCGTATATGGATAAGAACTGGGTGTGGTGGGATGGAAGCGGGAAAGGGGACGGGGGACTGGAGGAAGGGATTCATCACCATCACTTTATGGAGCAAAGTTCTGCCCTTGTCTTTTAAATTTTTGTATAGCGCCTGTATGGAGATTGTCTTACTCGTCGAGCATCAAGAGGTCGCTGCTGAATCTTCCGGTGGCGTCTATGGTGTTGTTGTAGTCGAATCGTTCGTAGCAAATTCCGTTGAAGACTTTGTTCGTCAGTTGCTTCTCGTTGATCAGCGTGTCCAGCTCCGTGCCGCTCTCCATCGAAAACCAGTCGCCCTGGAAGTGACTCGGAATGGTGCACTCCGCACTCACTGAAACACGCAGAGTTTTCTTTTTTTATGCGATTATGCAGAAGTGCATGTCGTGTAGGCCTATCAGGGACGTAGCCAGGAAAAAATTTCGGAGAGGGTTTTAAGTTTTAGAAGAGACCCCCTCTTTATCTGGTCACGCTTGTGTTGGATCCCATTGGAAATTGTTGTATTTTGCTACAGTTTTAGTTTTTAATAGCAGAAATGCATTTATTTGTGGGAGGTTGAACCCGTAAAATCGCCCATAAATTATACGCCCATGCCATGTATAGTTCGTGAATGAAGGCTCAGCAATGTCTGCCAGAGCAGACATTTTTGCGCGGCCAAGGAAGAGACTAATGTGCCCATGCAGAAGTCTAGTGTGGCCAAGCTGGGCACTTGTGTAGCCAAGGACGAACCTAGTGTAGCTAAGCAATACGCTATTGTAACGAACAGGACGCCAGTGTGGCCAGAAGGATAATAGACAACGTAATTATTAACTTCTATCGCGTCGGTGTCTAATGCGCACAAGGCATGAACCGATGACACACCAGTGTGACCAATGAGGACACTACCCACTGCTGCACAAACATGTGAGAGTGTTATTGCAACCTGTTGTCCAACGCTGTCCAAACGTATTGTAATGTATTTGATCATTTATAAAGCGCTTCTAACAGCATGCATGAGCCTTTCAGAAGCGCTCCCAGTGCGAGGTACTCCGAGAGAAAAGGAAGGTTTTAAGGTGAGAGAAAGAGGTAGAGATGCCACCAGAGAGGATGGTAGAGCGTAGAGAAGGAGAAAGTCCATTTCATAGAGAGGAGTGCGTGTGCTGGCTGGGTATTGTGGCCAAGGAAGACACTTGCATGTCCAGAGCGACCGGGAAGCATGTGCCAAACAGTGATTGATTACGTTACAAGGAAGGGACAAGATGAAGAAAGTTTATACGTGTAGCCTACACACTTCACAGGAACGAGGGCAGGCACAATTGCACCCTCTGTCTGCCACGCTCGTTTGGCACAATGCTGACATCCATTTCTGCAATCAGTGGCACAATGCGGGTCATCTATTTCTGGATACTGACTAGTTGAGGAAGGGTTATACAACGCTGGTTCACACCTGACTGATGTTTGCAATCTCCAGTGGAGTGTGGTCTGCAGAAGAGACCTTGCGGATTCATATAGAGGACGAACCCTACATTTTTAAAGCCCCACTTTGGATACATTCAAGTGACCATCATAAAAACATTCGATGCTATTTAAGGATCAAAACACGTGTGTCTTGCACACTATAGTAACAGATGAGTCTAATAACAGGTGCACTTATAACAGGTGCGTCTTATAACCGCGCATAACGGTGCCTGAACAGTCAACATCATCTTCTTTATCCTTATCCTACATGTACGACACTAATTAGACGCTATATAAATTACTATTACTATATCATGTACAGACAGATATATCTTGGGTTTAATACAGCGATCTGACTATACGCTGTGCATAGGCTACCTGCCGTGGATGTTATAGTGTGTGTATTAGACCAACTAACCTGAAGTCGACAGTTGAATTTGGCAGAGTTGGTGAAGAGTGAGAAGCCAGGCAACACTAGAGACGATCTTTCGTACTGGATAATCCATGCTTCGCGTGTTGTGTTTAACTTGCTATGGTTCGAATCCTCCGTTAGTTACTTGTAATACAATGTAAAGTACTGAGTTATATTCTTTGCTTATATGTTTAAGTTATATGTAGACCTGTGCATAATTTCGGTCAAACGAAGCCTACGCAATCTTCTGCTTTCCAAAGGTTGCGTGTTATCAGCAGAACTGATAAAGAAATACAGGTGATGATAAAGTTGTGCAAGACTTTGCACATGGTGACTGATTCGCTGTGATTCATCATTGTGTGTACGCCTTTATAATGAGAGGCTTATAGATACCCCAACCTCCTTCACTCTGTCATTAGCCTATATACATTTATACATGTATGCATAAATATATTATATATAGCCTATATATGAGATAAGAAGAGTCGATTATCATGTATAGCATACATGTGCAAAAATGCATAACTTGATGCACATTTATGTATAAATATGCATTTTCTGTGCGTGCAGTTGTGCATCAATATATGCATTTAAAATGTACAGCGGCCAAAGGGGTATGCATGTATATATATATATATATATGTATGTATGTATGTATGTATGTATGTATGTATGTATGTATGTATGTATGTATGTATGTATGTATGTATGTATGTATGTATGTATGTATGTATGTATGTGTGTGTGTATGCAAGCAGGCATGTATTAATCAAGACACTTGACATAGTGTATTTCAGTACCTCACAAGAGCGCTGCTCTTACGACTATCTAACAGATCTAAACTATTGCGTTTAAGTCAGCTTGCAAATGTAGGCTGCACAAAGCCAAAGGCAACGGTTCGTACATGTAAGTATACATGAACACGTACATATGATTCATGCACTCGAGTTGATGTATTGATGTACAGAAGTGCTGCATCTGCATATCGCTTTTTTGGCTAACCGATGTAATTAACAAGATAATTAATTATATCGTTTTGTATTTCTTACAACATCGGTAAGTAGCACGAAAACAGTCTTTGCGGTTCAGAAATAGTATATAATAATACCTACCTTCAAAAGGACGACCTATACACAGTGCCGGCGCCAGGATTTCAGGTTTGGGGGCTAAAGCTCCAAAAACCTTCGTTTTTGTCCCCTCCTCCCTGTGATTTGCAGTGATTTCCTACTTTTTTTGGGGAGGCTGAGTCGCAGTTAGGGGCGCCGCCCCCTAACCCCCCTGGCGCCGCCCCAGCCTATACAGATCCATCATCCATGACATAAAGACGCGGGACTCTTGGCGATGCGAAGGCTTGCTATAGACTCAGGTGGTTATTAATTCTGTTGTCATGACGTCCAATATCCCAAGTCCCGCGCCGGATTACTTTTCGGCTTAACCCTGTCTGCGCTTTTTGAGAGTTAGGCTACTTGAAAGGCACTAATTCTATGTTTGGTTACATTACTCTTATCCATGCTGTTGAAACTTGAAAGTAGGCCTAATGCATGCCAATTAGTCCAGACATTGTTGCAGCTAAATGTCTCATTCGCATAAATAGATCACTGTGTATTTGGCAGAAAATTTGGTTCGAGATTTCTGTTCTACCAACACCCCAGCCAACTCAGCTATGATGAGTACATTGACCGTACACTGTCGGTGGAAGATGAGACGGTGAGGGAGAGGATGGGCCACCCGCCCTCATATGCCGACGCTTACACTTCATACCCAATGCTGCCTCAGGGCAGGCTCAATCAACTGCTCTTCTCTTCTTCTATTATAGTTGGCTTACAGCCTTACACCTTAATAAGCTTGGGCAGGTATACATGTACGTCATGTGAACTGCTCCAATCATAACCGCCGATGCTTTCAAATGACAATCGTATCCCTTGTGGGAAATAGTGTGTTGATAGTCTAATGGGTAGCATGCTGCACTGTCGACAAAGATCATATAGGTTCAAACTCTACAAAGGCTCTGAGGGCAGAAATATGTTTCAATATACCGGCTGCACTGTTTACGACACCTAGGGAACTCAGCTAGAATGAGTACTGTAATGAAAAGGGGCGACTGTGATATGAAAATGTATTAATAATTGAACATTTTATGAACACTATAGGCATTAGAATAGTTAATAATAATGGACAAATATATAGTAATGTAGAAAAGATAAATATGTATGGAATTTGCTCGTCGATCTACTGTGGACTATTGGACTGAAGACATAGTTGGTATACGAATATCACCAGCATTTATGCTTATCTTTTCCCTACAACTGTTAATATTTTTACAGAAGAAACTGCACAAATATTGTCCACCGCTGCACCCCTACAGCAGATTCACGACAACCTTGGGTACCTCAGCACCCAGGTTGCGATACACTGGCTTAAGGGAAATAGTTCAATGCAATCTACATGTATCTGTTCCCTACAACTCCCTCTATGTGGAGCCATCTTCCGCATGAATTGCGTCTTTAGCTCCTCAGCCTTTCTCTTCCTCCGTTTCGGGAACGTCTGAAGGCTATCTTATTTGTTAGTGACAGCATTGACCCATGGGTCGGAAGCGCCTCTGAATCTCTGAGTGGCGATATATATATATTATATATATAATAGGTCTAAATGTTCAATTACAATTGCAATTACAATTCCACCGAGATCAGAAGACGAAGGCGACATTTGTATTTGTATTTGTATTTGTATTTGAACACTTGTTATAGCGCCCCTACCAGATTTCCCATTTTAGAGGCGCTCCCGACTACTGCGCGAACGCTGAATCGGAGTTTCACGCCGAAGCGCATGAGCAATTGCGAGTGAAGGACTTGCCTACGCGGCGACTTTGAGGTGGATTCGAACCCGCAACCCTACAGCTGCAAGGCACCGAACATACCCCTACACCACCGCGCCCCAGTTGTATTGTGATGTGTTGTATTGTACTCCACGTTTATAATGCGACCGAGCCACCCGCAGTGAAGATCCGAGAAATTAATCTCTGATAAACCGACCCGACCGCCAACCGAACCCGAGGCGCCGGCGCGGCGAGCAGGCAGGCAACCCACTCGGCCACTCAGGATCCTTAGGATCCTGGAGAAGACGAGAGATCCTAGGATCACTTGTCACCCCTAGAGCATTTATCCGCTTTTGTCCGCTTTTCCTTCACAGTAACTGTTGATGCCGTTGTGCCCATGCCGTAAACGTATCGTAAAGTAATCTCGACATTTCTTTACAACGAAATAATAATAATAATAATAATAATAAAACACGTGAAGTCGTTGGAACGAACTCATTCGCAGCTGCTTATAAGAAATAAAATTGGCGAGGCAGGCAGAGCTTGGGTGTCTAATGAAATCCGAAAGTGGGGTGCATGGCGGGTAACGAGATATATGTTTAACGGTGTTTGGAATTGGAACGACGAGAAAGGAGAGGAAACTGAAAGAATAGAAATCATAATTTGCCATTGTGAAGAATATTCATCATTCCGTCCGTCCCATGTGTCGTGGCTATAAAAATGAAGTCGCTGAAACGTTAAACCGATGGAAAACTCTGTGCGACGTTCTACTGCGGTAATTTCTAATGTCTTGATAATACCCAGTGGAGAGCCTATTCGAACTAATGAAACGCAGTAGAGCAGAACAAAGGCTATAGGCCTGAGCTATTAACCAGTGTTTAATCTACTCCCCTTGCTGTCGGGGGAGAATCTAGGGTTCTGGGGGGGGTATCCAACATATTTGAAAAGTTGACGACCGGGGGGTAGTCACGAGTATTTTCAAAAGCAAGAATTTTTTCGATATCCAACAACAACTTGATAACGGGGGGTAGTAACAAGAATTAAGAATTTCCCAAGAATTTTCGAGGGGTAGTAAGGAGAGTTTTCAACCTATATTTTTCCCTCACACGGGAATAGATCATGAATCCTGGGAAGAAATTACCCCTAAATGCCACACTTTCTGTACAAAATTTAATCTCTTTACTTTTTCTGGGGAAACTCGATCCTGGGGGAACTTCCCCGAGAGACGTCTAGATTAAACACTGGCTATGAACGCTGTGTTCTTACTGTAACATCTTTTAAGCTGAAGAGCTTTGGTGAGCTAAGCCACCTTAAATGGCTTTCTGTACAAAATTTCATCAAAATTTCATCTCTTTACTTTTTCTGGGGAAACTCGATCCTGGGGGAACTTCCCCCGAGAGACGTCTAGATTAAACACTGGCTATGAACGTTGTGTTCTTACTGTAACATCTTTTAAGCTGAAGAGCTTTTGTGAGCTAAAATGGCATTGTACTGTATGCTTAAGTGTCTGGATTGCTAATTAAATGACTTGCCTTAATGCAGCGGGCATCGACGGCTGACTTGGTCAGTAGTGGCGCTATAGAAGTTCTCGGATTATCTAATCAGAGAGACTATAGAACCGTACAAACTCGATTCTAGAACGAAGTTTTTTAGAATCGCCAGGTGGCGCCAGAATTCTTGCGTCCTGCGCTCGTGAATAAACCGGTGCCCCCGGCTTATCCTAGGAGTAGCGCTTTAGAAATTCGGAGTTTACAATTACGATTGACCTTGCCTCTGGTGCTGGTTAATTCACGATGGAGGCGACTAAATGGCCAATATATTTACAGAGCTCGCATCTTCTTGGGTCGTACTTATTACTTTTCTGTCAAGGCTTTGCTATCTGCTTAACTTCTTAATATAGTGAATTGTTACATTGTTTTAATTCGATATGTCTGAGTTCAGTGTTCAAATACAATACAATACAATACTTTGAAAGAATTCATAATTTCTAAGTCATCATTCTGTGTCGCTGCCTATAATTAATTCATAATCCGTTGTCGTGTTAATTTCTGCTCATTTGTAGGCTATATATGCACAATAATTTGTATTGGTGCATATTAATATTTTGTTGTCGATGAAAACGAGAAGTAGATCGCGTAGTGGCTCTACTCATGCATTCATTCATTCATTTCTTCGTTTGAACATTTATTCGAAAGGTTCGCCTCTTCGAAACGTCTCATGCGAATTAGTAAAGAGCTAAGTTTGAAACTAGATGAATCGCTAAAAGTAGGCCTACTGAATATACCACTCATGTATATACCTATTTTGCATGGTGCTGATTAAACGAGGCCTTTCAGTAAAAAATGATTGCACTAAAGGAAAATTCTATTGCCTCAAGTCAAGATTTACAAGTTTGGGACCATAGCCAAGTTGGGGACCATAGCCAAGTTTCACCATAGCTAAGTTATGGACCACAGCCTTGTTAATGCCGTTCCGGTGTCCAAATTCCGGAATTTGCGTGTCAAAGGGACCTGCAAGGGGCTGCAGTTTATAAAGACCCATTGTATTTGTACAGGTTTGCTTTATTAGGCCTACTGACCAGTCTATAAAGTTGAAATAAAAAAGGGTTTGTAAGAGCACTGCATCAAGGTGAGAACAGTATGTTCCCTGAACAAAATTAAACTCTTAAGCCATGGCATAAGGTGTAGAACCAAACGTACTCCTTCCCCAAGTGTTTGAATGGGCCATGTGAGGCCCCACGCAGTCCGCCCTCTGCGTAGTGATTGTGTGACTGGGGTTCGAATCCCGTTAATTAATCAAAATTAAATTCACAATTGGTTGTTAAGGAAAGGCTATATGCTTTGTTTCTCGATTGTTGTGTCCGATAAGCAAAGACCTTTGATCCCACCTGACTAATGTTACACGTTTAACGACAATTACTGCTGATAGAGATTCGTATAGTAGGCCTAAGTGGACGATTACCTTTTATTATCGGTTCAATCGAAATGAAGAAGACACGAAACAACTCAATGTTGATACACAATTCCAAGTACATGCAGATATGAAGCTATTATAGTCTATTGTTCAAAGTTTTAACAATGGATAAAACCAATTCACGTACGCTACACGTGACAAACAAGGCAAATTCAAAGAATAGAACTATGTAAACATCGACCTCTCCGCTCCTTGGACTGGCAAGTTCTCTCTTTGTTCCGCGATTAGTATACCACTATCATCTAGATCTGAACTAGAACTAGAACTGAACTATAAACTAGACCTTTAGTCACCATTGGGCCCTCCCAATGGAATGCCCTTCCCTCCTCTCTATGTGTTGCCATTCTTTCTGGGTCTCTTCCTATAGCCTATAGGCCCCTACATCGTTCTCCCTCCTCAGAACCTTTTCAAGTCTCGGGCTTATCGAGCTGGGAGCTCTACTGAACGACCACTGCTGTGAGCGGCGCTATATAAGTTAATGAATACAATACAATCTCAAAGTAGAAAAAGAAACCAATTCAACAAAATACAGACAGGACAACAATTCGAAGTGAAAACGAGAACAACTTGAAATAAACAACCGTGCAAACAAACCTAAATAAATACTGCGGAAAATAACTTCGTGTAGGGCCTACACAAATAAATCAATTCGAAGTATATGAAGACAACATTAGCAATTTAGCGGTAGAACTAAAGTTCACAAATTTTCTGCACCATATAAATAAATGTTTCTGTTGCTTTCGCGATCAGTTTAATTTCTAAATTGTAAGTGTAATTGTTATCTGACATTTATAAAGCGCCACTTAAAGAAAAAACTCATCAGTGGCGCTCCCATCCCGAGCCAGTGAAATTACTGTCGAATAGTAAGGTTTACAGATTCAGGCGTTTGTGAAACTGTGGAAAGGACAAACAGAGGAGCCCGAGAAGGCGATTCCAGCTGGTAGGCCCAACATAGGCGAAGCTTCTGGCCTGTTCACGTTTAGGTCTAAAAACTGCACACCAAGTTAGCAGAATGTCGCAAACTTACTGCACTGTAGGAAGAATTGCGTGTAACTCCGTTGTCGTATAACACATTTTAATAGTAAAATATCCTACATATACAGTAGGTCTACAAACACTGACAGAAAGGATCCGCATCTGATGAAGGTATCAGCCTCTTTAACAATTGTTACGTAGGTCTGTTGGTCTAAAACACGGCGTTATACAAACCTGGGACTGTGTGTCGACATATATCCATGCAATAAAAAGCTACAAAAATACTGAAGAAAATCTTACACCTCACAGAGTACAGCCACTCTCCCCCTCTGAACCTCTGGCAACGGGACTCGGACCCCCTTCAGACTACCCCTTTGGACAACCCCTCTGAGTCGACGCAGCGCTCGTGAATAAACTAGTGCCCTGTTCTTGCCTCTCGAGTGGCGCTTTAGAAGTCTGGAGTTTACAATTACGATTAATTAATCTCTACGTTTTTGAGTTTTCTAGTTGACACCGGTCACAATATCCATAGACAGCTCAATGTGTTTGTCCTGCGGTTGTATGCCATTATGCCATATAAAACTACTGCACTTCGCTGCTGATAATAATGGTCCTTCGGTAGACGGCTACTGTGTAACAGTCAGTCAATTAGTCATTGAGTACTATACTAACCGGATGAAATTGAATGCACTTCGTTGACCTTTGCGTTCAAGATTAATGCCAGAATATGCATTTACAGGTTGAGAAACGTCAATGCAAATGCCATGACCCTGACATTGACCTTAACACGTCATCCGAGCTGTTCCAACCCTCTCGAAACAAAGACCTCAGATTAGTCCGATACGTGACCCGTAATCTAGGCCTAAGCTTATGTATAATCCGTAAGAATGGTGGCAAAGGTTACGCAGTCGTTAGTTCCGCAGACGTGTCTTCATCCGTAGAATTATTAAACATTAATCTAATCTAATCTGGAGACTTCGTAACACACAATAGTCGTATCTCTAAAGCGCATATTCCAGTGTCTTAACTCGGTTCCATGCAATCACCCGCACGCTGTGAACTGCCCGCACTGTTTAATTACAGATCTTCTTCAGGCCGCGTTATAATACAGCCCTACCTGTAGTTAGCTCCCTGTGTGCGAAAGCAGCCCCGCAGAGGCCTGTAGTGACTGAGCCAAGTGTACTAGGGTTGGCCTATACATGTACACACATGCACCTTTACGCACGCGCAACCGACTGGTGAGATTCGCCGTCGTTCAGGTTAATGTACTTGGGGCTATAGTTCGAGTCGGTGACAAATATTTGCAGGACAAACAGCGTAACTGTCGCCCGTGTGTTTAACTGGGCCCAGAACACGAGTGTTCGTTCAGAGGGCTGTGTACTGTGCACAACACTTACAGCTACAACCCATACTGCTATCTAGCCTATGATGCTAGCACATTATAGGCTGCCATGTGCTATAATGTTATGGGTGTACTCCGAAACTGTTTGTATTCTGACAGTGCCAGTCCCAAGCCTGGACAAAGGAGGGTGGCGACGCTAATGATCTTTGTTATCACACAGTGTCGTTAAACTGAAACTACTAATGTTATTGGTTGAAATTCCATACTCCTACGGTCTGCACAGCAGTATAATGGCTTAAAATGCTATAATGCGACCCATAGTACTATGGTTTAAACTTCTGCAATGTAGTCACACTGCTAGGATCTTAAAATGCTATTATATACCCGTAGTGCGATGGTCCAAACAGCTATAATGTACTCTGTATTGTTATGTCTTAGCCTAAACTGCTATAATGTAGCCATAATACTATGATATAAATTGTTGTAAAGTACTCATTTGCTATGGCCTAAAAATGCTATAATGCGCCCTTTGTACTATGATCTACGTAGCTATAGCGTACCCGCCTAACTGCTATAATGTACCCGAAGACCAAAGTACTATAGTCTAAACTGCTAGATCACTCTCAAAATAGCATAATCTAAAGTACAAACTGTGCTCTACTTCCAGAGACGTGTATCTAGAAGCCCCAAAAGACACATTGGATGTCTCTAACTGCATGTCACATTTCGTGTGGTCTAATTAAAATACTACCAAATAGAGAATTCAGCAAATAATCGCTCACTGAATATTCACTCAATGAATTTTCACTGGGCGAATATCTCCTTATTCACTTACTGAATATTCACTGTGTGAGTCGCGTTCCTGCTATATTACTGTTATTAGACATGAAAAGCATTTACCATAATAAAGCCGGTGTGTCATCAAAGTGCCTAGAAGTTGTCCACGCTGTTTCGCTGTGTCTTGCAACCCAGCCGCCGAGCAGACGATTAGCGCCGGAGCGATAAAAGAGATACCATCAGCTGTGTTCACAGACATTCCAGACACGTAATGCGAATACAGCAATGGTCCTCGATTCTCGTCCAGCAGTTACAACGCTCAATCAGCCATCCGCCACATTATTTTGACGCCTCAAGTGGATACACGGCCACATTTCCGCGGATGGATTCCTATCTTCTTTGTCTTGATTGATTGTATGTATGCACATATATGCATATATGCATGAATGTGTGTATATACGTATGTATGATAAGTATACGACCAACTACATTAATTTGTTATGTAGTCGATAAAGATGATCATTAAAGATGATCTCGATAGCAATAATAACAGTTGGAGAGATCGACTGTTGATAACTGTTGACCAGGCGACAACTCTACAAAACCAAACAAAGGAATATATCAACGTTCTTGAGCACACTTAACATACCGTACATACGTACATACATACATACATCATACATACACAGGCATAGATCCATACAAACACATGCAAACATAAGCATACATACATACATACATACATACATACATACATTTACATACATGCATATTACATACGACGATACATCCATACATCCATAGATACATCATCCTTACCTACATACATACATTCATTTAGAGCATTTATATTGCGCCTCTACAGGAAACTACTCATATGTATGCACATATATACATTCACAATACACATACACACATACACACATACTAAACGCATGCATACAGACATGCATGAATACAAACATAAATACATATATGCATGCATAGTTGTATACACACATACATGGATACATACTAATACATACATTCATACATACATACATGCATGCAGGGCTTACAGCGGATTCAGGCTTATTATGCTATCGATAGCTATGATGGCATGGAAACGTTAGGCTGTTGATAACGTATAGCTCACTAAAGTGGTTACACTGGCATAAGAATTTGCCCCGTCCAAAGTCACAGTAGCACGGAATAAATTCCGCTGAGGTTTGTAAACTATTATGTCGGCTCATGACCATCTGGAAAGGAACCTATAGTAAGTAGTAAGTAGGCCCTTAGCATGTACTTACAGTCCGCTGAACTTAGAAGAATAACCGGCTTAGGCCTATTTAGGCCTCGCCAGTTGAGGTCTACAGTTGTTTTAAACCGGTGTACAATTTCGTATCTATATACCTGGTCTAGGTAGTTAAGAGCACAACACCAAGAGACTGCAGAATCAGGTTAATGCGTTGACAAAGATGAGGGAGAAGAAGAAGAGGAGTAAAAGAGAAAGAGGAAGAACGACTGGCAGAGGAGGAGAAAGACGAGGAGGAGAAGGAGGAGGAGGAGGAGGAGGAGAAAGACAATACAGAAAACAATAAAGTAGAAACAATCAAGAAGAGACAATGAACGAAGAAGAATAGAAAACAAGTATAGAGCGACACGGAAAACAATGAATGAAAAGACAATGTAAAAAAGAGAATGTGACCAGTCCATGCACACGAATACTGCTATGTCCATGGCCATCAATATATCACAATGGATCGAGTCAGTGAGCGCATGCTAACAATAGCCACTGATGTTTACATTCTTATCGAAGACAAAACCCAGTTCTGTCATGCGCCTACGTGTAATGATCGGTGCTTTGCAGCAAAATATTAAAGGTTTAGAGACAACGCTTTGGGTCTGCAATGGTTGGTTAGTGTGGTAAGAAACCGCGACAGTGGCGGCTAACAGAAAGAGAGAGGGAAGGACCGTTCGAGCTTGCCACCTGGAGCCAACATAAGACCCATATTCCCCTTTATACAGGATAAATTATATGTAATCAGGAATGTAGATTGAATGATATACGATAAATAATAGCAAAGATTCAACAGGTTGTAATCGCATGCGTATATATACTCGGCTTCTGCTGTCGTAAGTCTACGCGTGGATTCTAGTCTGCCAAGGAGTTGTCTCAAAGGGCTGCAGGTCATGCTGGAGAAAATTTATAGAGCTGGGCATAAATATATTAGCGCCATGTGAGTCTGACGTTAAGTAGTGTATATATATATATATATGCATATATATATATGCATGCACACAGACATATATATAGACATATCTATATATACAGACACACACACACACACACACGTGTAAACAGACAAGCACCGAGATGTTGGAGAGTTTCTGTGGTACTTGAGCTTGCCATGCAGAGAACCGTACATAACCCGTTGTGACTTCTCGTGCATTGGGACCACCCTACTGGAATAGTCTTCCAATGCTGGAATAGTCTTCCACTGCATTCACATTTACATTGAATTTGCGCTCGGATCTGAGCTGCAAATTTCTCAAACTGTTATAAAACGCACTTGTTTGCGACAGTCAGAGATAGCCGTGCGTGCAGCGCTTTTGTGAGGCCCTTAAAAGATGCCGTATCAAGTGCAATGATACATGCATACATATATAGATACATGTAGGTCAAATCTAAAGCCCAGGGGAGGGATGGAGGGTCACGAGACGATTACAGAGTGGGTTTCTGTTTAATTGTTTCTGGTGTCGTCTAGTTCGGCAATCAATGGCTGACCTACTGCGATGACTCAAGAAAAGGAACATGCGCACACACGAACGGGTAAACACAGGCACAAACACATACACGCACATACACGCACAAATACACACACATACACGCACATACACATACACACACGCACACACATACGTCTCTTGACACAACACAAAGTTCACGAATTCACGCCACAACAGATCATCTCTGCGTGGCAAGCTCAAGTACCACAAAACCCTCCAACATATCTGTGTTTGTCTGCTCACATGTATGTGTGCGTGTCCGTCTATCTATCTATGTATATGTGTCTGTCTGTATATATACTACTTAATATATATATATATATATATATATATATATATATATATATATATATATATATATATATATATATATATATATATACTACTTAACGTCAAACTCATATGGCGCTAATATATTTATGCCCCGCTCTATAAATTTTCTCCAGCATGACCTGCAGCCCTTTGAGACAACTCTGTGGCAGACTAGAATCCACGCGTAGACTTACGACAGCGAAGCCGAATATATATACGCATGCGCTTACAACCTGTTGAATCTTTGCTATTATTTATTGTATATCGTTCAATCTACATTCCTGATCACAAATAATTTATCCTGTATTATTCATATCCCCCGGACATTATCCCCCCCAGGGTAGGACATTATCCCCACCAGTCTAAGATATAATCGTATAATATTCTTGCCGAAATGCAGGAAAATGATGAGAATAGTTGTTGGCCTAAATGGAAGTTTACATTTCGCTCACATTTCGAGGTTGGCCCTGGCTTGTCGACGCTTTTCGACAGGGCTGACGCGTGTCAAATTTACGCCAGGAATGCCTCGTGTCAAATTTACAATAGGGCTGTCGGGATTAAAATGTTCTAGAGGGCTGTGGCGTACTGCTAATAAATGGTCTGGCGGTCAAAGTGTTTCGTACTGCTTATGAACTGAGCGACATTAACAAGTCTTAAGTTATATACATATATACATATATATATCCATATATATCTATATATATATAGGATAACATATGTACATGTATATATAAATACATTATATGTACATATACATATATTTACACAGAGGGGGGATAATGTCCGGGGGGGATAATGTCCGGGGGGATAATGTCCGGGGGGATAATGTCCGGGGGATAATGTCCGGGGGGATAATGTCCGTTCCCCCCTGATTACATATAATTTATCCTGTATTATTCATATCTTTAATTTTATGCTTAATCGTAAATATGCGGCGAGTAGGCGGATACACAGGCCTGTTAACGTGTTTATTGGAATGGATTTGCAAGCACGCACAGCTCCCATCTACTATAATATATATACATGAATATATGTGCATGTATATATATATAAATATATGCATAAATATAAATATATATATATGCATGTGTATATATATGTGCACAAACATGCCCGTGCAGTGTGCTGCAGCTACTGCACGCTAAGGTGTTCGGCTACATATTCGTCGTCTCACTGACTCGCCCGTAAGTTAATCAAGCTTTCCTACAAGTTCGGACATGCCAGAACTCGACAGACGTCGTTCGAGGGTCAACACACAGACACAGACACACAGACACACTGTCACACACACACACTCACACTCACACACACGCGCGCACGCACACACGCACGCACATACACACACAGACACACACACATACACACATACATACACGCGCACACACACGCACACCAACACACGTATAAATATATACATATACTATACATGCATATACCCATATGCTTACAGATATGGATATGCATGTATAAAATAATGTTCATGTATGATTATATGTACGCGTGTGTTAATAGACGTGACGCAGAGAGTGGACGCGGCCGGCGGCCGTGGTACCTGTACTGGATGGACTCCGGAAGGGAAGCGATACACATGGAATGAATTCCGAAGGGTGACAGAAGTGGGAGGAGGAAGAGAAGGAAGAATGAGAAGAGGAAGACCTTAATAACAGAAGGAGGAGGAGGAAAAGAACGAAGGAAGAATGAGAAGAGGAGGACCTGAATAACAGGAGGAGTAGGAGGAGGAGGAGGAGGAAGAGAAAGGAAGAGGACGAATAGATTAAGAAGGAGGAATAATACAGACAGGAGAAGGAGAAGTAGAATAGTGACGAAGAAGAGGACGAAGAACAATAAGGACACAACATTGGCAGTATATGAAGAGGAGGAGGAGGAGGAGGAGCAGGAGCAGGAGGAGAAGGAAGAGGAGATAAATAAGATGATGAGAAGTAACAGGAAAATGTGGTTGATGAGGAGGAGGAGGAGGAATAGTTGGAGGAGGAGAAATAGGAGAAAGAAGAGGACTGAAAATTCGAGGTAGGCTTACTGGTGTGGAATTGCTGGTGAGCCTGCAGTAATTATTATGCGCAAGTGCTTTTAGAACCTAAGAGTCGATGCATGGTAGAGATGGAAGCAGATTCTAGACACAGGGTCGGAAGGAAGGACAGACAGACGGATGGACGGAGACAGGCAGGCAGAGTCTAAGGCAGACGCAGAGCTACTGTCGAAGCGAGAGACAGATAGAAGGAAATGGATTGAGAGACAGAGGGATTCGTGATCAACAAGTGTAGGACCTACACGAACAGGTATAGAGAGGCACAGATGCATATAGGTGGAGAGGCAGAGATAGATAGAGGTGGAGATAGGCAGAGTCACAGATACTTACAGGGAGAGAGAGACAGACAGAGAGAAAGACAGAGACAGACAGAGACAGACAGAGAGAGATAGAGATATAGAGACAGACAGAGAGATACGAGAGATACAGAGAGATAGGACAGACAGAGAGAGAGATACAGAGGGAGATACAGAGGGATTCGTGATCAACAAGTGCATGGCCTACACGAACAGGTATACAGACAGATGCATACAGGTAGAGGCAGAGATACATACATGCATGTGGAGATAGACAGAGGCAGAGTCACAGATACATACAGGCGTAGAGAAAGACAGAGAGACAGACAGAGACAGAGAGACAGACAGAGAGAGACAGACAGAGATCTACGACAGACAGAGAGATACGAGAGACAGAGAGATTATTGAGAGACAGAGAGAGAGAGAGACAGAGATAGGAGAGAGAGAGAGAGAGAGAGAGAGAGAGAGAGAGAGAGAGAGAGAGAGAGAGAGAGAATTGGAGAGAGGGGGAGAAGGAAGATTAACGGAAACGCAGCGATAGAAGCAGAGTGACAAGTAGAGTCAGAAATGGAAACGATGTCAGAAAGGCTGAGAGACAGATACATGCAATAACAGCAAGACAGAGACAGACAGACAGACAGACAGAGACCCTGAATTCGTATCATTGTTCGAATCAATTGCGTTAAAGCAGCTAAAGGCTCAACGAATAACGAATAAAGCTTAACGCGGAACACAGGTTCATTACCAATGCCCTCATCGCATCTCCAAATCTTCACACGAGCACATTATGCTCGTGTGGGGTCCGCGCCATATATATACATATATATATAATATATGTGCACATATATGTATATATATATTGTATTCACGTATGTATATATATATATATATATATAATCCCGCTAAACTAACTCCCATACTTATGCATACATAATCCCGATAGACTACTCCTGGGATAGCAATCCATTTCTTTGTGTGCATTTTATTGCTCGTAATATTACATACATGTCAACGACTTCAGATCGTTATGGTCTGAAGTATGAGACTGTATGACGAAACTTATCGTCTTAGCAAACATGGGACGGGTCTATTATGGACACGCGACGCCGAGTTGAAAGCTTGAATCCGTAATAAAACTTAATAATAGCATTTTCCTTTGTATACCTGGCTTCGTCTCACAGATACGTTTCAAAGGATGACAGCCTGTAACGGCGTAACAAGTAGCCGACGTCGTTTTGTCTGTGAGTCATAATGGCGAGAGAAATTATTCGAATCTTGCCTTATTAGCCTATACTACTTGGTAGGCCTACTTATGTTATAATTGTTTAACAAATATATTATTTGGTAGGGGTCTACTTAGTTTGTTCACAGTCATAAACATAGCAGTGCAACTGCTCATAAACGTTGCACAACACATTGGCCGACACATCCAAGTCACACAATAGCGAATAAAAAGCGTCGTATTGGCCTAAAGACTGTGCTACGTAACTTTAATAGTCAGGTAAAACTGAGGTAACGCCCCAAAACAAACAGTACACCCAGGCCCGCTGAGAGGGGGTAATAGCCCAGGGACCCGACGACTTTGACGGACTCAGGCTGGGCCAGCAACGAACTTATGAAAAATATTATAATCCAGTTACATAAAGCTGGTGATTTTTACTTTTTAAATATACTGACACTTGACTACAATTAAATGTTTTAAATTAAGAACTGAATAAAATCACAGTTTTTCATCAAATTCAGAGGGAATTTGCTCCCTGCCCCTCAATTATGTCCCTGTAGGCCTACTAAACTGATAAAACTATCTATTCTACTCAAACGACATCTCATTAGCTATGCGTGACTTGGTTCGATTGCTATCTGGCATTCCATTTCTATGGAAATCTTCGGCAATCACATAGAGCCTTTTTTATCAGCGATTATATATCTAAAGACCTGTAGGTCTGGACGAAAGTTCATGTATAGCTTCATAGGCTCATACACCTATACGGAGTCTACACCTACGCTTCCGTGGTCGGCCGCAAACATCGGCCGTGCAATTAATTAACGAATGTCAATATTTCGTTTTATTTCTAAAGCTAATCAGCACGCAAATGGGAAACATAAAACCGACAAATTAAACGGGACCGTATATTTGCAGAGCGCTGACTCGCCGCGCAAGCAAGCAGCTGCGCTTCTACCTGTTTTCCTCGGCTTACACCTGAAGGAGTCTAGCTCTAAGTGCTCGACTCAGTTCTATGCATCTATGCGGTACTGTGCAAATGCAAGGAAGCGGCAAGTGACTTGAACTATGGTAAACTTACATTGTTTGCTGTAGAATGCCGATTCAACGGTAACAATTTATGCTACAGAGCTGGAAAATTCAACACTTACTGTAACCGATTGGTTACAGCGTTCACCATGTATCTCGGAGAGCACGCCTCTTCCTCTGAGACGATTACTGGAGCATGTCATTCACTCACAATTCCATCGATTGATGTTTAGTCATTATATAGTGGCGCTTACCAAAATATGAAAATAATAGCATTAGTAGTACTTCAATAATAATAAGTAATTAATTAATAATAATAATAAGTAATTATAGTAATAATAGGCCTAATAATAATAGGCCTACTAGGCCTAATAATAATAGGCCTAATAATAATAGGCCTAATAATATAGTAGTAATAGTAATAGCTAATAGTAATAAATAGTAATAGTAATAGTAATAGTAATAGTAATAGTAATAGTAATAGTAATAGTAATAATAGTAATAGTACAGTAATAGTAATAATAATAATAATAGTAATAGTAATAATAATAATAATAATAATAATAATAATAGTAATAATAATAATAATAATAATAATAATAGTAATAATAATAATAGTAATAATAATAGTAATAATAATAGTAATAATAAAAATAATAATAATAATACAATAATAATAGAATAATAATAGTAATAATAGTAACAGTAGTAATAGTAATAGTAATAATAATAGTAGGCCCTAATAATAATAGTAATAATAATAGTAGTAGTAACAGTAATAATAACAGTAATCATAATAATAAACAGGCTGCATAATTATCCTGTAATCGTAATCGTAATCTCGAAATATCTTAACCTCTACCCGAGAGCTAGCTAAGCGATTAGTAATAATAGTAATAATAATAGTAGTAGTAATAGTAATAATCATCATTCAAAGCAGAGCCCCAGCTTGCTCACGAGCGCTGCGTCGCGCCACTATCTAATGTCCAGAGATACTAAGTGGAGGTCCACGTCGGATCGTCAAATTTCCGGTTACCTTCACAGGTGAAGAGCTCTCAGACCTACAGGACAACGACATCATCCAAATAAACAATGCTTACCTTCTTAATACTTCTGACATTATTCTCCACTCTTGGCGTCGTACCGTTCATTGTCGTCTGCTAACGACGTCATTGCTGCGTCATACCATCTGTCTACGACGTCACAGTGTGCCTTGTCGTCTGCGAGCAACGTCATAATGTACATCAGCTTTTCGTCACCTCGTGACGTCATAATAAGCGGTGTAATCTGCTTGCAACGTCACACTGCATGTTTAAGCTGATTGCTTCCTCAGTTGGCTCACCTATGCATGCATGCGCAATGAGGACGACTATCGCACGGTATCGACTCATGCACAACACGATCAACTGTGGACCAAGACACCCGTATAAATACGCAATCCAGACGCCATTCGACAAGTCCCAACTTGCGCTGGGCCTCCATACGGTCAAACCTGCCGAGGCAGGATCGCCGAGCCTCTTCGATCGGCTGCCTTCGAGACCGCAGCGGCCGAGGACCGGGCTGGAAGCGTTGATGGTGGCAGACTGGGAGAATCGAGAAAAAGGTGGAGGCGAAGGAGGGGCACATTTACGACCGAAGGAACAGGCTCGGTCATGTATATACGCATTATTTGCGGTCTAATCTAGCTATCGGCAGGGCGGTAATGAGCCTGACGAGCAATCTGTGACGCATATATCTGAGATCAATCGTACGTGTTGGGACAGATACGTTCTCAAAGACAAACAGCTAGCCATTAGGCCGTCGACAAATATACAGAAAGCCCGTATACACACGGAATATATAATTATACGGTATAGATGTATAACCTTGCACTCTGAATACGTGTACATGTATGCACCGAGCTCTCATTAGCCATCGACTTATCCATACGAATGGTACTACGATACATGTCAATGGCCCTCTAGGTAAGCAAGCAGGTCTTTAGGACCTGCCAGTTCGGACATGTTTATTCAGCGCTACCTGCTTAATACTAAGACTATGTGTATATTCATTATAATGCGCATATTGTAGGGCTACAGCATATTACTATAGTGTGCTTCTTAGTTCTTATACCATTGTGTTTATAGTTTAAACGCGTATGAATTAGCAGTGTACCGTTGAAATACCGATTATCGTCAACAATTGACCCATGAAAATAGACACGTTCAATGTACGACTGGAAGATTAAGTCGGAAATGATTAAGTGTAAGAGCTGTAGACTTGGGAGATCGTTTGAATGATAGGGCTGACTCAATTTCAGTGGACACTGTCACAGCTTATAATAGGACATTAACAAGTATTGATTATTGCGTAGGCCTATTCCCGGTAATTTGAAGTGGTTCTAACTTAGATTAAGGGCCACCTGAACCACTTTAAAAACTTGTTGCTATTTAAGTTGCGTGTATCCAAGGGCTCGTACTGGGCCCAGTATTCATAGTCACATGCAAAGTATTGCAAACCCATCCAATTAAGGCAGAAATATTTTTAAGTTTTCTGTTCATGTACCGTACACAATATAGGCCTATGAGACTATGACAAGATAAGGCAACAAAGTAAATGTCTGGCCGTCAGCACTCATCTTCTTGGCTTTATACTGAGACCAAGAAATTGAAGTCGCTAATATTTCATGCCCATGGTTGCCTCTCAGCGTTGGCTTAAGGACCCGACGGACGGTGGAGTCTAACCCCCTCCTATACGCTAAACTTCAGCCTACGTATACATACATTGTCCGAAAAGATATCTCTCTCTGTCTCTCTCTCTCTCTCTCTCTCTCTCTCTCTCTCTCTCTCTCTCTCTCTCTCTCTCTCTGTCACTCTAGTATGCGTGTGTGTGTTTCTCTCTGTCTGTCTTCTGCCCCACACCACGACCACCACCACATACGATTTCCACCGTAGTACCATGCTGATTCCTCGACTTGACCCCCACCCCCACTGGATTCTAACCTGGCACCGAAACGGAACAAGCAACCTGGCTATAACGGACTTGGTTTGATATAGCGCCAGTGTTTAATCCGCTGGTCTCCCTGTCGTGACTCTGTGTGGCGCTGAGAATGTAATGTAATGCAACTGTGAACATTTATATAGCGCCCCTTTGAGGTATCTACTAAGCGGCGCTCTCTGCGCTAGCCTAACTCCGCCACTGCTCGTTTTCTGGCAGTGCCAGTCCCAAGCCTGGATAAAGGAGGAGGGCGACGCTAATGATCTTTGTAATCATACAGTGTCGTTAAACTGAAACTACTGCGCTAGCCTATAATGATGTTTAATGTCATTGTGAAAGAATATATTACATCATTTAGTAAAACAATGCACAGTAAGCTGAACGAGTCAATCGGCCATGACCCTTCATCATTTGATTTGGGTAGGCACGCCATCAAGCCCATTAAACTTGCAAAAGGTCAAAAGGAGAATGGAGCACTACCAAAGGTCGTCACATATGGGAAACTGAGAAATTTAGAGTCGTCCAAATCTGAGAACCTAAAATGTCATTATAGAAGAAGAGCAGTCTCTTAGTACGAAGAGTTAGCGATTTCCGTTTCTTAGCCCTGACATATGAGGATGGGTGGCCAGTCCTCTCCCTCGCTATTTGATCCTCCAACTGACAATGTGGGTCACTATTCTCCAGTGCATATTTTAACTGTATATTTGCCCCAGTAGTTTTGGTGATTTTATTCCAGGTAATACTGTACTATCCATGATAGATAACAATATTAGCCTAAATCATTAACCTTCTAGTTCTCTTTATTCCTTTGGTCACCTGATATCATAAGTGATTAGTATAAATTAAAATATTTTTAATTAATTTGTCATTTCTAAGTTCTAATGAAACTCCGTAGTCAAAAGTCGAAACACCCACCAAGCAAACATTTATAGAATGTAACTATAGTAAGCTTAGGCCTATTAATAGCTAGTTGGTCCAATTATTCTCCTATTCCCGTTGGCTGACTGCAGGATAGGGCCTACATCGTGCAAATGATAGTATTGTGATCAGAGTTATTATGTGACGTGTGTTATGGGCTTTTTGACCACGAACATGTTTTGTTTTGTTTCATTTGCCTAACTACATTTGAAAATGAAGTTGTTAGTGTTTGCTAAAGTTAAAGCTATCACTGTTTGTTAGGCAAATGTAGTTAGGCAAATGGAACAAAAACCCATATATATCCATTGCTTGAAGTGTGACGGTATGAAACGGTATGCCATACCGGTACCTCTTCTGGCCGGCTAAAAGTATACCGGTACTTCTGCAGGCGAGAAATCCTTACCGGTATGGAAGGGGAATGGTACTTATATAGGCCTACATGCCAACACCTCTTGTTTCCCACTTCGACCCCTGCCTATAGCACACGTCACATAATAACTCTGACCACAATACTATCACTTGCACGGTGTTGTATATCTGCAGCTTTCCACTGCATCAGAATCACTCACCCTGTCACTAATTTATTTAGACATGGTTACGATTGTCTTCAAAGAGAAAAGTTGGACATTGTTACATTATTGTCTTCAAATAGAAAAATATAAACTTACATGTAGACATGATTTCATTATTTTGGTGGCATGGTTCAGTGCTTCCCAAAGCGGTGGTCCGCGGATCGGTGCCGGTCATAGAATTAGCTAAACATGCATTTAAATCAATTTTAATACACATTTCAGGAATTTAGGTGATCGAAATCGAAAATAGAAATAGTTAATAAATTTGGCGCCGGTCATCCTGCAGTGGAAAAATTCCTGCCGCTCTGTGACACTGAAAAGTTTGGGAAGAGCTGTTCTAATTGATGAATTTACACGTAGATGTAGGCCTGCGATTGTCTTCAGGCGAAGAATAAACGTAGACATGGATACGATTGTCTTCAGACGAAGAGAAAACGTATACACGGCCTAGCCTATGGTTACGATTGTCTTAAGACAAAGAGAAAACGTAGACATGGTTACGATTGTCTTCATAACAAGAGAGAACGTAGACATGGTTACGATTGTCTTCAGACAGAGAAAACGTAGACATGGTTACGATTGTCTTCAGACAAAGAGAAAACGTAGACATGGTTACGATTGTCTTCAGACGAAGAGAAAACGTAGATAGGCAGGGCGTAGCCTATGGTTACGATTGTCTTCAGACAAAGAAAAAACGTAGATAGGGTTACGATTGTCCTCAGACGAAGAGAAAACGTAGACATGGTTACGATTGTCTTCAGACAAAGAGAAAACGTAGATAGGGTTACGATTGTCCTCAGACGAAGAGAAACGTAGACATGGTTACGATTGTCTTCAGACAAAGAGAAAACGTAGATAGGGTTACGATTGTCGTCAGACAGAGAAAACGTAGACATGGTTACGATTGTCTTCAGACAAAGAGAAAACGTAGATAGGGTCTAGCCTATGGTTACGATTGTCTTCAGACAAAGAGAACACGTAGATATGGCTACGATTGTCTTCAGCCAAAGAGGAAACGTAGACATATCAACGTTTCGTCTATCGTATCGATTGTCTTCTGACAAAGAGGAAAAGTAGACATGGTTTCGATTGTCTTCTAACTACATGTATATTTGATCAAATTATGTTTCAAACTTCAAACTTCCAAGAATAACTTAAATATGGATATATATATGTATAATAATAATAAAAAGCAAATTTGGTAAAATAAAGTGGCTAAAATGAGCTCCATTTGGCAGTAAATGCTCTAAAATGCTTTGTCGGCTCGGGCTTAGACCCCACTGGGGAGCTGACGACACTCCCTCAGACCCATACATAGGCGTAACTTTCTATTGTGACGGTGGTGTCCGGTCACCACCACTTTTAAAAGTGGTGGTGATAGTCACCACCACTTTTTGGTCCTGCAATTAAATATATTTTTTAACATGAAAGCATTTGGCTGTCTACTGTCTAGGCTATGCATGCATACCAACATCGCAATGGCGGCAATGCTGATAGAGGTCTACACCATGTGTCCACACTACCTTACTTACATATGTTTGGTTTCATAATTTGGTGACGTTATCAATTTTTCTATAAAAGGTCAGATTATCAGATTCACGTGGAAAAATGGATCGATTCATTGTAAAGAGACCTCGAAAGGCTATATACTATATAGGCTAGTTGTGCATGCAATGTAGGCCCTATAATGTTTCGGTAGTAGGCTGTAAGCTCTAACTGCAGTCTATGGCAGGTCCGTAGTTATCATGTCATTTCGACATGTTTTATGAATAACAATCGGTAATCATGTAGCCATTATTTTAACCAAATTGGGGTTTTTTCATTGTAAATTTTTTTGAACTTTTCCTGAAATGTGTTTGTAAGCCTATAAAAACTTCAAATTTGAAGATGTGCAAACTTATTTTTTTGTGAGAAATATCGTTAATAAAACCGTGGGTGATAATATAACTTTTCAATGTACATTATTACGGCATGTGTATGGTGCACCGTTTGTTCCACTATGTCACCAATAAGTAATTTAAAAATGCAAGCAAAATTTTTGGGGTGACTTTGACCCACAGTATGGGTTCACTTTGGCCCACATTCTAAAGTACTGCAGGTGATGTTTAGAAAATTTATTTTTAAGAATTAATTACCGTGGTAATGTATTTCTACTGTATTTAATGATCCAAAATGTATAACATGCCTATAGTTTTAATTTTATCCAAACATTGCCTTAATCTAATCTTTAAACATCTTAGTTTATCAATGTATAAGTTGCATACTTGTCAACTTATTTTTATTAAAGGAAAATTTATTGATTTATTGCTAAGTTTCACTTTTTAGGATATTTTGACTGGTCGGTGGATACCAATTCGTTTTTATAGTCATGCCAAGGTCGTATTAACGTGTTCCTGGAAGTAGGCTAGCAATATTTGGCTTATTCTAATGACCCTTTGGAAGAACGTTTGACAGCAGTCACAAGTGGACGCTGATAATATCACAAAGAGTTGCAGCCTTGCACTACAACATCCCTAGATCCACTCTAACAACAACTTAATGGCTAACACTCCAACAAACATGGTGGACCAACAATCTTCAGCGCAGTTGAAGAAGAAATCTTCAGCAAATATATATTTAAAACATCCTAGTCCTATACTAGTCTTTCACTAGTAGTGGCCTACCGGTTCAGAACTTCAGTACCGTAGTCATTAAGTGTTAGTTTTAAGTTGAGATATTCTTAAAACAGATTCTATGGGCCAAAGTCACCCCAGTAACAGGTTCACTTCGTCTAATTACTGGAAAACCATTGTGGGACAAAGTCACCCCCACCTGATGGGGTGACTTTGGCCCACCCCAAAACTTTTTTAAAAAGTGTTAAACTATTATTACCCAAAAATATTTGTTGTATACTTCTTCTCTGTAACCCTATGCACATCTAATAAAATTATTAAATCAATTATTTTCAGTCACAGTATCGGTTTATTATTAAAACAAGTTTAAAATGGGCCAAAGTAACCCCGTTTTACGGTACCGGTGACTGGCGTGCCCGAGGATATATATATAGGCATATATATATATATATAGGCCTATATATATATATATAGGCCTATGCCTATATATATATATATATATATATATATATATATATATATATATATATATATATATATATATATAGGCCTATATAGTTTGGTACTTTCAGCCACTGTAAATGTAAATGTAGGCTACACGTTTTTATACAGTGACCGTATGGCCACGATAGGCCTACTGCTCATTTTTCAATGAATTGATCGGGTGAGATCCTTCACCACCACCGCCGCCCGTTTGAATAATTGGTGCCATGCCATTTAAGGTCCCCGTGTCCGGAGTCCGTACCGTGATTCAAATCTCTTAAATAAGCTAGCATCGGGATGTGATCCTCACGCTCTCTAACATAGAGACGTCTCAGACGTGCATGAAACGCAGCCTACGCTCTAACCAATCTAGCTAACTGGGCCAGACGGCAAGGCCGACGTCACTGGCAGTCATAAGATGGCCATAAATTAAAGAAGCTACGAACTCCTAATCATCAGGTCAAACCTACCACAGCCGTGTTAGGGCCTGGTCAGACTTAAGCCAGTCGTCTTCGTTCTGACGCGTCCTTAGATACTTCAAACTATCAAACCTATCGCCATATTTATAGAATTTCGTTGTGCTTTGCGTGGCAAGAGAAGGCCGTTATGAACTGCCCTGGCAGCCATAAGATGCAACTTCACCTTGTCACCTTGTCCCGTCAGTTCGTGGAACTCTAGCGACCGTCGTGACCAGCTTCCTCCAATCCTCCCTGCTTCGTACCGCGTCCCTTAGTTGTGCGAGGCTCATCGCTGTCCTCCTATGTATCTCCTCCATCCAACGAGTTCTCGGCCGACCCCTACTCCTCCTCCTCCCCTTCCCGCACGCCAGCATCATCTCCTTCTCCAATCCCTCTGCTCTCATTACGTGTCCAAAGTACATCAATTTCTGTCTGATGGCCCTTTGCTGCAGTGTCGTCTCCTCTTAACTGCCCTATCTCCTGGATGACAGATGCATTTGTTCTCTTTTCTCTCCACGAAATCCTCCAACAATCTTCTCCATATCCACATTTCGCACGCATCAATCTGATCTTCTATCGCTTTTGTTTTTGTCCACGTCTCGCATCCGTATCGGGAAAATCATTGATTTCACCAGCCCTTAACAATACAAAAATAGGCCTACCTCTTCTTCTAGCGTATGATATAATAGCCTACCAAAGTAAAATGCAAATGCATGTTTTTCAAAAGCGACTGTACGGCCTCGACCCTGCTCACTTCAATGAATTAATGGGACGAAAGCCTTCACCTCTGATGTCCGTTTGAATGTGTGCCACGCCATTTAAGGTCCCCGCGTACAGACCGTCCTAGCCAGAGAATCAAATCTCTTAAATAAGCCACCGTCGAGAAACGAACCGTCATCATGCGCTCGCACATTATTTTAGGACGTCCGCTCTGATCGATACAGCGTATGCGAACCAATGCCTGATCGGCTTTTCACCTCGCGACGCCGAGATCTAAGCAATGGTTCTTGCTTGTTTAACGACCACTGTGTGGTAACAAAGACCATCAGCGTCGCCCTCCTCTTTTATCCAGGCTTGGCACTGGCACTGTCAGAAAGCGAACAGCGGCGGAGCTAAGTCCTGGTTCGCCAGTGATCACGTTATTGAACTGTGCGAAACCTTGGGTTCATCTCCATACATCCGATAAGCAAGCCCCATTCCGGAGAAAAACCGTCAGTTTTTTGACAACACCAATAATCGTAAGATTGCGCTAGACATTCACTTTTAAAATTCTGTACTTGCTTTAGAGTGGAACGCAGTGGTATAGCGGTATGTTGTGTGCCTTGTAACCGAAGGGTCGCAGGTTCGAATCTACCTTAAGCTACTGCTTAGCGACCTTGGACACGTTGCTCACCCACCAAATTGTCTGTGAGGAAGGCAACGGGAAACCACCTCACTCATCTCACCGTAAAACCAATGGACTCGCCTTCGGGCAGTGAACTAATCATCACATGCTTTAGTAGGATCTGCATTGCAGTTTCGCTTCAAAATCGTTCATCAGTATAAACGGTGCAAAACCTACACAAAATTTCCTATCGATGTCAACTCTCTTGAAGCCAATGCTATGTTGTAACTATAGAACCCAATCAACGCCTAGTTAGTGAAAGATCACAGGCAACGGTCAAAACTGGACAATTTCTCCTAAAGAGTTCAACAGCCACTCATGTCGCAAGAAAACGTTAAACTGTTCGAATCTAGTCAGTCTAGTCCTCCTTTGAAAGTGTGACAATTTGTCGTTAACTCAATTCTATCGACAGAATTTAAGCTGGTTGTACCACAAAACACGCTATTATTCTAATCGGACTTGATCAGTGACATGTACAATTTTAAGAAAACCAGGCAGCAGATTAACTAGAGAACTAAGAGGATGGCTGTTTTAAGGTTGTCGTAGGCCCTGCGCACTCTTGCATTCATAGACCCCAACTGTCAGCTCTGCATTAAAGCTAAAGGCATAATTGTGCATTCACGTTATTTATTAAAGCCATATTTAATCATGATTCATGAACCACACACAGTTTTGCTTTTAAATATCAATTAACTTTTTGTAATGCCGATTATTTAATATCATGGATATATCCACCAAGGTCTAATGCAACTTATTTTTTCAATATCTCATTTTCAGACTTGCATAGGCCCCTGAAAGGTTCGTAGGCCCCAGGCACAGTGCCTAATGGATAATATGGCCCTGACTTGGAGGTTCACTTACATCTAAAAACCCACCGTCTGAAAACTGACTTTTATGTGAATGCACATCAACTTGGACAACTAAACAAGAAACCCCTAAAATTAACTTTCAAGAAAAATCCATACAAGGCATGAAAGGAAGAAAATGTCTAACCAGCACACATAACCCGGATAACGAGAAATGCCAAACGACTCTTACAGGAATCAAAGACAAACAGTACCACTAAAGTTACAGGAATTCTGGTACCTGAACTTCAGAAATGACACCTGCACAATTACCCTAGCTTACATGTATCTTACTTTGAAACGAGTTGAATTTACAACTAAACACAGATATCATTGACAGAATGCCTGCCTTTCTTCTTTGTAACATATCACAAACATTTGCAAATGTTTTACAGAATCTTGTGTCCTTAAAAAGTCTTCTACGAGTTACTCGCCCTCAGCGCCAGCCTTTGTCGCACGGGTGTAGATGAGTTGAGCGTGATGGCTCTCCACCAATCGGATCAAACCTAAAACACAAACAGCAAAACTTCACTATTTCGTACTTTGATATTTCGAACTTCCAGTTATATCGAATAAGTTAATGGCCCAACCACAACCAATGCAAATACATACAAACAACTCGTTTCATCTAACCAGCTTATAATCGAAGTTTCACTTGTTCCAAAGTCATTTTTAGTTCTTATAAAACTACTGGCTGGCAGACATATTGAAGTTAGAGGGCCACTCTGCAACTCAATACTATTGGCCTAGTTGTAAACAATTGATGAAAAATTAACAAATGCTTTGCTTGTTTCCCAACTGGCCTCAGATATGAGATTCACCCATATGTCTGATCACTGGGAGGGGTCGTCTATTGAGGCTAGCTGTTATTCAATTTCACTTTCAAACTTTAGCTTCATTTTACAGACTGAAACCTTAGAGCTTCTTGAAGATGGGGTGACGAAGGCAAAGGTTTTGACGACCGTGACACCACAGTCATTACTCACACCAATTGCCCCAGAAGCTTTCAATGAGCCGACAGTTATCAGACAGTGGATAGAATATCACGAAATTAAAAGTGCTATTGCAAGCCAGTTTTGCGCATGTTGATGAACTAAATGCATACTACAATCACTGGCAACCAGTTATCATTAAACCAAAGCCACCTGAAACAATCATGGTTGACTTTAGAAATACATAATTTGTATGGTGATAAATTTGTCCATAAAAATTTAGATAGATATTACCTGAACTGTAAAAATTGCAGCTGAAATATGTCCAATACATTCCAAGACTGCTGGCCTATCAACACATTATGGTATAAAGTTCCAATCACTAGTAAAGCAAGCCGAATTGCTTACAATGTCAGAACAGATTATACCTTTCTGGTGAAGTTCCTTCAGAGCAGCTCTCGCCAAAGACCCACGGACTTTAAGACGTTCCGACACGACAGATGGTGTTATCAGCTTGTAACTGGGAACCTCTTTGTAAAGCTTCTCGTACGTAGCCTTGTCGAAGAGAACCATGTTATCCAACTTGTCACGAACTTTTCCCTTGGACCACTTCTGCAAAGTGATAAATTCGAATTACTAAGACACGTAGATCTGAGAAATTTAACGAGCTCATCATCTGTGGTTTATATCTAAGCAGTCTGGAATGAGCTCCCTCCATACCTCTGCCTGCTGCCCACGGTCCCCTCCAACATGTTCTGTTGCAACCTTAAAACTGTCCTCTTAAGCCAAGGTTGGGTCGGAGCACTCCAGAGTATTAACCTTGAAGGGGCACTATATAAATCCTTGTAATGAAATTATGAATCTAAAGAAATCATTCTTTAGCATTACCAGTTTCATTTCTAGTTTGAGGGTTTGAGAAAGTTGTAGGCTCGAAAGTAAAAGTCAAATTTATTGAAAGTATTCTGATGGCCACCAAAGAATTAATACATCACACTAACACAAAAATCCACAAACAGGAAATATAACATGACCCCGAGTGGTTTCCAAGAGTCTCTCATGACCCATCTTCCTCCAGTACTTTTTTAAACTGCAACTCAACAAATAAGCAAGCAATAAATCTGCACACAAAATAAATATAAAGTATTTGATATTTTAATAATTCAATTAAAGTCATTGTTAACGCAAACCTTCTTCTTGGCTTTTCCTCCAGAGCCTCCCTCCTTCTTCTTAGGCGGAGCAGCCGCTGCCTTGCCCTTAGTTGCTTGCTGCTTTGGCGGCTGTTAACAAGAAAAACAATTCACAATCAGAACTACAACGCATCCTGAAAATTTATACTTGTAAACTATTGGCATTCTATTAGTTTCATGGACTGCACCTGTAGGCTAATATACAGTATCTTTGGTCCAAGCATTGTAGTGTGCCCTGATTGGTCTATATAAATGACATGTGGAGTATAACTTACACGGAGATTCTCAACCGTTCTAATACAGTATATTTTGGCATACAACGCGGAATGTACCGTTTTTACCATTTTTCTAATGACGACACTAACCCTAACTGACCCTCACGTCGCCTAACCGACTCTCACGATGCCTGACCGGGATCGGACGCTATCCATAAACATTCGGTAAGTTGCGGTCCATGAAACTAATAGAATGCCAAACTATTTTGTTATAACTTGGTCTTGATCGTCTAGTTCCTCAAGCTAGAACAGCCAAATTGCTCAGTCCATGTCCTTTGCCTCAATTGGTCCCTCTCTTTGGAATGTGCTGTCTCCATCTACTTGCTCTCAAATTTTACCTGGTAAACCCTCCCTCTTCTTTGCATTTCTCAAACCTATTTCTTGTCTCGCGACCTTGCACACTGCTAGCGCCTCTGAACGGTTCACCCTACTAGAGGCACTTTATAAATGTTTTAATACAATACAATATATTATTACAAAACAACTTCTCCAGTTTTTCTAAATAAAATGGCCAGTATTGTTGAAAAGATTTAATACACACGAAAAATGTTGTTGTACTTGTAGCTGAACTGGAATCTACCAACACTTCTAATGAAGTGCAGTCTTATTGTAATGTTGTCAAAATTTCATAATTTTTCGTGTATTATTAACCTGACTTTACAAATATATTATTTACTCAATCCACGTGCCAATCACTGTATTCATTTACATGGTTCTCACTGGAAGGTCTTTAGCCATGTGCAGCCTTTACGCCACGCATAATCACCATTTAGGCCAAGTAGTCTCGCCCAAGAGGTAACTTTAACAGGTATATATTAGAGATGGCAAGCATTTGTCCGTGTAGCGTGTTTAAAACGACCGGTGTTATGGAACTAGATAAAATTGGATGCAAATGTGTCAAAAGGGAGTCTCGTGAAACGCCGCCATCTTGCAGCGTAATCCATGTGAGAACGAAGCTTCGACAAAACACACGAATTCTCTCATTCTGTTCTCGTATACAGGTTCCACAATTATTTCTCCACGAGCAGTTCAATTACTAGAACTGTTCAAGAGCAAGAAACAGATTTTTTGAAGCTTAAGTTGTCAGAAATTAATGAATTTGATCCACCTACCATGCTTGCGCTTTGCAATAAGACCAAAAAAGAACTAAGACGGAAACAGCCTCGACGAAATACACTGCATAGAGTTCATACGTAGATAAGAAGTAACATATGTAGCGCATTTCAAAATCGTAATCGTAATCGTAATCTCCAAACTTCTAAAGCGCCACTCGAAAGCCAAGCGCAGGGCACCAGCTTATTCACGAGCGCTGCGTCTAGTCAGAAGGGCTGTCCAAAAGAGTAGTCCGAGGAGGTCCGAGTCCAGTTTCCAGAGGATCAGAGGGTTCAGAGTAGCTGCTAAGGTGAAAGAAAATCGATGCATATCCAAAGAAATTATAGTATTTCTACGAGTCTTCCGTCATTTAAGGCGTGTTTATTTACAAAAAAGATAAAATAAATCGAGAAAATAATTGCAGAAAAATTCCATTACAGGATAAAATTTTGTTAACCTAACTGTGCTGTGCTCAAAAGAGCTATAAGCACAGAATAGATAAAGCGCTTTATCTATTCTGTGCTATAAGTATGAAATCTTAATTCGTACTCACTTCCCTGCTATTATAATACGACTTAAATACCTTCCAGTCTGGTTAAAGAAAATGGCTAATTAAGCAAGTTTAACGTTTATATCTCATGTAAAGTTAGTTAAGTTACATGACTGAAAACATGCCTATAGATCGTGCCTACATAATATATAGGCCTACCTGAACAGCTGACCCTCTGGAAACCTAACTCGGACCTCCTTCTGACTACCCTTGGGAGTCGGGACAACCCCTCTGACTCGACCTAGCGCTCGTGAATAAGGTGATGCCCTGCGCTTGGTTTTCGAGGCAAGTAGCGCTTTAGAAGTTTGGAGTTTACAATTACGATTACTCAATGCTTGGCATCATAGCGCAGCTTCTCTGTGGCACCGTCGCAGAAGAGTCAAACAAAATGGCGACGGTGCTTACGTTTTATGGCGATCTGATGTCGCAGTCGTGCAGAGCGGTTGCAATATTTATGAAATTTAATAATATTGCTTACTCGGAAAAACGGGCTATGCAGCGAAAAGGTACATAACCAAGTTTCAGTTATCATGTTGGGGGCGGATTAAAATCTGGATGTGCATATTTAGACCTAGAAGAATAATGAGAGAATGGTGTAATGCTATTCTTCAATATAATTGCATCTGCGCCATCGAGGCACTTCTGAGCTTTGGTCCACATTTTTAAGAAGGGCGATATCAAATGCAGTTGTATTGTATTGTATTGTATTGTAACTCCGCTATGAAATCAGTAAACTGACCGTACACTGTCGGCGGGAGGGAGAGTAACTGTTCTGTCCACATACCCACATATGCTGAAAAAATTTAATTTGCTAGTGGTACCTCTGAAGGTTAAAAATAAGGGACTGCTTTTCAAAGTGAGATAAGTAAGTAAGTAAGTACGTGCTTTATTGAACCGCCTGCAAACGCACTGCGGGAACATCAGAATGAATCACAAAAATCATAAATGTCAAAAATATCATAAAATACAATAAAACAGACATCTATGCATATATGAGATTAAGGTAATAGTAAAAAGAAAGATTAGCAATAAAATCAATAAAATAACATACGCGTAATAAAACCACATCTAGTTAATGCGTCAGCATGTGGGATCTCACGGTTATGTGAACGAGGACGGAGAGAGTACTTAACATTCTTTATAGGAGGCAGTAGACCATTAAGAACATGGCTGGGGTTGGGAAGCACAGATGAGAAAAGAGAAGAGTCAGCACGGCGACAGAGGTCATCAAACATTATCTGGTCGGCAGGCAAAAACTTTAGCCGTACCATTTTGCGTATTATTGCATTAATACGCGCGCGCTGACCAGCATTGGCAAAGCCGTACCAAGCAGGGGAAGCATACAGGAGGCGAGCCAGCGAGGTTGCCCGTACTACATCAAAAAGGCGCATCCCCGAGAGACCAGCCATCATCTCAGCTTCTCTTAAATAGTGTCGGATTGCTTAAAAAGATAGACTAGGGAGGTCATTTGCGACACCATAGAAGCTAGTGATTTATAATTATTTGATGATTAGTGTTTGCGTTTGTCACGAAATTTGAGTATGTCAGTGTGATTAATTAATTATGAGTTTGTCAGTGTAATTGATTAATTCATGTTGTTAATTGGTGGAAATATTGTGGTGGCTCAACCATGGCAATCCTAACCAGAAATTAGTCAAGGAGGGGCCTTGGTCGCAGTTGTTTAATAGAAGTTTATGCTTCTGTTTTTAAGGAACAGTGATTGAGGAACAGAGTCGGATAAATCTGCTTCACGCCGTTCCAGCGATTGATGATGATGGCTTCATTCTAACTGAAGGGCAAGTTGATCAAGTTATCTTCGTCCTTTGTTCATCCTTACAGTGGTCGCTGAGATGACATTGCGACTGATTCCTTGCTCCATATCTGTGTTGTCATGTAATAAGTAACATAACAGCACTTTGGTTTTGCCACATTGTGCTGGGTATACTATACTTCTGAGTAGACGTCTTGTAAAGGGTGTTATTGAATGTTTAAAATGAATTAGTGATATTTCCAGTTCCCCAGGGCCAGCCCTATTCCAAATCCAACTGGCACCCCAGGCAAAGCATACATTTGGCGCCATCTGACCTCCACTCCACGGTCCATCCCACTTGAAAGGGTGCAATGAAATCAAATATTATTTTAAATTTTTTCCATAAGCAAAAGTTTGGAATGCAAATGAAAATAATCATTGTAATTGAAAAAATGGCTTAAAAAGTGAAAGACAAAAGTGATAAAACACATACTGGCACCCCTATATTTTAGTGCTCCAGGCAACTGCATGCTTTGCCTGTGCCTAAGACCAGCACGGCAGATCTCAGTTTATTGTTGCAAATTAACTTAGCTGTTGTAAAAAGACCACAAATCTATTTTTAAAGTACTGGGCCAAGGTACTTCAATAAAAGTTAAAGTAAACATTATTAAAGAATGTGTGGTAATGAATGAATGGATAAATGATTGAATAAACAAATGGATAGATGTGAATGACTGAATGGACAGATGAACGTATGGAAGAATGAATGAGTGAATAAATCAATGAATGGACAGATGTGAATGAGTGGATGGTTGGATAGATGTCAATGAATGGATGGATGGACAAATGGACAAGTGAATGGATGGATCAATAAATGAATCAATGAATGGATGGATGACTGGATAGATGTGAATGAATGGATGGATAAATTAATAAATGAATTGATGAATAGATGGATGAATGAGCTCCTTGCACCTTCTGTGCTCCTCTCTTTGTAAGTGCTTGAAACCACTCTATGTGATCAGGGTTTGTGTTGTTAGGTTGTCTGTGCCTCTGATGTGTTTATCTTGGAGACATTATATAAAAATTTGTGGTTACATTAAATAGCTACAATTAAAGTATCTGCTATGGTGTGATATAAAGAAATGGATGTGCGTATTTAAGTTTTTGTTGGCCCTTTGCAAGATTTGTTGTACTTTAGTTAAGTCACTTTCAAGAGGTCTTGCAGAGATATAAATATTTGTGTAGCAAGCATGTAGAAATCTGCTTGTGATGATATATGTGCTGCATGATTATGGATTAAGTAACGTGTAAATCGTTTCTGCATTTATTTTCCAGCTGCTTGGCTATATTTTTCTTTTTTTTATGTGGTAATGTTTAAGATGGTACTTTGAAAAATTCCAGGATGTGAGAAGAGCATGATAGGCCAATGCACTTGAAGGTATGTAGCGAAGAATATCTGGGATTTATTAAATGACATATTCAGTCAAAGTCCTGATCGCTAACATGGTGGACATTAAATTACCTACATTTCTAATTGCTGTATGCAATACAATACAATACAATACAACTGAAATTTGATAATGCTGTTGTCATGCATCAATATTTTTCTTTATTTATGTTGTGTGTAGTGGAGTTTCTTTTGATTTTGTTGTTTTGTAGCGTTTCTCCTACTTTCTCTATTGTCAGTTATTTCAGCAAAGTTTTGCTAGTACTAGGCAGTCATGAATGTTTATCTATTGAGTTTTGAGAATGCAAAATTTATTAAGTGGTTTTGAATTTGGATTACTGCTGAATGTTCTGTGTCTGCATTTTTTCTGACTATTAGAAATACATGTAGTGGTCAATAGAATGAAAATTTCGTAGAATGACAGAGTTGATGACGTTGCTGGTTCAAGCACTGTTCATATTTCAGAGATGCTGTCCTCAAGTATCTTTGCAGTCGATACAGTGTTGCTGAACACTGGTATCCCTCAGAACTACAGGCACGTGCCCGTGTGGATGAATTCTGTACGTGGAGCAACATGAATGTTCATGCTTGTGCGTATGGAGTCTATCATCACCAAGTAAGTTAATTATGTAACCAGAGCAACATGAATATTCATGCTTGTGGATTTGGAGGAGTCTATCATCACTAAGTAAAGTAATTACTTAACTGGAACATGAATATTCATGCTTTCAACCAATTAGCAATCTCTGTGAAACAAGGTGCAAAGTCATACAACTGAAAAACCAGTTCCATTTGGCAGCAAGTCCTCAGTGGTAAAGAAAACACAATGGAAAAGTTTATGAATGTATGTTGGAGCACAGATACGTTTGTATGGGCTAAAGGCTTTATTTTTAGTACTAAAGTAAAGATCCTGGTACATACGCGTAGCTACATGGAGGCACGAGGAGGCAGTTGCCTCCTCTTGCTTTTATTATATACTGGAACTTCTATTGACCAGTGACCCCAATGACCAGGATTTTGCCAATGGTCTGTGAAGTTGCCTCCTCTTGAATTTAAGTCTCGTTATGCGCCTGTGCTGGTATGCCAAGAGGATGTGTGATAATAGTTCTACAAAATGTATAATAGATTTATATTAAAAGTACGAGAAATAAATTACAATGCCCAGTAAGTTATTATGATTGTTTTTTCAATTTCAATCGCTGCACATTTGTACAGATTCTGGAGCCAAGAATTAAGAACATTCCTATCGACATGGAGAGACTCCGACGCTTCCAGTTGGAATTGGAACGTGGTTTGGACAAGATGGAGCAGGTTTTCCTGAAAGATTCTGCCTATGTCTGCGGCCCGGAGATAACCATCGCCGATCTCATGGTCGCCTGTGAGCTCATGCAAGCGGTCTGTGCTGGACATAGCATTCAGGCATCACATCCGAAACTTGCAGAGTGGCTGACCCGTGTCGATAAACGACTTCATCCACACTTTCACGACATTCACGTCATGGTGTCTGAACCAAAGGGTCTCCGTGGAAGTGTCTATCAGTGCGGAAGTTTTGATACATGACGCTCCTTTGTCCTAATCATTGAATTCCGGCCATCTGTCTCTTCCTCTGGAGCCAAGGAGTTTCTTCAGGAAGCATTTACGTTTCGTTTGGCTTTTGTGTGTAAGCATCCTAAACTTTACACCTGCCTGGAAACTGTTTTTCTACTGTTGATTGTTATGGCAGACTTCTACTGGGATAAGCTTGCAATTTGGTTTGCCTACAGTTGGCTTTGCTTAGCAACAACCAGTGGTGTCTAACCCCCTACACCTGGAATTGATGAACAAACCCCCACTCTGGCAAACTTATGTATAAGAGGCTCAGTAGTTACTCGGAACTGTAAATTGAACCCCGCTTCTGGCAACACTGTAAATTACCATCCACCCCGCACTTCTGGGAACTATGGATGATCATTCTCCCAACCCCCCCATTGGTAGACGCTACTGGGAACAGCCATTGAATGTTGCCTCGTACATTTCTGTTGTCGTACTGCAGAACTCGTACATTAGATAAGAAAGAAAACTACACGTGATGTAATCTATGTTTACGGAATTGATGGTGCTGTTGTAAACCATCTGTAAAACTGATGTTGTAATCTGCTAGTGTGCAAATATGTTTCTTGATGCTGGTGCTTATTTCACTGAGGTATGCATGTTTGTCATTATAGCTTCTGATACTAAAGTACTTCTGCTGTAGCAGTAGTCTTACTCTGTTGTGGTATGGAATGACTATACAAATGCAGAGCTTCTCATTTGAGGCGATCGATCGATCGATCTCCTTGGTCGATCGCCTAGCAAACGTATGGTGGATCGGTAAATCGATAGCGCAAATCGAGCGCGATCGATTTACTCGAAGAGAAACTCGAGTCATTATTTTATTTACCAAATTTACATTAAGCTTACTTTAATTTTGCTTACTTGGGGCGGTGCGCAATGCGCTCGAAACTCACCGTTTCGTGACCTAATGACTGCCGACTGATACGCTCCTATTTCGTGAAATATGATTGGTCATAACAACACGGTGGACACCTCCCGCGCAACGTAAGTTCGTAACATCGCTAATTTCGGAAATTATTGAAAGTACCAAAAGCTTCCGAAGTCGATCGCGCACCGATCGCCTACGCAATCCGGCGCGATCGATTTTCAAATCGCCTTCTATTTTCAAATGAGAAGCTCTGCAAATGGTACAGATATTGGTATTGCTGTTAAGCACAGAGCTATACGTAGTTTGTTGGTGTGTTGGCTAGCATTTCATGGTGAATGTATTTCTGTTTTTGAGCAACTGTTTGTCGTTGTTTACATGGTTGGTGTAAGTTGTTGTTTAGTTATTCGTAAAAGGAGGCTGTGCTTGGAACTGAAGTATTGTATTGTGTTGTATCTATATATTTATAAAACGCCTTTCACAATGCACACCATTCGGAGGCGCTCCCAGTGTGAAAGACCCAGAGAAAACAAAGTGGTTTTGAGACAGCGGAAAGAGGCACTTGGAGTACCAGTCAACAGCAAAGAACGCGTCGATGGAGAGAGTGGATTCCATAGTGCAGGACCAATGAAGGCAAAAGCTCGAGTTTTGACCATAGCAGTCCTTGCCCTCAGGACAAGGAGATCATGCCGTTCAAGTGAGCGTAGCGGACAAAGAGAGGAGGCTGAAGTTGGCAGGCGGATGAGGTCATGAAGTATGGTTGTACTCATCGTTTTTGTTAGCCTGACTCGGTTTCCTATTGGATTGAGACCTGGTCTCTACATCAGATTACAATTACACTTTCACCAACCACTGATTAATGCCTTGTGCATTATGATATGGAAGTCAGATTACCATTGATTAGATTGGCCAGGGAGGGGCAGTTCCACTGATTTGTGCATCTTCATTCATGCCCAGAGCAATCTATTTAATTTAGTGAGAGCACTATGTTGACTACTCATTGGCATGTACTGCAAGCAATGATTTGCTTTCTTAAACCACCTGTGTACAAGTTGATTCCACTGGCCTTCTTGTGTACTACAGAAATGAAAAAGTAGATAATGCTACCTAAAGCGGTACATATTACAATACAATACAACACAATACAACTGGGGTGCGGTGGTATAGGGGTATGTTGGGTGCCTTGCAGCTGGAGGGTTGCGGGTTCGAATCCACCTCAAGCCGCCGCGTAGGGACCCTGGGCAAGTCCTTCACTCGCAATTGCTCATGCGCTTCGGCGTGAAACTCCGATTCAGCGTCCGCGCAGTAGTCGGGAGCGCCTCTGAATGGGCAATCTGGTAGGGGCGCTATAACAAGTGTTCAAATACAATACAATACAATATTGCCTCATTGATTTGAAGCATTTTATGGACGTGAAGTCTTGTGTCTAAGCTTAACTTGTGACGCCTTCAGCCTAAGGTTTTATTTGGTGGACCTTTGCTTTGCTACAGATTTGTTAGTTACTGGTGATAACCTGCAATCTCAAGGCTTTGAGCATGCATCAATTTTAGAAATGTTCATAAACACTGTGTCTATTGCTCGTAGTTCAGATTTATGTTATGAAGCCTTTCAGTATATAATATTGTGGGGCAAAGATTTAACAGCCAAGATTATACCTTAAAGCAGAGATGGGCACAGTTAATTAAATTGCTAATCGATTGAAAATTAGAATTAGCTGCTGAAATTTGCATATTGATTAGAATTAGCAAAATCATGTAGCTATTCGATTAGAATTAGCTGTTTGTCTAACAATGTCTAATCGATTAGCTAATCGATTAGTTAAATTGCTAATCGATTAGAATTAGCTACTGAAATTGATAATTCAATTGGACACCCAGACATTGATAATTCAATGGCATACCCAGGTCACGAACAATGAGTTTTGTGCTCCTGCCAAGGAATCCTGTTCCTTTGTTGAGTTTAGATTGTATCTGGCATTTGCCCAGCCGCAAATACTGCAGTTTAACGGGTTCAGCCAAGGCGACTAGATGACATCCACAACTGTACTTGTGAAACAATGGTTCAACTACTCAATACAAAGGCATGTGCACCAGATGGATGGCTGGTTGAATAAAGCTGAACATTGTCAGCATACTAGTAAGATATTTGGTGTTGTCCAAAGTAGTTGTTGTAACAAGGCATTGAATTTGATAATCCATATAATAACAATATAAAACTGTATTTGGTTTTCTTCATAAAAAGCTACTGTGCTTTAACCCTTTAAAGACGAGCGGGTACTAAAAATGAGTCCTGGGAATTTGGGAAACCAATGCAGCTCGTTGTTAAAGTATTAAATATAGGTTTGAAAATCATTTTTGTTGCTTAATCTATTACTCAACTATCAGAATAGTAATTAAGCAGGTGATGTTGAATTCACTTGTCCCATAGCCAACGCAGCACCTAACGCAGCGTCATACCCTCCACATTCTACCACTTCTACTGGTAATTTGTATAGGTCATGTAGCTCTTCCTGAAGAAACTTATTTCTGACCAATGCACCGCCGCTGCCGACTATTCTTGTGATGCAAGCATCTGTTAGTCTTTCTGGTGGCATCATTTTGAAGAGGTTGTCAGCGATGCCCTTGCAAAGAGCGCGATAGATGGAATGCAGTGACGTGTTGAATGCAGATATGTTGGTCACGGTACCCCGAGCGTCGGGCGTGTGTCGTTCTCCGAAAATGGTCGGAGTGACGACCGGTAGAGTGGTGACTGGAAAAGATTCTGGTGATTTAGTTAGACAGTTCCAAACATATTCAGCAGAAACGTCAAATCCTAAAACAGACAGAATGACCAGTGTTACAAAGACGTGGTTTTATTGTGAAATTCACGTACTAATAGTAGGCCAGGTAAACCCCAGCAGTCATGAATTTTATTCTACACATAAACATTTAAACATAATAATAATAATAAGACAATTTGTATAGCGCCATAGCACAGCTGAGGCCGAAGGAAAGGGCGCTGCACAAGAGTTCAAAAAGTCAATGGCAGTTGTATGATTGCTTAAAAAAACAGGTCTTGAGCTGTGATTTAAATGTCTCCAGAGATGGCATGTTCTTCACAAGGTCGGGAAGACTGTTCCATGCAGTGGGTCCTGCGACATAGTGTACTACATTACAACACCCATAAAGTTATTTGAAGCCTTTACATTTTAAAATTTCCTTTAAGCAGGGGTAGACCCAGAATTTGAAATTAGGAGAGCCTGATATATTATGGTATGGCATGATGATAAAATTGTACAGCAAACTGTCAAACCAGCAGGTTTTAGGGCATACATCCATTAGCCATAGATAACGGACTGCTTACTTTGAACAGGCCTTCATTTTTTTGTGACATAATGGACATTAGCTGAACTATTACTGTCTGGTGAATCTGTTATGGCTTTACAGCTATGACTTGGCTTACGTGCTAGAAATGAAACCTAGAAAAGCAGACTGGAGATGGATATTCTGGGTAGTCAGTGGCTATTCAGGTTCATCACCATACACGACAATTTAAAATACATAAAGGCAGAGCATACAGCTAACCGAGGCGAAGGTTACTCACCTAAGGTCGCTGTCCACTGCCGCAATGTGTCTACAAATGCCGCTAAGACATTCCCGCCATTCAGACTTGCAGCAACGGCAAGGTACTGTCCGTCGAAATACGGGAAATATTCTACGGTTTCTGATGCATTTCTGTTGTCTTCGTTTATAATTGGTCGTTGATCGAAATTGTAAGGCAGAACGAAGCATACTTGAGCAGAAGTACTTATGTTGATGACTAAAAAATATAAACAAAACGTTAAGAAATTGTAGAAATGAATACACAGCTTACTACAAATGATACTCAGACTACAGTACAATATATCAATTTCTTTATACCACTCGTAACTTTTGCATTTAACGCTGTGTGTTCAGAGTGTTAGTGCAATTGAGATTTACTATACAGATATAGTACATTGGTACAACAAATATTTTTCAGTGTCTACCTAACAGCAGATCATATTAAATCCTTTAAATATCAATTCATTTAAAAAATGTACTACATTCAAATAAACATTAAAATTTATTTTAATTTTAAGGCAAGTTCATCAATATACCCTACATGAAAAACTGGTAGACTCCTGCAGAAAACAAGTGCACATTTAAGTCCTCCAGTAGGGTTACTCTACAGCGTAAACCTACTGTTTGCCAATTTAATCAAAATCTTGTCCTCTTATCCAGGAACTAAATAAATCAAGGATGCTAACTTCAAGATGAATATATGTGCAAAAAGCTCTTAAGATATACCATGAATTCTGGCCAGCATACGCAGTTAACCTGCTATTTAGCTGTTAATTCTGGATATTAAGCTAAAACATAAGCTGTTAACTCTGGATATTAAGTTAAAACAAGCTGTTAACTCTGGATATTAAGTTAAAAGAAGCTGTTAACTCTGGATATTAAGTTAAAACAAGCTGTTAACTCTGGATATTAAGTTAAAAGAAGCTGTTAACTCTGGATATTAAGTTAAAACAAGCCGTTAACTCTGGATATTAAGTTAAAAGAAGCTGTTAACTCTGGATATTAAGTTAAAACAAGCTGTTAACTCTGGATATTAAGTTAAAACAAGCTGTTAACTCTGGATATTAAGTTAAAACAAGCTGTTAAATCTGGATATTAAGTTAAAAACAAGCTGTTAACTCTGGATATTAAGTTAAAACAAGCTGTTAACTCTGGATATTAAGTTAAAACAAGCTGTTAACTCTGGATATTCAGTTAAAACAAGCTGTTAACTCTGGATATTAAGTTAAAACAAGCTGTTAACTCTGGATATTAAGTTAAAACAAGCTGTTAACTCTGGATATTAAGTTAAAACAGAAGCTGTTAACTCTGGACATTAAGTTATAACATAAGCCGCTAACCTGCACTGTTAGGTGACGTATGCAGTTTTGAGAAAATTGAACACTGAAGGTCTCCCATGGCAACCCCAACACTAGTGCCCTCTGGGATGGCACACCATGTGCGCCACATAGGACCAACGACACTTCTTGAATGAGCGACAGATGGCAGCAGGTGAACTGGAAAACCTGCATCACAAAGTCTGAAAAAACAACAATCCAGTAATGCTCATTCCTGTGCATAATAGTTTATACTGTACATGATTGAGAACTGTCTGTGCCTTGCCTCCTTAGGACAGAAAAACAAGTGGGTGATTTGTCAGCTGCAGTTGCTGCATCTTAATATTAGAAAATTGAGACTTTTGTGGCCACAGTGGTCTTGAACGTTACCGTAATTAGACGGTAACATCCAAGAGCACTCTGGCCACAAAAGTTTTCAGTTTTTCACCAACAAAACTTTTAAAAGTGCATGCACATTACAATATATACAGTACAACTGTCACTTGATAATAAGTAAGTAAGGTAAGTATATTCTTTATCAATCAATTGCTAATCGCACTTTGGTGTACAGACATCTAATAAACACTGTTAAAAGTATATAGCACCCTAACAATAAATGTTTTGCACATCAGGCTGTCAGATGGTGGAGGGGACAATGAGGTCATGGGCATGGAGATGGAGGTAGTAAGGTTTGGTTGGTGGTAGTAGTTGGTGCAGTGTCCTCATTATAAAGTTCAGAAGAGCAAATGGAAGCTACACAAATTTGCCTATGCATTTTCTTTGCATTTTTCACAGCATTAAGACTGCAGGGCTTCACTCTTTTATGCTACACCATGTGTACTAATATTTTCAATGCCATACTCACAAGGACAATTTCTGAAACTCAGCACATATGGAACATGTTTATATATGCTTAAGCATGTTTAGACAGTAAAGGGCAATAGAGCTCTGTTACTGTCTAATATTAATGTTTATTAAAGTTTAACTTCACTCTATGTCTAGATGCATTGTAATCCACATTACTACATGTATAAACTTTAGATTAAAGTCTAAATCTTAAACTGCCCCACTTAATTCTTGGCAGCTTGCCCATAAACATTTTATTGGGCCCTTATAGACCTGAATGGAGCTCATTTTCCCATACTGGATCATTAAAGGGCTCATTTGGGAAGTGGGACCCATATGGTAGTAGTGAATAAGCAAGTAGAATAACTTCTGCAATGCTATATAAACTTTTGTCTGTTAAAATTACCTAATGCCTTCTATTATACTGAATACCAAGATCAGTGTACAATTTTGTATTCCAGGCATTCTCCTTTGTATCGAAATAGCCCCAGCTGGCTGCGTTGTGTTTCGACATTATCGGTTTATCCCAGTTGCACAGCATGGCAACGACATAGTCCTGTATGGTACCAGCACAGTTGTAGCCATCCAGGGACTTCGGCTCGTAACGACCCAACCAAAAGAGAGTGGCACAGCCAAAGCCACTGGCCAAACGCAGATGAGATTGTGGTTTTGGAAGTGAAGCGAGGAAATCTGGAGTACAGCGACCATCCTGCCAAGTGTAGAGCCGGCTTACACGGCTTCCAACACACAACTGACCCTTCTCGTCCTCTTCCCAACCTGCGCCACTCTTCCACAGCACCACCCCGTGCATCTGGCCCGACACTCCGACCGATCTTACATTGGCTCGAAGTTCCAGGGGAACGTTGAGCACGCATTTCTGAAGGGTGCACAGTATTCTAGCGGGGTCCTGTTCGCTAGCATTTATCCCAGATGAGGTGTTGGGTACCGAGGCTTCAGTGTCTAGGGACCATGCCCCCAATAGTTCCTTCGTGTTCTGATCAACCACTGCAACCTTTACAGACGTCGTCCCTATGTCAATGCCAATCGTAGCATGTCTCGCCATTTTATGCTCGTTAGCTTTAAAACTAAAGTCTATCTGATTAAAACTACATGTAATTCTAAGTTTAATTCTAATTAAACTATTTCAGCACGAAGTCCATCCAAAGAGAAATGCCATGCCTCCAAACTTGTCAACATAGATGTTATATTCAATTTTGAAGCGCTATTATTAGAACGTCGTATAAGAGGTCGTTGCTGTAGACGAATAATTTTTTTAAACGATGTTGTAAATTGACAGTCAACGTTTGTTGAAAGTAAAAGTCGTTAAGCTTAAATAAAACGCAAGCCAGCAAGCGGTTGTGTATAATAGTCCAAGGCTGGTTTAGATTCAGAGCTATTTTCAAACTCACGAGCTACAGGCCAAGAGATTATGGGACTCTAAAGCATACACACTTTGACTTTATCTTTGAAGCTGTTACCGTCATCACTGCAGTCATGACCCCAGCCTTTCGGTAGCGATAGGTGTGAATGAATAGTAGCAAATCTTTAGTCACGAGCTTATATAATCCAGAAAGCAATCTCTGTGTGTTTTGGCATTTCAGTAATATTTATTCATTGTTTGCTATAGTGGCAAGACAAAACTGCACCGATTACCAATACTCAACAGTCAAAGCTTCACTACAGTGAATTGGCCCTTTTTGGCATTGAATGAAAGATCATTGAAAGAACATCCAACTATCTTAGGTGCAAAATAAAAGGCCACTATAACTAACTGCTTATTTTAAAAGTAGAACTTTTTACTGTTAGGCAGTAGTGTAGTCCTAAAAAATGAAGTGGGGGAACGCCTGCATATTGAAGTAACCAAAAAGTGCAATCTTGCAAGAATTTTGCATAGTGTGAGAAAAAAAGTGGGGGAACGGCGTTCCCCACGTTCCCCCACTACACCACTGCTGTTAGGCCTATAACTTGCAGAGCATCAAGTCATTGGAACCAAGAGATTTCTATTTTGCTGGCTGAAGATAGTCAGTGTTGATGTTTCCTTCTGTGGAACAATATAGCCTTGCACTGTACTTGAATTGAACAGCCAAACCATGCCAATAGGTTTATTAGTCCTACATCTGTATTGTAATGACTGCAGAATAAATTGTTATATTTGACACGTTCAAGAAAATATGCAGATGATAAAATAAGGAAAAAATAAGCAAGAAAATTAATGTAAAGTAATTTATTGTTGCCAGTCAACTTCAAAGAGAATGTGTGACATTAGCTCGACTAATTTCATTACACATATGCACAAAGTTAATTTGCTACTTAACTCATGATTACCTACACATCATATTTTATACTAGACACGATACAATATATCTATCATGAGTACTGTTTATTCAATCTATTTCCAAACAATTTCTCCTATGATAAAACCATACTATTACCATCTTTAAAATCTTATTTACATACTGTCTTTAATTGTTTCTTGTACAGTTAATTTATGAAACTTCAAGTTCAATTTCTTCCAATTCTTCTTCAATGTCTTTTCGTTTCGCAAGTTTTTCCGACTGTTCTTTGTCCGGCTTTATCTTCCCCGAGTCAATTGCAGCCTGCAGTTCGATGATTTGTTTCAGCTTTTTCCGAAGATTTCGCGCACGCTTTTTATTAGCATCATCCATGTTCTCAAGAGGGGCATTTAGTTGAGCAGAGGCTGGTGGTTCTAGCTGCGGGCTAACAGAAAGCTGAGAAAATTCTCCGAGATCTGGTTCCTCTCCTTTCTGCTTCTTCTTCTCTTTACGTTTCAAGTTTTTCTTCGCAGCCTTCGAAAGTTCTTTTGTGTCCTCCTGTGGAGTGGATTGTGTCAAACAGTTCTCAGGTTGTTCATTTACGGATAACCCGATAGGGAGAGTTGGTCGGCTCTTCAACCATTGGACACCTTTGTTTTCATAACTGCAGGAAACAAACACATGCAGTGAGTTAAATGTTTAAATAAGAGTGATGTTGGAAATTATAGTGAGCAAAACAAAGAAGGAAATTATTATTGTGTTTATTATGCACCACTATCTATGGGTTGCGGTGGTGTAGCAGTTTGTCCTGTGCCTTGTAACCCGAGGGTCGCAGGTTCGATTGTACCTCAAGTCACTGTGCAGCGACCCTGGACAAGTTGCTCACCCACAATAATTGCCTGTAAGGAAGGCAACTGGAAACCACCTCACTCATCTGAGACATCTCATTCCGGGGTAGTATAAAAGCCAATGGACCTGCCTTTGGGCAGAGAACTCATCATCATCATCTAGCATCACTTGATGATGTTGAACAGTTGTGAGTGAAGGACTTCTTGCTCAAGGTCCCTACAAAGTACCCGTCTGAGGGGATGCTCAAACCCATACTCTCCACATTAAAAGGTGAGTGCTCTAACCAGTTCACTACCATGTCTCAAGAAGATCTGGTAGAGAAACTGGTGTAAAAATAAATATCAACAGCTCAACTCTGCCAGCACAAGACAGAAAAGCAATAAAGGAAACAATTACCGGTAATTATTCCATGGACAGGTATACACTTCAGGCTGCTTTTAGTGATTATGAGGATGACAGTGATATTGAACCAGATGTTCTCTAGACCAGTGCTACTTAAACCCACAAATTTCCAAACTTGTGGGATATAAGTTGCATTTATTTTTTACTCAAGCTAATTCTTGAAAAAAAATCTTAACGAGTTAGTAGATGTTTCATTTAATGCAGCAGGCACATCGGTTGCACACTGGAATGTGGCTGGTAGGTCACAGTAGGTTATATACACAGGCACTCAGTCTTTGAGATTACACAACATACTTACAGAGGAACTTCCTCTTGTGGAACATAGCCCTCTTTAACCTTCCTTGGTTTTCTCCAGCTTCCATCTGGTCTTTGCGTTGCCGGAATGAATACTTCACCTGATATAACAGAAACAAATCTTTAAGAAATATGTGCTGAAAACCTTACATTAAATGAATATATTATAAGCAATGCTAATAATTTGCCTGGTAAGATCATAGCAATATATTAGAAATTCACTCAGAACTTTTCATGCAATTATTGACTTCTTAATTGACTTCTACTAGATAACTTCAGCAGATAGTGATTATGATTGTTGTTTCACATTGAAGCAGCCATCTTACTATAGTTGCATTCAGCTTGGATTCGACAGATGACACATTTGTGCAAAGATTCGCAAGTTGGAAGCAGTCAAACTGAAAATTCAGAGAAGTATGCTTAAACAGGAAAGCATACATGTTCAAAGTAACCTTGGCTTCAATGTTGATCTAAACAAGTACGTCCAACAAAGAGGACAAAAAATTACCATCTTTGCTCGTATTTTTATTCTTAGAGTCGTTAAGGAGTTCGCTAAATTCAAAACTTACGCAATAATTAATTATTAATAATTTCGCTAGATTCCACGTGTGGAAATAAATCTAACACATACAATGAATATGTACAGCAAGACGAAAGACGCAAAGCAAACCTGTATTTTCGTCCTTTACAACACCCTGCCTATCGACTCGGTTTGATATCATTTTAAACTGATAAATAAATCAATTTACAAATTCAGAAGAAAGTTTTAAAAGCATCGATTTAAAAAAATACGAAAAACCATAAGAAAACTTAAAAAAATACTAAAAACCATAAGAAAACTCAGCCGGAAATTTGTGACCAAAGAGGACAGTGCTATCACTCTCCGTTTTCAGAAATCCCAAGATCGTCCAACAAAATTCCCAAGATTGTACAAAAGTGCACCAAAAAAATCTCAAGTTGTTGAAAAAACGTTGTGATGAAATATTAAATGCGTTTTAGCAATCACAATTGTTCACAAAAATGCCGAGCTAAGAACTGGCACGGAAAATAGCAACATAACATTTAATTTTAAAAATTAGAAAATTTACAAGTTACAATAATAATATAATTATGATGTCTTTCAGAATTCAGAGAGACCCACTAAGCGAGTTTTTTTACTAATCTGATTTGCTGTCACTGTTGCAAAGTACGGTAAAAAAAAAGGTAACACTGATCAGTAGACCTTAGAAAAATATCCCAAGATTGCCATGCAAAATCCCCAGATCTGAAGTCGATCCCAAAATCCTAAGATCTTGGGAAAGTCCAAGGAGTGGTAGCACTGAAAGAGGAGCTGATCCTGGAGATCGAACAGGTTGTTAATTCGGAATCAGACGCTGCGTTTTGGTAGAGCAATAGATCAGAAGATAACGCAACAGATTAGATTGGCCGTTTCTTCGGAGATAAATAGAGACGTAGAGACTTACAAATAATGGGTGTCTATAAATAAAGACAGGGCTTACAAGCCCTACATTGATTATGTAATAGAGATACAAACACGATACCTATAGAGGTTGACAGAGGTAGGCCTACATATTTGTAGGTGTCTGTAAATGCAGATGCAGCAGTAACAAATATAGATATAGTGACAAATACAGCTACAGCGGAGAGTAAAAAATTATGACCTGAAGTCAGTACTGTCGTCTGTCGCACTCTAGCGAGCTATACTTCAAAATGTGTACATCGGGTGTAGACTGTGGCCCCTTGCCACGCGGGACCCGTGCTCCTTAACAAATTTCAGAAGTAGGGGCCTACCGTTAGTAGTTACAAAAATTCGTTGAGCTAGAATACCAGCGAAATAAAATTAGCCACAATATAAATCGTAGTAGAATATAATACATTAGTTTATTTCGAATATTTCGCATATATTAAGATAGATCATAGGCAAAACCAGTATAAAATAAATTTTTGATGATTCTCGATCAATGCGTAATGCGTTAACTGATTATTCTCGTGAAGATCCTGTTCTGTACAATTATCATGTCTACTTACTTATGTGCGTATATCCGCTTAGCATCTTTTTCCTGGATCTTAGTTGAACCTGTGCGTTGTGTTGTCGACAGCGATTAAAAGCGAATTAAAACAATAATTATTAATTTATTCAATTGTTAATTTGATTTACTTTCAACTAATGGAACATTCCTATTCGGCATAACGTTAAATTGCGTCTGCAAGCTTTACTTCAAAAGTAAGTATAGTTCGAGTTCGAGCAAGGCTGAGCGCATGCACGGGGCAAAAGGGTAAAATGCTGATTATTAAATTAATTACTGATAGGTCAAATGCTGATTGGTGGCTAAAATCAGCATGATTAGTCATAAGCATTGGTACCAACCATTAAATGCTGATTACCCAAATGCAGATTGTAACAATCAGAATTTAACAATCGGTCTTTATTATTATTATCAACTTAAAGTATTCATTACTGGGTGTGCTCGTGAATTATTATTATTATTATTATTATTATTATTATTATTATTATTATTTATTAACAGATGTATTATTAAATCAGCAATTTACCCTTTGATATGCTGATTTGGCCCTGGTAGGTAAAATGCTGACCAATCAGCATTTTCTAATCAGCATTTTACCCCTACCCAATCAGCAGTCAGCAAATCAGCATTTTACCAGTGCCCCATCAAAATCCTAGCTTGGCTCTAGCAGGCAAACTTACCATAGTATACAGTTGCTGAAGTGATTATCTTTGGGCATGCTGTGCGGACGCTTGACGGTACCAGGTTTTCTAATTACTTACACTAACCCTAACTGACCTTCACGACGCTTAACACCAATTACTTATTTATTTACTCAAATCAGGGATCTGTTACCAACACTCACGGTTCGGCAGTAAATTTATGCACTATATCCTTCAGCCCCGATACTATAAGCTTGCCGAATAACATTTCTTATCTACCCAATCGCCGACACTTGATTCTCCAAAGTGATAAAATGCAAAATTGACCCAGTTCTGGAGACTTTAAGCCGGCCATTGTTACTTGTGTTAACATTTGTAATTAGCATCACAAATATTATAATTTCGTGTATATGTATATACTCATGAACTGTGCATTGAAAAGCCAATTTAGCCAACAGCCAAGGATGTCTGTATAAAAAGGTTGGTAAATTTTACCATCTGTCTGGTAAAATAAAACAACTTGTTTGCCCCAGACTCGGATAACATAAGACTGTTATGACCATCCGCAGTTCCTGTAAGTAAGTAAGCAATGAATAACAAACATAATAATAACAAACACAATAAATCAAAAGATGAAACATTGTTAATTATATTTGGTACAAAATTACTGAAAAGTGTATGTCTTGAAAATTGAAATGAGAAAGTTAGAAAAATTCTGTCACACCGAAATGCGTTCTGCCATATAAACTCCTGACGGTAAGCGTTAAACAGATCTCGACTGGTTCTGATTTGGCGTTTGAGCTGGCATTCATCCACATATTCTTGCCGTTCTGTGTATGCACGGCGCCGTCATTGGTATCCTCAAGGTTCCATTCGTGGACAACGACGGAATGCACTAGGGTGTTGAAGGCTGTCAACCTTATGGGCTCTAGCGGTTATCGAACCCGTGTCCTTCTGATCTTCATGCTAATGTGTCAACCATCTCCTTGCCATGTTCGCCTCCTGAATATTAAACTACCGTAGGCTGAAGGAGTTAAAATGAGTTCTGGCATCGTCAGCCCAGTGTCTCTAAATCTCCGGCAGCTGATAGAATAGTTAGTCATAGACTGTAACTCAATGCTACAACAGTTTTCTTCAGAACAATGACTGAGGATTTGGCAGCTTTTTGGCTAATATCTGAGGGGAGATGCCGTCATCCAAAGCAGGGCTCCGACTGAGATTGCGTGAGAAGGGTGATCTCTGTGTGCGACGGATGAGGACACGATTTGGTGACTGTGCCTTCTCGGCTGCCAATCCTTTTGGAATCCATTCTGCTGAATCGATGGAATCCGTCAGGGCTAAACTAAAGACTTAACCAGTGTTCACCATGTCCTACTCTGATTGATGTTTCAGTTCATTTTTGTAGGCGCCTCTGTTCACCTGGGCTTACTCCACTTGATGTTATAGTTTTGTGTAAGGCGCCCTTGTACCAGCATGGCTGTGCTTATGGCACCATAGAAATTGTTATTTTAATTGTTATTATTAATACCAGGAGTGTTTAATAAAGCTAAGTAAGACTTTGTTGTATTGTGTTTTTAGAATGGACTTGCGTCAACAGCCGACTCCAACATCTCAAGATGCTTCACAAACTAACGCTCCTCCAAAAGACAGCAAGTTTACTCCAGCTCTTGAAAAGGTACTGGCCAGCATCAACCCTGAGGAGGTAGAAAAGGCCGTGAAGGAAAGCTTGGGTGGTGGCGAAGAGCTGTACGAGCCTGAAATTGCCGTTAAGGAGTACGATGAATCGGAGGATCAGGATGCAGAAGTAACGGAGAAAAAAGAGACGAAAAATAAGACAAATAAGAAAATGCAGAAGAAAAAGAAGAAAAAGAAAAAGTCCAGGAGCGATCAAAAGAAGAAAGACAAAGAAGGCGAGAATTTGCAGACAAAAGCTTCAGAACCCATTGAACAAGTTGAAGTTGAGTACATACCAGAGGTCATACAGTTCCTGCGTCATGATCCCTACTACGAATTCAGCCGGGTGTTTGAAGCCTTCAAAATTACTGAGCATGACAAGAACAGGGACGCGGAGAAAGGTGACGACTCGAGGAATAAATTGGAGGAGAAGAAGCCCGAGGAGATTCCGATCAAGGCCCGAGGAATTCTGGACATGGACGACGAGAAGGTGCCAGAGGAAAACAAGCAGCAGGTGTCGAAGAAGAAACTCAAGAAGCGGAACCGACTGAGCGTGGCCGAGCTAAAGCAGTTGGTCCAGCGGCCTGATGTCGTTGAGATGCACGACGTAACGTCGCGAGATCCAAAACTCCTTGTGCATCTGAAGGCAACGCGAAACACAGTCACAGTGCCCAGGCATTGGTGCTTTAAGAGAAAGTACCTTCAGGGCAAGCGTGGTATAGAAAAGCCTCCGTTTGAGCTGCCGGACTACATCAAGGCGACTGGAATTATGGAGATGCGACAGGCCCTGATGGAAAAGGAAGACCAGAAGACAATGAAGGCCAAAATGCGGGAGCGCGTACGACCCAAAATGGGAAAGATGGAGATCGACTACCAGCTCTACCACGATGCTTTCTTTAAGCTGCAGAAAATACCACGGATGACCATACACGGTGATCTGTATTACGAAGGCAAGGAGTTTGAGACACGGCTGAAGGAGAAAAAGCCCGGAAACCTTTCCGACGAGCTTAGAGTTGCACTGGGAATGCCCATCGGGGCAAACTCTGAAAGATTTCCCCCGCCTTGGCTGATCGCCATGCAGAGATATGGTCCTCCTCCGTCGTATCCGAACTTGAAGATTCCTGGTCTCAACGCTCCCGTACCTGACGGTTGCTCCTTCGGGTTCCAGCTCGGCGGGTGGGGAAAGACGCCAGTGGATGAGTCTGGAAAGCCGTTGTACGGCGATGTGTTCGGAGCAACAAATCCCGATCCGCAGGCTGCCATACAAGATGAAGACGTTGACAAAACCAGGTGGGGCGAGCTGGAATCGGAGTCGGAAGAAGAGGAAGAACTGTCTGACGAGGACGAAGACAACGAACCAGACGCAGCCGGACTCGTCACTCCGGCAGAGACGGGCCTGGTCACGCCGAGCGGCGTCACCTCCATCCCGCTCGGAATGGAGACGCCGGACATGATCGAACTTCGCAAGAAAAGGATCGAGGATGCTATGGATCAAGGCGGGGATACTCCCGCGCTGTACACGATCCTTCCAGAAAAGAAAACAAACATCGGAATGGCGATGATGGGATCGGCTCACGTCTATGACATCTCAGCGGCAATGGCGGCCAGTAAGAAGGCTGCTGGGGAGAAGGTGATCGAAGGTATAGAAGTGGCACTGAATCCGGAGGAGCTGGACTTGGACACGGCTGCAATGCAGGCCAAGTACGACCAGACCGTCCGAGAACAGCAGGCCCAGATCGAGAAGGAAGACCTGAGTGATATGGTCGCTGAACACAACGTCAAGCAGCAGAAGAAACGCAAGAAACAGCAGCAGCAACAGGATAGTGCAAAGGCAAAGAAGATGAAGGAATTCAAATTCTAAGGTGTGACAGTGCTTTCTGCAGAGTTGAGTGACATTCTGAAGAAACATTGAAGAAAACTGTGAAAGCATGACGTATTAAGACTGAAAATACCATTATATATTGTCGTGTTCACGGAATGTGCTCGGAGAGATTTGGCTTAAAATATAACAGAACGTTATACGACGTTATGTTCTTGGTTATTGTTGTGTGGAGTATAATTTAGATAACCAAATCCTGTACACTCCAAGTCTAGGACAACAAGTTTAAAGGGAGTCGTTAAAACGTTTCCCAGTGCTGAGGAGTTGTATTAAAAAAATAAATATAAAGGGCATATTTGCTGTTTGATTCCAAAATACTAGACAGTGGATAACTATCTTGATGAAGACGTGCTGAAAACACTGACATTTGTAGATCCTTGAATTTTTTGAAGGATGCAAAACATCTCTCAATATCTAACCTGTTTCCACAGATAAATTAATTGGCCTTAAAGTGGCTGTCCATCTCATTGGAGTGATTGGACCCACAGTCTAAAATTGATAGCATTGTGCATTGGTGTTCCATTTCTTGTGCTTTGGCGTAGAAATACTTGTACCTATAGTCGGATAAATTACTGATCTGCAGTAAATTCTTCATTTAGGCATAATTAGTAGGCCATGTGTACAACCAACCTATTTCTGCTCTTGGGGTACTTGCACTGGGAGCACTACTGAATGGCCACTGCTGTGAGCAGTGCTATAAAAGTTACTAATTACATTACAATCATTTTAAAATATGAATGCAGATAACGTGGCAGTGTGACTACAAATGTTATTTGCAATCTAATCATTAGTTTGCATTATAATAAGTCCAATATGCAATGCCTGCAGTTGCTAGGCTTTCCAGTGGGATCTCATTTGGCATTGTTTCGTACATGAATTACTAGGATTCTTTTTCTGCCCAAATGTGGGTCCACCCACACCAACATTTCTATGATTTGTGCATTGTATGAACTGTGCTTGCATCTGTGACTTGATCGTGTCAGTTTTTTACTCTCCCCTAGCTCATGCATCTGCTCCTTTACTTTGGAGAACCTCTGATGAGTGTCTTGAAGAGAAACTATCCAAATAGGCACTTAAAACCAGGTTGCAAAACACCAAGTTTTTTTAAAATGAAAAGTTGGTTTTTTGGTTTTAAGATTTTCATATTTCGTATCATAAAACTTCTAAAAATGGCATGAATACTGTTCAAATAAAGCACATGCATAAATTAAATTAACTAGTACAGTAAAATGTCATGTAGCGAAATTAATGAAGACGATACAACAATTGCCAAGAGAGTTGAAGTGATGCCATTTTTGGTATTTATAATGTCTAAATTTGTCACCAAAAATTTTTTTGGTTTTCTGGTTTTTTTTTAAAATCCCAAAACCAAACCTTTAACAGCCCTGCTTACAACATGTGTACTGCATTCAAGATTGAAACCGACTTTCAAACTGTCTTATCTAGATGCCCCAACTCTGTCAATAACTAAAACGCTGGACCTATGGCTATTAATCTGAATAAGGCTAATGTGGGTGGTGTTTATTACCTACACATAACATTTCAGACCCTTGTTAGGAAGCTTCAATAATAATAATAAGACGATTTGTACAGCGCTGTAGCTCAGCCGAGGCCGAAGGAAAGGGCGCTGTACATGAGTTCAAGAAGTTAATGGCAGTCATAAGGTTGTTTAAAAGAGAAGTCTTGAGCTGTGATTTAAATGTTTCCAGAGATTGCGCGTTCTTCACATGATCGGGAAGACTGTTCCATCATCCATCCATGCAGTTGGTCCTGAAACAGAGAAGGAACTGCATGAATAACTACCAGAAGCCTGTGGAAAAATAGTATGCAGGTTCCACGCTGATGCTGCCACACTTCAACATACTCGAACACGTTGTGTCTTCTAGCTTGTTGGACCGTCCTTATGGAACAGTCTGTGCAGCAGACATTTGCGAACTGTCTACAAACGCACTTATTTAGATCTGACAGTTAGATAGTCATAGCGACAAGACCTTTGTGGGTTACTTAAAATTCGTTACCATATATTAAGTATTCTTTATTTATTTATACCAAGTTTAACCTCGTCTTATGACATCAAAGGCCGTTGACGACAAAAAAAAGTTTTCTCATACACACATATATACATAAAGTGTTGTGACAAACACACACACACACTTGCATGTATGCATGCTTACATACATACATACATACTCCGAGCATGCTCCGAAGAAACGTGAAGCAGCATCTGAGCCTGAGGTTGTTTACAACCTGAGGTAATCTTTTCCCGCCTATTTCTTCATTAACATCCAAGCATTCATACTAGACAATGTACACTCCAGACAAATCAACAGCACACTTTGTTGCAGAAAACGCACTATTTTAGACCAATACATTCATATATACATACATTCATAGGCTACATATATACAATACAATACAATACAATTAGACATTTATAGCGCGCTTTAACAAGACAAGTCTTGCACGAAAGCGCGTTTGCGCTGTGTTCTTAGTCATAGTGTAATGACAATAGATGAGTTTTTAGTTTTGATTTAAATTGCGTAACAGATGAACATTGACGGATTGTAGCTGGGAGACTGTTCCATTCTCTGGGTCCATAGACAGCAAAAGCACGATCTCCAAACTTCCTCTTGGTGCGAAGAACGGTAAAGTCTCCTCGTGTGGCCGATCTGAGTCCTCTAGGATTTGAAGCAGAGCATGGCACGACCATGGTTTTCATATATGAGGGTGACGTTCCAGAATGGATATGGTACATGAGGAGGGAGATTTTGAAAGCGATACGGGCGCGAATGGGAAGCCAGTGTAGTTGTTGAAGAGATTGTGTGATGTGGTCTCTGGGACCAAGGTCTTTTATTAGGCGAGCTGCGGCGTGCAGAACAGATGTTAGAGGTTGTAGCGTTGATGTGGGAAGACCAGATAGAACGGAATTGCAGTAGTCGATGCGAGAGATGACAAGGGCTTGAGTAAGAATACGGAGGCAGGTTTCATCCAGGCAGCGTTTCACTTGTCTAATTCGGCGAAGGTGGAAATAGCAGGCTCTGGCAATGGAGGAAATATGTTGAGTCATATTTAGATTGCAGTCTAGCAATACTCCAAGGTCGCGAACCACTTCTGAAGGTGGAATCGAACAGCTTAAGTCAATGTTAAGTATTTTCAGTGATTTATCATCATCCAGATTGTTCCGACGGTCGAACCAAATGAGTTCTGTTTTAGTAGTGTTTAGTTTCAAACGCATGGAAGCACACCAGGATTGAATATCACGGGTGCATGCTGCGATTTTGGTTTTGATGTTTCCAATGTTTCTTCCATAGAGCTTTACGTAGAGTTGGGTGTCGTCGGCATATAGATGGATCATAAGACCATGTTGCGAGGCAATGTTGACAATATTGGAGGTGTATAGAATGAAGAGAAGTGGACCTAGGATGGATCCTTGGGGTACACCGAAGAGGACCTTGAAAGTTTTTGATGAGTGTCCACCAAATTTCACACTGTGAGATCTTGAGGAAAGGAACGAGGCAATCCATTGAATCGCTAAGTCGGTAATACCGAATTGTTCTTGTAGGATTTTGAGAAGAATGGTATGATCCACGCAATCAAACGCAGCAGAGAAGTCTAATAGGAGTAACGCGGTAATGAAACCAGAGTCGAGAGCCAGGACGATATCGTTGTAAACATGCATCTTATATACATCTATACATACATACATACATGCACGCATACGTACTCCGATTATGAACCAAGGAAACGAGGAGTAGCGCCTTAGCTTGTTCACGTCTTGCAGTTATCTTTTCCCGCTTTGCACGTGTTAATTAGCATTTAAGCTGGTTCGACAGTGAACCTTCACATACGCTCTGTACACATTACATTGTACAACACTGTACACGCCCCTCCCTCACCTGTCTTGCAAGTCTCATAAATTTAACAAAATAATAATTAATAAAACTTACCACGGTTTATTAACTGTCTTAAAACGATTAAAAACCATTTGTGCTTAATTTCTTAGCGTCCTCGATTGATTCTGGTCATTTAATAAAAGCTGTTTTCCAAATTAAGAAGATAAATGAATGCGAAATGCATTTCTTTACATTCGCCAGGTGGCAGAGCAGTTTCTTAAAACTCCACTAAAACAGCTTCGAATGATCCAATTGCATTCGCAAGATGGCGATGGTGATACTTAAAAACACCGTAAATCGACAAAATGTGTTCAAAGTGAATCTTAGACAACACGTGTTTTCCACGAATTTGACAAATTTAATCGAAAATATGACTCGATATGGACTTACCACTTAAGAAAAACATCTACCACCGTCAGAAATCAGGTAATCCTCGATTTTACAGTCAGCCGTTCAACGTAAGTCCAATACATTGACCGACTGTTAGCATGTGTCCAAGCCTTGTCTAACGTCGACTGCCAAACACGTCGAAATGTCTTGCTGAAAACGACTTCAAAAATCGGCCATACATCTATATTTTCAAAAGTTTCGATCTTTGCGATGAAACTTACAGGATCGGATGGAGGACTCGAAACTACATGGGAAAATGTGTTTTGGGGTTCTGGGGTTGAGAAATAGTTGAGAAAATTAGGCGAAAAGTTTGAAGGTGTAAAGAAGCTGTTTTGTTATTGAATCCTCGTCTTTATTAGAAGGCCACCGAGAGCGCAGTCACACGCACCCATCGCCTACTTATGGTAGAGCTTTCGAAAGGGAACGGTCACTTCTCATTGGTTGAGGTGGCTTTTCTGTGTCACAACTCACAAGACGACGCTTAGTTGTTTTCTTGTCGAGGTGGTCGACAGTCGCCATTGTTTTCTGGGCAAGTAAGTAAGTATATTCTTTAATGAGAAGCATTAGCACACGCACAGCACTGTACATGACAGGCTTAATATATTAAAACAAGCAACAAAAATTCATAAGTACAAGGCACTACAAGCCAAGAATTGAATGAGATTGAAATGTATATCAAAGGGAACATAGGGGAGAATGAGTTAGGGTTAGGCCTTATAAGTCTTTAGGGTAAAATGATAGCTTAGGCTAAATAGCCAGATCTTGTTTATTTGTGTAGCATGATCCTCGCAAGGATGTATTTTTGAGTCAAGTTGTGAAACATGAGTAGCTCACGGTATGGGACCGGGGCCGCTGGGAGTAGCGAGTTTACTTGATCGGCGGTAGCAATTTATGCAATACAAGACAAGGATTGTGCAGAATACAGAAGTCTTTGGTGCAATGAGTCTCAAATGAGGGAGAAGAGAGAGGTAAGCTCTCCTGGCGTACCAGCCTCCGGATAATTCCCTCAAGGACCTCCCGTTCCACAGTTTGCTTCCTTTTGGAAATCCTTTGAGAAAACGATTTCCATAAAACGACATAGGCTATATGTACGAGTTGGCAAATAATATTTATAATACCGTGGAATTATAATGGCGCACAAGCAAAAGTTCGCTCCAAGCGATCGTTGGTTCTCTCGTTGCATGTTCGGGGTAGCACACGGGCTGTAGATATGGAACATCAGCGAGTAGAGCATTTACACATTGTGGGCGTACTAGCTATTCTGTGAGCACTGGGGTAGCTTGCATGCCATTTACCTGCATATAACATTATACCTCACGTTACTTGAATCATCCTTTTTTAATCTGTTACGAACCGACTCCTCTCAAAGCATCTCTGCCTGCTCGTGGTCATGACCTGATCAGACGTGGAAGAGACCCCTAGCGAAGTGTCTGTTGACAATGGACGAGAATCGCGCTTTGTCTCCATAAGTTGTTATTGTTGTTCAGTATGAAACTACACAATAAATAATCGGTACAGTATCAGAAACTTTTTATCACGATGACATTGAATATCACTTATGCAAATTGATGCGAGGGCATGGTGACCCGTTCATCGTTCGACCGGTTGTTATCACGTGATGTTTTAAATGGACGACAGTACCACTAGCAGTGCCAGTCCCAAGCCTGGATAAAGGAGGAGGGCGACGCTAATGATCTTTGTTGTCAAACAGTGTCGTTAAACTGAAACTGCTGCTACTAGCACTCCTGGGCAAGCATTTAGTATCGGGGTGCGTAAGTTTACGGGCGTCGGACGGTATCTTTTGGCAAAATCTCGTGGAAACTTTTCCCTAGCTCTGCATATTGTAGACGGCGTGACGCAAGGTTCACGGACGAGCTTTTCCCAAGCACCATAAGCTGGCGTTATGTGCTGTGGTATGTGTGATCAGGGATTAACCACAATATTCTAGCTGCTTATCTGTAAAGTCTGTATGACTTGCTTCTTTGCATTGCACATTGTGCATACTTCTGAATCTCTGATATCTGATCTCATGCATTATCTATGTAACAAAAGTATCAAATGTTCCTATTGAGTAGCTATTATACGTAATACGAGGTTATTTCGATGTAAAGCCTAAAGTGAAGACACTTAAAGTAACATAATTATTTTAAAACTTCTTGTTGGGTAGGATTTGCAGTCTTTGTATTAATTGGATCGGCTGGTTATTGATTCTGGTAATTTTTTATGCTTTTATTATTTCAGTACCACTAATAATAATTGAGGGATAATTTTTGTACTTTTTTAGTTGAGCAGGTGCGATTATCATATCTGCTGGCCATATGGAACCAAAGGAAAACCAAGGGGTGGAGGATTGTGAGGATGCAGAAAACCCAAGATCGAACAAGAAGGTCGATCTTTTGGTTCTGGAGGATCACAGTCTAAAGGTTTTAAAGCCGCAGAATTGCTCTGATGGTAAAGAAGATGGTGCTCAGAACAGCGCTGATGGTCATACGGGTGAACAGTATGAGATGATGTTGAAGAAGGTTGGCATGGAGGGTGCGGATAGTAGCGTGAAGGAAGAAACGAAAGGGGAGACACTGGATCTGAGGTGTGGCTGCCGTCATTCATCATCACGAATGGGTTATGCGGTTATTGCAGTGATGTGTCTATCGAACACGCTGAACTACATGGACAGATTCACAATTGCAGGTATATTGTAGATGAGCATATGGCCAATTCTTTTATCATGCACCTATTGTATGCTTTTACGAAGGTCTGTGTCTTTGTAAAATCAAATTGTACAAGAGTGAGTACATGTCTGGCATCAAATATGCCAGTATAATTAGTTTATAAACCTGGCAAAAAGTTTATCAGTTGGTTGCATGGCATAGGGACCCTGGGCAATTGCTCATGAATGCGATTCGGTGTGAAACTCAGATTCAGTGTCCGCGCTGTAGTCTGGAGCGCCTCTGAGCAGAAATCTTGAAGGGGCGCTATAACAAGTGCTCATACATACATAAATTGCCACAGAACTAAGAACAAATGTGCTAAATAGGAAATTTTATACAGTAAAGTATTTCAGTCTGTGGTTACAATAAGGGCACTGCATATTGAGTCCTTGTTTGAACCTGGTGTTGAATCTATTTACCTTAAATAGTCTGAATTGTATTTATAAATGATAAAGTTTACAAAGTTTTGATGAATGATCAAGTTTTGATGAATGATCAAGTTTTGATGAATGACCAAGTTTTGATGAATGATAAAGTTTTTATGAATGATCAAGTTTTGATGAAAGATAAAGTTTTGATGAATGATAAAGGTTTGATGAAAGATAAAGTTTTGATGAATGATAAAGGTTTGATGAAAGATAAAGTTTTGATGAATGATAAAGGTTTGATGAAAGATAAAGTTTTGATGAATGATAAAGGTTTGATGAAAGATAAAGTTTTGATGAATGATAAAGTTTTGATGAGTGATCAAGTTTTGATGAATGATAAAGTTTTGATGAATGATCAATCAATCAATCAATGAAACTTAATATAGCGCCCCTTCAAGATTTCTACTCAGAGGCGCTGAGTGATAAAGGTTTCATGAATGATAAAGTTTTAATGAATGATATTTTTCGTTGGCAGGAGTTCTTAAAGAACTGCAGGAGTTCTACAGCATCAGCAACGCCAGCACTGGTCTGATGCAGGCAACGTTCATCACTAGCTACATGTTTCTGTCTCTTATCTTTGGTTACCTTGGCGACAGATTCAATCGCAAACTTATCATCACACTGGGAATATTCTGTTGGTCGGCTGCAACTCTGGCATCTTCTTTCGTTGATAGAGACGTAAGCTTATCATTTACCTATAAAGCAAACAAGGCTTAAAGCTTCGTAGTTATATTGTTATGGTTCGTGCTTGTAATTACTGAGTGCCTTTGATTAGTTTCTCGTAAAGCAGCAATTTGCAAAATAATTTGCTTCGACTACTTGTGGTAGTACTTGCATGACTTAAACTTATGCTAGCCCTGTACCAGAATGCAAAATTTATGGTTGTGTTGCTTTTACTCAAAGCACTTACTACACTCAGAATCAGTTGATGTGAATTCGAGGCATGGTAGAACAATGGTATGAGTTAAGCATTTAGAGAAGAGCCGTCTTAAAATTTTGAAACATTCCTGACCTAGAAGCAAGCAATCTGTGAGAACAATGCTTGCAGTGTTCATAATTAAATTATTGATTTAGTGGTACATCTGTCCTTGTGTATTGGAAAAACAGCATAGATAATAAGGTTGTCGAGGCTACTATCCTTGTCTACTGATTTACTTGAAAAATTATTGTACAATACAATACAACTGTATATGATATTGCCCTCCTTCCAAAGTTCAGAAGTGCACATGACCATATGACAGAACATTGTGGGGCGCGGTGGTGTAGGGGTATGTTCGGTGCATTGCAGCCGGAGGGTTGCGTGTTCGAATCCACCTCAAGCCGCCGCGTAGGGACCTTGGGCAAGTCCGTCACTTGCAATTGCTCATGCGCTTCTGCGTGGAAACTCCGATTCAGTGTCCGCGCTGTAGTCGGGAGCGCCTCTGAGTAGAAATCTTGAAGGGGCGCTATAACAAGTGCTCATACATACATACATACATCAATGGCGCTGAGCAGTTGTGAGTGACGGACTTGCTCAAGGTCCGTACACAGTGACTGCCTGGGTGGAGGCTCGAACCCATACTCTTTGCATTACGGGTCGAGCGCACTAACCAATCAGCCAACATGCCCCACGTTGTAGATATATGTGATTGTCATGATTATGAAAGCTGGTAATAAGATTTATGCAGAGCCCTGTGATGAAAGCATTGCTGAAGAACTAGTGGCCAAAATTCAGCAAGCGTTCATAACTAATTGCAGATGCTGTGGTTGGTCCCTCTACTTGGAATGACCTTCCCCCTCGCTAAGGGCTAAACTAATGACTGGTTTTTCCTCTTTGGTCTCTCGTTCTTTAAAGATGTTTCTTTTCCCCTGGAATTTTCGTGCTGAGAGCGCCTCTGAATAGTTATTCTGAGAGAGGCACTATATAAATCTATAGATACGATACGATATAGTGAAAACCAAAATATACAAGATAAACTAGTATAGTACCTGTTGAATCAACTTAATCCTGTGTAAAGTATTTATTTAAGTTTTGAAAAGAAAAGACCAAATGAGATAAGAGAGTGTAACTTTTCTTTTTCTAGCACTACTCCGTCTTTCTGCTGATGCGAGCCCTGCTTGGCATTGGCCAGGCAGCTTATTCAACTGTTGCGCCAACGATAATTGCCGACTTATTTGTCGATTCGACGCGGACAACTGCTCTGTCGGTCTTCTATTTTGCCATTCCAGTTGGAGGGTCTGTTTTGCCTTGCTACAGAATATTTTGAAGTGACTTTGAACACACTATTGTAACTGCTATTGTACTTGGACCTTTATAGTAATTAAACATTTATATGGTGCCGCTAAAAGAGCAAAGCAAATCACAGGCGCTGTCTGTGTTAACTTATGTGATGTGAAATATCATTTAGGACTATTATATCAGTTAGCAAACAATGTATAGTAGACTGGAATGGTCACTATTTGCAGGTCCACACACACGTGTAGAGCCGACAGGTTACTGTCGACAGTAGACAGATAGCTTGGATGTTCAGTCATTGCTCAGTTTAAGGATTGTTATCAATCTGGAACATAACTGGACTGAGGTACACAATTGAGGCTTACTTATCTGTTAAGATATGACATGATAGCTGATATGGTTCAGTGCTCACCTTGTAATGTGGAGCGTGCAGGTTCGAGCCTCCTCTGAGATGGTCACAATGGTGTCACGACAAATGGTTCACCGCAAATGGTTCACCGACAAAAGGTTCACGGACAAAAGGTTGACGACAAGAGGTTCACAACAAGTAGCTTATCAACAAATCAGAGGCACATTTAAAATAAGTAATCTAATCGTAGTATAGGCCTACTTATAATGGCAAACCCGTAGTTAAGGTTGCTAAATTATCTTATGTCAACCTTTTGTTGTGAACCTTGTGTCGTGAACCTTTTGGCAGAGAACCATTTGTCGTGAACCCTTTGTCCGTGAACCATTTGACGCGGAACCGGTCACAATAAATACGGCACAGAGTTCAGTCAGCATTTTCAACTTATATTATTAAACTACATCTTTTTATTTATCATAGATAGTCATGTTTAGCACTCTGGTGAGGCTTCTTAAAAGGCACTGGGCATATAGCCAGGAACATTTATACATACTTGCATACGTACAAGCATGTGTACATACATATTATACATACATAATTATGTACATTTATACATATATACATACATAGATTCAGACATACATACATACATACATTAATGTATGCATATGTATATACACACATACAATCGTACATACAATGATACATACAATTTGGAAGGGTTTTGAGTAAGTCCTTCATGCATTTTAGCTTAGCATCATAAATTGATGTTTTTGCCATTAGATAGTGGCACATCTTAGACACAGAAACTTTAACGATGATTAGTATACATTGATCAAATTATCGTGACGACTGAGGTGACACTGCTTTATAGTGCACATTCAAATGAATCAAGTCCTGCATTTTTTGTTCTTACATCGGTGGTTTGACGTTTTGGTTGCAGTGGTTTGGGCTACATAATCGGTGCATACACGGCACAGCTTCTTGGTGGCTGGCAGTGGGCGCTACGGGTATGTCATTTTCAGTCTTGATTGTATATATGCATGAGTACAAATGAATTACATTACATGAAAAGTAAGGTAATTGCTAAGTTTTAATGCATGATGATTTGGAATTGTTTGCTAAGTAGGCTATTAAGTTATGTAGTATGATGTAACAACTGACCAGGCATAACAAGGTATGGACAAGTTCATTCATTCATTCATCATTCATTCATTCATTTATATCGAACAATTATATAGCTCTCCTTCAAGAAAACTACTCAGAGGTGCTCCCAACTTCAGCACGGCCAATGAGAACAGTCTTAAGGTGAGAAAATAACATAGGGGAGAAGGACCTGGGAAAAAAGCAAAGCTCCAGATGGAGGTCATTCCAGGTCGAGGGACCCACCACCAAGAAAGCACGGTTCTGCATAGTGGAGGTACGGACAAAATGGACAAGGAGGAGACCCTGTTCAGATGAGCGGAGGGATCGAGAGCCCCCCTAGTACTAAGGACAGGGCAACAGAGCTCATGAAGATAGACAGAAGCGAGGCCCAATAGGCAGAACCAGACTAAGGCAGCTATGCTATACGCAATCCACTGCCCAGAGGGGAGCCAGTGGAGAATGTAGCACATGTATCTGAAAATGTAGAGCATCAGTAGCTGGAGGCTACTTTTAGCATGCTTTAAATTGTCAGGTGATTTTGCCAATATATCGAAACATGCTGAATTTCAGTGTATTTTTCTAAATAGGAGGATTGTTGGTCTATGTAATGAACCAGAAATCTCATATGAAACAGAATTCTCCTTTGTTAAGTTTTACCAATTTTCCTCCAACATTTATATAATACCTTTCCTCTTTAATACTTTATCATTTTATTTTATAGCATTCAGTGTTACGTTACTTATCATGCTGCTCTTAGGAAAGTTTAGAAGCAATGCTTGCTGATGGCACTGACTTTTGCGTTTTCACTGCGATTTGGTCAAACACTGGGCATTTTTGCACAGAATAATTCTCCATATCGCTCACGGCCACATGGGTATCAGCTCCCCGCCAAAGATGACCGCAACTTTATTTCACTTGTCCTATTTAAAAACATCTACTGAATATTATGCTTACATAATCTTGCAAATTTGACTTCACCACTGTTGTAGCAAGTTGTGATATTGCCAACTGCATTTTGAATAGAAGAATATAATTGATTGATTGATCCCATAGATAGAACATGTGGAAGCAGATGCGATATTGCCAACTTCATTTTGAATAAACGAATATGATTTATTGATTGATTGATCACGTAGATAGAACATGCAGAAGCTGAAGCTGTCAATAAAGGTGAGACTTATTGCCAATTTTTAAAACTGCCTACACAATTTATGTTATTTTCCAGGTAACACCAGTCATTGGTCTTGTATGCGTAATACTGACGTGTCTGTTGGTGAAGGATCCTCCACGTGGGGCATCGGAGGGAGGGACACACAACCTTAAGGTGACCTCATGGGGGTCAGACCTTACATATCTAGTCAAGAAGTAAGTCGTCTTGTCTGGAGACTTCTTTTTTAAGACATCATTTTGTTCTGCATGGGAATAGTCTTGCTTGCTTTTGCTGCACTTTGTGTTGTCGGCAGAATAGTTACTGTTGGTCTTGCGTGCATTCCATGCCTCTGCCCCAAGGAATAGAATCGACTTCCGCTCTCCCTTTGCAGCTCAAATTCACTTCCTTCCTTCAAAAAGTGGCTAAAAACTCACTATTTCTCCTTGGCCTTCATGCACTTGGATATCTAATTGCATCTTCTCCTGGCGACTGACTACCTGCACCTCAGATTAACATTTCGGTGTGACCATGCGTGCATTACAAATTCAATTAATAATGATAATAAGGTGGTGCTGTTGATGTTGTGATTATGTAATCTATTCTTATCTTATGACGTATGTAGCACAGCTCTTGTAATGTTGGCCAATGGTTGCTTCAGCTGCAGTGAGATGTCATAATCCTTTGGAGAAGACAAGTTTAAATGTCTGTCTGTCTGTCTGTCTGTCTGTCTGTCTGTCTGTCTGTCTGTCTGTCTGTCTGTCTGTCTGTCTGTCTGTCTGTCTGTCTGTCTGTCTGTCTGTCTGTCTGTCTGTCTGTCTGTCTGTCTGTCTGTCTGTCTGTCTGTCTGTCTGTCTGTCTGTCTGTCTGTCTGTCTGTCTGTCTGTCTGTCTGTCTGTCTGTCTTTCTGTCTTTCTATGGAATTTATATAGCGCCCCTTCAATCCTATTCTGTCTGGTGGAAGTGCGAAAATGTGTAACCACTAAATATAGTAGGTCAACACAATTTTGTAACTATCCGATTATCTGATCGTGCAACACAATGAAATACCGGAAGGGAGAATGGAAGGGAGGACCTGGAATTATGCTGTTGGACATAGAGGTCAGATTGTGCTACAGTGAGATAAAGGTCAAGGTACATAAAAGATAGGAATTTTGTTGAAGCTGCCTAAGGACTAAGGACCGATGACTGTCTAAGGATTAAGGACTGTCTAAGGACTAAGGACTGTTTAAGGACTAATGACTGCCTAAGGACTGCTTAAGGACTAAGGACTCACTAAGGACTAGGGACTGCCTAAGGACTAAAGACTGACCAGGGACTAAGGACTGCTTAAGGACTAAGGAGTGACCAAGGACTAAGGACTGCCTAAGGACTAAGGATGGCCTAAGAACTAGAGACTGCCTAAGGACAGAGGAGCAGATGTCCTGCATTGGATTGACTCAGTTGCGTCTAGGCTTTAGCCAAATGATCTGTAAACACTGGGAAAACTTCTGAGGTGTTTCTATCGAGGAACGTAATCAAGTGTGTTACTATTTTTGTACCATTATAAAGCAGTGAAGAGCATGTTCCTGATGTCAGAAATCGTTATCATGGCAGAGGAGATTTACTGAAGGTAAAATTTGCCCCATAAGTGATTTTCTGGGTATTCCACAGACATAGCAATGTTGTTTTTCCATTTGTTTTCTAGCAAAAGCTTCATGCTGTCTTCAGCCGGATTTACCTGTGTGTCGTTTGTGACCGGAGCGCTTGCGTTGTGGGCTCCGCTGTTTATGTACAAATCCATTCTTGTTCAACCAAATCCAGCCAATGATGCAGAGTGAGTTCCTCTAAGGCATTGTTCAGTTTTTCTCTTGTTCAGTTTTTCTTTTGTTTCCCTGGTTCGCAAGTGAAATGACTGCGGTGCATGGACAAGCATGAAAATAGGTTACCTAATCTCTTTAAGACAGGTTTTTAGAAATGGGCTTTAGTTTTGTCATTTATAATAGCATATTTATGCACGTTTAAATTTTCTAATTTCAGTTGAACTTCTCTTGTAATTATATTAACGTTTTGTCGTTTTGCTTTGGTTTTTGCATTAGCTGTACTGAATCTTGCAATTCTTGCGATAATGGCTTATCTGCATGTTATCTATAAGAAGATGAATTTGCAGCTTATCATAAGCACACCTTTTAAATTGTTTTCGATAACCAGACTCTGTCTGTGCTTCCTAGCCAACTCTATTATGAGTTCTGTCTCCATAGGAAGATCAGGCAGCAAGGAAGGGGCTGGCCACTGGCCCTCATATGTCGAGGAAAAGTTAAGTCACTAAAACTTCATACCCATGGTTGACTCAGGGCTAGTGCTTCATCATCATCATCACAGCTCAATACCTATATTTTTAGACATTCATAAGACTGTCATTGGCTTTTTTAACTCATGTACGACACCCTTTTCTTCGGCCTCGGCTGTGCTTATTTTTATTGTTATTATTATTTTATTTATTTTTATCATTGTCATCGTCGTCATCATCGTCGTTGTTTTCATCATCTTACTTTTCACTTTTTTCTTTCTTTTTGCCATGCTCCAGTGCCTTTATTAGGTTCTTAAAAGCGGCTATATATATGTGTTGGTATCTGTACGGCAAAAGATATAAAGATATGCCTGTTGTTCCGTGTATTGCATGAGGTTGTTAGAGAGTTGTTTCAAGAGAAGTTTTGATCTGTTTGTTCAGAGTGAGCCTTGTCTTTGGCATTCTAACTTGCCTGGCTGGATTTTTGGGCGTGGCAATTGGATCACTTTCGGCAGCCCAGCTTCGCAAGGTCTCTCCGAGAGCTGACCCAATCATCTGCGGATTCGGCCTTATCGCTGGTGGACCCTTCCTCCTCCTATCACTGTGTCTGTCCAGATACAGCACCGCTGGCACCTGGGTGAGTTACTCTTAATATGTCTGTATCAGCTTGCCAATCCATTAACTATTGCCATTACTAACTACTGTGGTGTTTTGTTTGTAAAGCCGTTGTTAGTACCAGAAGTGCTAAATATGCAAATGTTGAGTGTTTCTAGGCATTTTACAAATAAATGAGCAACATCAACAATGTTCGCTTGAACATGATATTTATATATTTATTCATATTATTATGAATTATATAGTCATTGCACAGAAACTACAATTGCAACAATAACAAAAATGTTACATCTGCATGTTAGCTGTCAGCACATGGGAGGCGCGGTTGTTTGACTTTTAACCCCTTGACAGATAAGTTAGCATTCTCACTTTTGCTGTTGGCACCGCCTTTGCCAATGTTTTCACTATTTCCATCATAGCTTAAACATCATTGTCTGGGAAAGATACTTTGCATCTATCTGCATCTCTCTGTCTGGCTGTGACACCATTTGCATTATCAAACATCATTGTTTTTTTTATGTTGTTGCCGTTTTTGTCATTGTTATCACCATTGGGTCATTCCAACTCAACTCAACCAATTATGAACAATGAACGTTTTCATCTGACCATATCTGGATTGGCAAAAATATAAATAAAACTACTTGGATACATTGTAAAAAGTACAAAAAGTGATCACAGTTTTGATGTTCATATACCAAGGTAACAAGCATGTTAAATACCATGCATGATAGTAACTTTGCAAGACAAAAAACGATCACATTGGCCACATTCTAAACTCTTTAAAAAGACCATGTAGGGTGTAATTGAATACTTAGCAATTGATCCATGCTTTATCAGAAAATGTAATTAACACAGTTAATACTTTGAAGATGTTTTGAGCAATATGCTTTCTCCTTGACCAACCCCTTGGCAGATTTGGTCAAATTTGCAACCTGTACAAAGCAAATGTGTTACCTAATCCAGTCAAAGTTGGCCAACCAATTGCAAGTCACATAGACATTACAGTACACATCGTATACAAAATGTGTGCAGTGTGCCTGGTATGTATGAAGATACTGAATATTGTCCTATTTAGAAGTAAAGTGAATTTTAAGGCACTTTGGCAAGTAATACAGCTGACATTATAGTTCTAATAACAATTATCGTTATCAGCATCACCATCATAGCTTCAGTGGTAGCATAATTACCATCACCATCATGGTATTAGAATGTGCTAAAATTTACCACTTGGTCGTCTTATTCGTTGTCCTAATGTTTAGTGTTGACATCCACTGTAGCCGAATGAGAGAGAATAGAATTTTTAAATGTGAAAATACCCTTCAGCAATTATGGTGACTTTTCTAGTTTTCCGAGAATTCCTTATGCACCTCTGAATTGCTGGGTGGTGCTTTCTAAATGTTCGATTCCAAGATGCATACATTTATACATATGTCAATGCATAAACTCATGCATGCATATATATATGTACAATACATGCATGTATACATATACATATATGCATGCACACTTGCATACGTGTCATTACTTGAAACTATTATTTCTTACAAGTACAGTTACTGTATCAATTACAGTGAACAACTGCGTGAAGTAGATTAAATAATTTAAATGAAAATTTTGCTGCTCTGCTTTTAAAGTTTGTCTATTTATGTATCTTTTCGTTTCAGGTCCTTATTTTCATAGCAGAGACGTTGATTTCTCTAAACTGGGCCCTTGTCACTGACATCTTAATGGTAAGCAAATTCGGCGTCATTCCATCTGTGAAATTTATTTCTAGACAAAGAAGTTACTTAGCGTTTAGACAGATGCTTCTAAATAAATTAGTGGTTTTGGTTTTTGAAGAAACCAAAAGTAACTACTGGATCTTGAATTTACACTTTGACAAGAATGATCCTGCAGTACAAACTGCAATGCTGTCAATTGTAGTACAATACAGTATGACTGGAAATTGATTATAACAGAGCAGAGAGACATTTTGCATGTCCAGCAGCAGTAAACTTAATGATCCACAAGAAAAGGAGAAACTTTTTGCTTAGACCAAAAAAGAATATTAAGAAAGTTGGATGGTTGGAGCATGTACTGTGAAATAGCACATTAAAAATGTTTGTAATAATAATAATAATAATAATAAATAATAATAGTAATAATAATAATAATAAGACATAAGACATAAGACATTTTTATTGTTCCCCAGAATGAATACATACAGTGCATATGTTAATTTTTTACAGTGAATAAGAATAACATCGAATGGCAAATTATGACAGTAGTTTTAGGGTTCAATAGGCACACCTAAAGGGACAAGTCCCTCTGGACAGGGGCCTACCATCCAACCATCCAACTTTCTTAATAATCATAATAATAATAAGGCACCTTCGAGCAGCCAGAACTTGTCGTGTGATCGGCCATTCCAGATCGCAGTCTTCGGACATAGTTTTGATAGCCCGAGGGAATAGAACAGCCTCGGATAAGAAAAATGTAATAATAATAATAATAATAATAGCTTCCAGAAGATGTGATCGAAGATATGGCCATGCTATGAGAGCTACAAGTTACAACACGGTAGCGCAGTACATATTTTAACTGTACAACTACTGGGACAAATGTCCCAGTACTTTTAGGATTTGTCCCAATAGTTTTAGGATTTGTCCCACTAGCCTGGGGGGTGATCGGTCACAGGTAATACTCTACTTTTAATGTTATTTTACAATATTAAATTATTAACCTTCTAAATTCTTCCGTAATAGTAGCCTATTAGGTTTGAAATTGAACTTAATGAAAACATCCATCGATTCCTGTCACAGATGTTAGATATAATAGAGTCTTGCAAATAATGAATGACAGGGCAATGTAGGCTAATGACTTGGATTTTTCTAGTATAATTATTCTGCGCTTACATTGTAAATGATTCTGAGAAATCAATATCAAATTCAGATTCATCCGCTTACATTATTTTCAGTGATGGGCAAAAGTTAACTAAACAGTTGAAAACTTTTAGTGAAACTTAAATTGAGGACGAAGTTTAACCGAAAAAATAGTTAAGTTAAAACCAAATTTTAACTAATATTGTTCAGTTATTGACGGAAGAGCTTAACTGACAAAATCAGCAACTACTCATCCATCGTCCGCACATACTGTCATGAGTAGTCTAACTGGTTTTATTACTAAAGTCAAGTGAACTGCATGGTATTGCTTGGTGCATCATCGTGTCCATTAGAGCTGTCAACTTGACGGGAAACTCTATCGACTTAACCAGAGACTGGCGTATCAGAATCTCAGCCGTTCACATTGGAAAATGAAGTTGGTCATGTTTGCTGAAGTTGAAGCTATCATTCTTTGTTTTAGCTGCAGCTTCTTCACTGCTTGACAGTCACTCAGTCTGACACTGACTTATTTATATCAATTATTTTGGTGGTATGGTTGAACTAATTATGCCATGTTTTCAAACTTCTATGCATGACTTAAATAGGCTAGATATGTATAATAATAAAAAGCCAATTTGGTAAAATGACGTGGCTAAAACGGGCTCCATTTGGCAGCAAATACTTTAAAATGCGTTGTCGGCTGGGGCTCCGCTGGGGAGCTTACGGCGCTTCCCCAGACTCCCAAGGCGTTGCATACTTTGTCCCAGTAGTCAAAATCCGTTAAAATATGCCCTGCGGTAGCGAAGTGTTGGACTGTTGCTTGACGTTGTGGCATTGTAGAACCTTCTTACTTATAGCAGTACCACACTGATTCTGTTACATTAGGAGTTGTGTGGAATGAAACACTGTCACAGGACTAACCATGTCCTGTCACAGGACTAACCATTTCCTGTTACAGGACTAACTATTTCTGCAGAGAGATGGTATTATTAGTTACTGCGAGTTTCACCAATGCAGTTAAACAAGATATTCTTCTGATAGATTCTGATGTCTTGCTTATTTGAATTGACTTTAGTACACAGTTATTCCAACAAGAAGGTCATCTGCTGAAGCAGTTCAAATACTCATGTGCCATGCACTGGGGGATGCTGGAAGCCCATACCTAGTTGGTCTGGTATGTACTATTCTCATCTGCATTATTCATTCATTTATTCAGAACATTTATATAGCACCGTTAAAGGTAAATTCCTAGCAGCGTCCGAGCTCAACCACAGTTAAAAACTTAACACTTGTTTAGTCATTAAGTAAGTGTATTCTTTATTAACCAATTGCTAATCACATTTAGGTGTACAGACATCTAACACAGTTTAAAAAGTAAATAACATCCTAACAATAAATGTTTTGTGCAGGCTGGGAGAGGGGATTATGCGGTCGTGGGCATGGGGATGAAGGGAGTATTGGGTGGGTTTGGTTAGTGCTGGAGAAGTGTACTTGTGGTGCTCCTGACCAGAAGTACACGCAAATCTAGATCTAGGCTTTATGTGGTGGGATGTAGTAAATTATTTTGTGTAGTGTGATTTGCCAGTACCGCGACATGTGGCCAGTTGCCTGATTCTGGGCTTTTCTCCAGGCCATGTGTGGAACCCAAAGTTTAGTGTATATGTAACTGAACATTTATATAGCACCCTTCAAAATATCTACTCCGAGCACGCACTGTCTGCGCTATCCTATGTGATGTTAAATGTCATTACAAACGAGTATATGACATCAGTTAGCAAAACAATGCACAGTAAACTGATAGAGTCACCAGTGGCAGGCCCACACACACATGTGGAACCAACCAGTGGATTCCCATCGACAGTTGAAGATGGCGTGGATGTTCAGAGTCTCTGGGTCAAGTGGGCATAGGCCAGCTTCTGCTGGTCTTCTCCATGTTTGGTGAGGGCATCCAACAGGTCTCTTCCAACCTATTAGGGCTTGCAAAACACCCCGGTGCCTTGCGAAGGTGTACATGTGGCCATGACATTCAAAAGAAAAAGAAATGAGGAAAGATAGACAATATAAATGAAAACATAATAAGACTTTGACTAATCCAATCTGATCAGATAGATTAGTCAAAGTCTTATTCTAATCTAGTGATTAGATTCGATTAGACTAGTCCAAGTGCAGCGTTCCACGAGAGGAACAGTGCACTTGTCAACTGACTGAAAGACTGGATATCATTATTTGCACGCATCGTAATCGTATTCGTAAGCCCCATACTTCCAAATCGCCACTTGAAAGTAGTGTTGTTTTCGTTAACGATAACTAAAACGAAAACCTTCGTTAACGAAAACAAAAGGTGTTAGTTAACTAAAACTAAAACGAAAACTAGAGGAAAACCGATAACGAAATAATAACTAAAACTATGTCAGTGGAAACTAATAATAACGAAAACACATAATGAAAACCAAAACGAAAACACATAACGAAAACCTAGCGTATAGGATATTCAATGTTTTTGGATATACGTGTTTTATAATCAGCACTTCGTTTGGTAATCTTCCGATCTTTGGAATTTTATAAGATGTCCGAACTAAATTTAGGTAGTAGACCTAAAACTAGTGGTGTATGGGACTGTTTTAAGTATCGATTAGAAACAGATTGTAGCGAGTGAATCCTTTTTGGTGCTAAAAGCTGTATGCGGGGAAAATATTGCCAGACTCGGCGAAATAACTAAAACTAATAATAACTAAAACCCCTAGCATGTGAAACTAATAATAACTAAAACTAAAACTTGGCGAAATAACTAAAACTAATAATAACTAAAACACCTAGCATGTAAAACTAATAATAACTAAAACTAAAACTCAGGGCAAAACTAAAACAACACTACTTGAAAGCCAAGCGCAGGACACCAGCATTAACGAGCACTGTGTTGAGTTAGAGGGGTTGTCAAAAGGGTATTCAGAAGGAGGTCCAAATCTGGATGTGAGGGGTGAGAGGGGCAGAGTAGCTGTTAAGGTGGATGTTGTTTAGATCAAGGATTGTAAGGTGGAGGATCAGATGAGTTGGGGTAGGAATTCTTGAAGAGGGGAGACTTATGATGATGATCATGATGACGATGATGATGATTATTGTGCTGCTTTTTAAATTCAGTCTTATGTTCTGCTGCTATGTGATGCTAGTAAAATTATTTTCCATCCTGGGTTGAATGCAGTTTCTAGTAGAACATCTTTGACCAGTTGACTGATCTGGATATTTGCTTTGATACAGCTTGGTTTTGATGCCATATACATTAGACATGGCTTTATAGAAGTTAATTTTTTATTATTCCATGCCTCTGCCACCAAGGAATGGAATCAACTGCCAATCTCTCTTCATAGGTCAAATTCACTTCCTTCCTTCAAAAAGTGGCTCAAACTCATTATTTGTCATTGACTTTCAAGCACTCGGATATCTTAACTGCATCTTCTCCTGGCGGCTGACTATCCACACACTCAGACTCACATTTCAGTATGACGTTGAAGTTGCGGCTGTGTCAACTTGATTTTTCTTGAAATAAACACATGTTATGATGATGATGACCGTGCACGCATTACAAATTTAATTAATAATAATAATAATAGTACTGAGTTATGTTAATGACAACAATCTTGGCTTTTATGCTTTACAGATTGCTGACAGCATCATTCAGTATTATGGCTACAAGGACGTAATCATAGACTACTCGAGCATGCAGTATGCACTCTTCATGACGTGCTTTGTCAGTGTGATTGGAGGCGGTTTTTTCCTTGGTACAGCAATCTATGTTGCCGAAGATAGGCGCCTTGCAGACTTGATGATAAAAGGTACTTGCATGCAAAAATCTGTGTCAATGAAAGCAGACTACATAAGTCTCGTTGTAGCATATGAATCGTGCAATGCCAGTTGTGGCGAAGTATTATTGTAGTGATAGTTGAGTTATATTGTTTTCCATGATTGCTGAAGTCGTGTGATAAATGTTATTCTGAAGTGAAACAAGCTCCACAAAATACAGTCCATGAAAAGAGGTAATTGTAATTTGTCATTATAGCAGAATGCATCAGAAGCACTCTGCATGTGACTGTGTGTGAGATGAGAAAAATTGTCTTCTAAGTTGACGTTGAACAGAACCTACAATGCTTTTTATATGAAAGTCTTCTATTAACCCTCTTGCCCCAAGAAACCGATATATCGGTTTCGCTACCCATGACGCCTGGGAGCGCCGGTTTATGAAAATATTGCAATGGGAATTCGTGGGCAAAAGGGTTAAGATGGTTATTGTTATGAGGGTTTTGACGTGCCTGTGTTTGAGCAAGCATCAATTAACGGTACTAAATAATTGCATAAGATGCACTGTTTCTGATTTTCTGAGGTGCACTATTGAGATCTATAAAATAGCCATATTTCAATGCGTGTTTCACTTTCAAATAAAATTTGAACAAAAAATAGTAATAGTTTTGCAGACTCTAGGCAATTCACTGCATATTGTATTATTCCTTTCCAGGTGTTTCAGTTAATGGGAAAACAGAAGCTGTCTTGACAAAATCGAATGCTCGAAAAGCGGAGGATCTGTGCCATTCCAAGGAGGAAAACGTGGCTGAAAAAGTGGAATGAATTCTCGACACCTGTATTGAGAATAAGTCTTCTGCTCAGGTCAAGTTTCTTCGACCAATTCAATTTACCTTATCGGTCTTGTATTGCCTTTGGTTGTGGAGTTAAGGTTGGTTTAATTAATGTGATGTATTTAGTTCTTAAACTCAGAGCTATGTTATGTAGCCACAGGTTGAGCAGAACTTTAATTTCAACAATTAAATGCGTATGTATTTTAATATAATAATAGTAGAAAATAATGACTTTTATGGTACAGTTGTCTGTGCTCTGTAAGGCACAAGGCTTAATGTGAGACCATAGTCATATATTGTGATCTGTTAGATTGGAGAATCCTGAGCGAAATCAATTGCATGACGGGTACCAGAGATCAGGATATGGTCAATAAACGAGTCGAGACAGATGAGTGTAGATAGATTTAAAGTTGTAAATGTGTTGTGAAGTCATGTGTTTGAACAATATTGAGTTTCTACATAATGCAAAAACAGTCAAGATTTGAAGTGAACCAACTTTTTACATCAAATGCTGTAAGGTTTCAGATTTTTTGACTCATCATTTTAAGTTTTACTGTCAGTCTTTTTCTGTCTGAGTTTTTCAGAAGTGCTTTCTTTAAATGTTCTTTTCATATACTTTTTCCTGAACTATTTTGTTTATTCCAGTATTCATGGTAAAATCATTTGAATTGTTTCTTTTGATGCAAAAATGCAACATGAAATTGAGATGATGATAGATTTTTCAGAAGTTTATATCCATATACAAGGTGTTCGACCATAGCCTCAGACCACTGAGGCAGTGATCTGAGGCTACGACATTTGGATGAGATGTCTAACTGTGCGTGATCAGTTTCTGTTTTTCCTTGATTGATTACCGTAGCTGTTCTGTGAGGAGCATACATTGATTTAAGCACTGTTAATATTGCGATAAAATATCACAATACTTGGTATCGCGGATACTTTTTCAGTATCGCAGCGAGTATCGTGATAGTTTATTTTCTTGGTATCGCATGTGTATCGCCGATACTTTTTAAAGCCTGTCAGCGATACTCGATACCAATACTATTTTCACTATAATTATACGGTTTCCCATCGGCTTAAATAAGTAGGCTAGCGATAAAAAAAGTGAGAAATCAATAGTTACGCTTCGAAAATTACGTCTTACCACATTTTAAAATACTTAGGCAATACAATACAATAGAAAGGTAGATATCACCACATATTTTATTGTGACTAAACGTGAACTTACTTATAGAAAAGTATTGGTATGCCAATACTTTTGTTATTAAGTATTGGTATTGTCAGTACTTTGTCCAAGTATTGTTAACAGCCCTGATTGATTTATTTGATTGTTAAGTATGCGCTACGAAGTGTGGTTGCCGACATTTTTGTTGTCGAGTCTTCATCGGATTGTTTTCAACATCGGACGTTTTCTGCTTGAGTTCTGTCCATTCCACTGTTTCGCAAGCATTTGCAGTCTGTATTATTCGACAGTAATTTCACTGGTTCGAGTCGGGAGTGCCACCGATGAGTGTTTTCTTGATGTGGTGCTTTATAATGTCAGATTACAATTACTATTGCAATTGTGCAAGCAGTCGAATGCTCATCTGAAAGTAACAAAATGCATGAATATAAATGTGTATGTACATGTTTGTATCTAGACCTTTGATACAGCGCATTTTGTTCCTAACACTAGAGCAAATGTTTCCACACATCTTTCTGTGTAAGTGTTCGTGCGTGAAATCTTGAGAGTTAGCTTTGGCAACATGCAATTTGCCTTGACAAAATCAAGCCAAAGTCCGAATAAAATAAGACGGAAATAAGGTGTTCACTTCCTCATCAGATCAATACAGCATAGAGAGAAGAGAAGTGCAGTCCCTTAAGCTACCCTGACAGGCAGCCACGAGTATCACGTGTTAGGGACTTTATTTTCTTAGCCTCGGCGTATGAGGGCAGGTGGCCAGTCCTCTCCCTTGCTGTCTCATCTTCCAACCGACAGTGTATGGTCAGTGTTTTTTATTATTGCTGAGTTGGCTAGAGAGTGCAGGTAGAGCAGAAATCTCATACCAAATTTCTGCACTTGTGCAGATTTGAACCCCCGACCTCTCGGTTGACAGTCCAACATGCTAACCTCTAGACTATTGCGCACCAAGGCATAAGTAAGACATTGAATAGCATAAGACATTAGATAAGACATTGAAAGTATCAAGTAACAGTGATTTTACCAGTCTTTGACCATCCACTGGAGCAATCTTCCATTACTTGTGTGTACTGTTGTAGTTGACTATGTTCAAGCAAACATTGTCAAGCTGCCTGAGAATGGATAATTGAATATGCTTTAGGTCAGTCAGATACTTGTGCATGCAGCGATTTTGTGAGGTATTTAAAATGTGATGTACTAAGTGTACTAATACATACTAGCATATTTTGTAATCTATTGATGTAATGTATTAGGCGATGGACAGTACCGGTAATTGCAAATGTTCTTGTGAGGTTAGCAGCATAAGTGTGTCAGATTCCTGTGCTTTGAATGTTTGGTGGACTTGTGTGCTCTTGTGTCTTGAGTTCTTATGGCATTCAGAATTAACCCCCTCTATACGTCAATGTGTTTCGTCGAGGATTTGAAATTTTTTTGTGTCGACTTCGTGACTTTAGGATCTTGATTTTCGAAGACGTGAATCGTGATAGATGTATTTGAGATGTGGTTGTTTTGATGTTATATGCTTAACGTGTTCGTTTTGAGTCATACAAAATATCTAGATGTTTCTGTCTGTGAAACTTGCATATGTAACATGTATCATATCTACTGGTTGTGTAGATGGAACTGCTGCATCTATTTGTACAACTGCTGTGATGTAATATGTAGATGTACGTGTGGAGAACGTTTACCGTGTTCAAGTACTTTTAGAGTCTTGTATGTACCATTCGCTAGACCTCCTGAACTGTTGCTTTGATGTTATGCCATTTGTGGGTCAGTGTCACACTTGCAGGGCACGATAACACTTGGGAGGTCAGAATGACACTGACATGTCAACTGGTGTGATACCTTAATCTAGGCAAGTGTGACCCTGACATCATATGTGGGAAGTTTCTTTGCTTTAATGTTGACAGATGTTGTGATGTCTTGCCATGTTCAGTCAATGTACTATGATGACCAAAAATAATAAATTACTATTATTATATTTGTTTGTTTGATAAACAAACTGCAGCAAGGTACAGAATTTTCAGGAGTTAGTTTAAAGTTTACACTATAAAGCCAAGACTTATAAGCCAAAACTTATACACTTCAATTTCTGTTGCTACAATTTAGAAGCTTGCAGATTTTGGTGTCAGCACTCGTACTTTCAGTCTCCACCTTGGTTGTGAAATCTCTAAACGGTACTGTAACCGTGCCACACAACACTGCATTCTGTGTTATGGGCTGTCTGTTAATTGCGTCCACAAAATGAGATGAAGGGGTTTTGCAGAGATCCGCATCTGAAATTTGATACAATAATTTTAGTGCTAATAATAAAAATATTCGTTTATTACTTCAAACTGACAAGTACCCAGTGAGATTACAATGACATAGTAGTAACAGATGATAACAAGTTTAACAGGAGCCTCAATCAATCAATCAATCAATCAATATTCGTTTAATGAAAAATAATTAATGAAAAATAATCAGGCTGACACAGCCGCAACTTAATGCAGGGCTCCCGTCTGGCCTACTGCTCATTTTGCAGTCGCCCCTAGGGAATTGAAGGCTGAGTTGAACCCACGTACTTCTGATCTTCGTGTCAGCATGTTACCATTCAACTATTTCCCCGCCGTGTGCTTCGAACAACGATTTCAGTCAGACACAGTTTGTACTAGCCTACATTGGATTTTAGTTATCCCCAAAATCTTGATGCAGTAGTATTAAAGTACCCCACCCCTTAGTACTGTTAGCCCTGCAACATGACTACGGGGGGGGGGCCCGTGGCGCATTGGAAAACATCTGGCACAGAGACCGAGAGGTACCGAGTTCGAGCCCCCGTTGGGCGGATATGCTTTGTAGGCTGCTATTAGCGCCGTTGTATTGCAAGCTGTCTGTTCTGTTAGTAGTTAAGATTTAAATTGCATAACATGTAGGCTAAATGTACAGCGCAGTGCGTTTGTCAGGCGCTTATTAAAGAAAAGATATTATTATATATATATATATTATTATATATGAACAAGATAGCCTAACTAGACCTTAGCTTTTCACTGGGGTGTAGTTATCTGTTGGATGCTGGAGGGGGAGAACTGTGGGGGGGGAGAGAATGGGAGGAATGGATCCAAAGTACCGGTAGGCTAAGTCATATTCACTCATATTCCATTAAGGGCGTCTGAAAAAATGACTACTTTAGAAGGCATTGTATATCTACTTTGACAAAATTAAAGTTTGATGGTAGGTCCTTGCATTGGGCTGATGCTCAGAAACATTTTCAGCTGATCTTAAGACACCCCTTTTAGATCTGTTATACAGCCTTATTATCCCTTATATGTTCCTGTAGCTTTTTTTTAGGACTACACAACTGGTTCTTAGTCATTACATAGTTCGTACCCTGAACGGTTGATGCTTAGCAGTTCCGTATAATATTATAGACGTAAGCACTGACTATTTATAATAATAAGTATTATAGCGTCAAAATCTTTGTCGAAGGGGCGAACTGTTAAAGCCGCCAATTATCTTCATTACGCTAGGACCATGCAGTCCACTTGAGCCTGGTTGCGAGGGGAACTAGAGTGTATGTATGTATGTATGTATGTATGTATGGGGCCGTCCATAAATGACGTCACGCTATTTTGGCCGATTTTTGACCCCCCCTCCCCTCGTCACACTTCGTCACAAAAAGTCACACCCCCTGAAAAATGACGTCACAAAGCTCTGACCCCCCTAAAACGAAACTTCCACATGATAATAAAACATGTTTCAATGCCCATTTATTGTCATTGTAATAAGTATTTAAAAATCTTATGGTGACAAATATTTAAATAATTAGAAAATTATTAATAATGGTGCCCGTATACATTAAAATAATCAAAAAATTATGAAAATTTTAATACTCAAAATTAGAGCTGTTATTTTAAGATTAAATTGTTGTTAATTGTTAAATTTAATTACACAGACGTGATGTGACGTCACACTTGGCTGACCCCCCTCCCCCACGTCACACATCGTCACAAATTTCCGAGCCCCTCCCCCCCTAGGTGCGTGACGTCATTTATGGACGGCCCCTATGTATGTATGTATGTATGTATGTATGTATGTATGCATGTATGTATGTATGTATGTATGTATGAGCACTTGTTATAGCGCCCCTTCAAGATTTCTACTCAGAGGCGCTCCCGACTACAGCGCGGACACTGACTCAGAGTTTCACGCCGAAGCGCATGAGCAATTGCGAGTGAAGGACTTGCCCAGGGTCCTTACACGGCGGCTTGAGGTGGATTCGAACCCGCAACGCGCCGGCTGCAAGGCACCGAACATACCCCTATACCACCGCGCCCCAGAGTGGGTACGGGCCTTAGTACGGACATTGACCTAGGCCTAATTGTTCATAGCGATTCTATTCACTAGGTCATGCCTAAGCCTGAGCAAATCTCAGACTAGCAGCAACGCTATCGTTCACAAGGCCTATGTGAAAAATCCAAGGGTCAGGCATGCGGTAAGCTGTATATCAATCAATATTCAAGATGCACACGAGGCGGTCTCTGGATATCGGTAATCATGCATCACATGTGAACTGGATCCTTTGTGCATAGTTTGTTGTTGGTTAGCATGAACCTATACACCAGATATAATCGGTAAGTATCAGACACTTAATTCTTACGACTATATGCCTCTGTTGAATAATTTTAGTTGCCATTGATGCAGGCTGATGTCATGTGATGCTTTAACGGGACTGTAAACATAGACCTAGCCTACTTTAGCAACTGTATTAGGACTTACAGTTGCATGTGATTCAACAGTGGGTGCTATTTGAAGGGTGTACAGGGTAATTTTCTGCTCACCGCTCAGCCATTTATCCACTAGGCTGTGGCATGCACGTAGCGAGACTTAAATTCAGGAGGTGGCAACTTCACAGACCATTGGCAAAATCCTGGTTATTGGGGTCATTAGTCAATGGAAGTTCCAGTATATGAAAAAGCAAGAGGAGGCAACTGCCTCCTCTAGGCGGCTTCATATTCTAGGCGGCTTCATACAAGGATCGACGGCAGGTCTTTCCCAAGGCCCTCATGCACATGCTGGTAATACCGTAGTACGTGCTATGGATTAAATAGTGGTGGCGTGGAGATTGAGGTAGAGGTAGATCTTGACCGATTTTGACCATACCTGCCTCTCGATTTTGTTTTGGCTGAGCGCCTATAAATAAGCTGGGCCCCGCGACTTCGCCTTCGTGGGCGCTATAGAAGATTGAGATTACGAAACACTCAGCCGGTATCGAGGGCTCGGGGTAGGCCCTTCGCTCTGCTGAGATGGGGTTCTGGTGGTCCCGTTTGCCCGCACGGCAGCTACGGAAAGCTGGGCATTCTCTGTGGTATAGGCCCTAGGGTTTGTAAAGGCCTCCCTCGGGAGCTACGCCTGTTCCATAGATCATAATACTGGCACGTTTTATGGCCATTTTAAAACTTGCCTTTTTGCCCGGGCTGGAGTTGGGAGCGCTTCTGAGTAGTTACCTTGAAGCAGGCCCGTGTTAATGGGCCCTGGGGCCCTGGAGCACTCTGTCATGTTGGGGCCCCTCCGACTTTTCCCGGCTCCTCTCTCCCTTTCCTTTCTCCTCCTCCTCCATTCACTTTCTCCTCATCTCCCTCCCTTCCTTCCCCTTCCCTTATTTAGTAATATTCAAATCTGCTCAGACTCCAATCAGCAACAAATTCAATAATAATAATAATAGTAAGCATACTAATTTTACTCAGGCATATTAGCTTCATTTCCGTTGTGTTGAGAATCGATCGTTCGTTGTCGCCTCTAAAGAACGTCGTCAGTTTTGGAGTGCTAGTTAACACTTTCAGAGTTCGCTTCCTTGTTCAAGCTTTGCAGCCCATTAAAAATGCCAACTGCAAGTAGCCTACATGTACTTGCAAGTGCTCGACATTACTGAATGATTATTCAATACTTTAAGTTTAACTTATAATGACCAAAACTACAGCAAAGTTACCGTAGGCCCTATAGCTGCAGATTTAACGATAGATAGATAGATTGAATAATAGAAGGATACGAATGAAAGAGAAACGGTCCTCTGTCTGACATACATACTACATATTATATATTATATATACACATATATATATATACATACATATACACAATAGTGATAATACCTACCTACTTACTTACACATAATTTGGGCTATCTATACCGTATAATAGTTCAAATTACATTGACCTCTGACCGCTATAGGCGGCCGCCAGTCGTGGCTTGAACCTGAAGGTATGCTGTTCAAAGTCCACGGCAGAAAGAAGGAGAAGATCGAACGAAGAGATAGGCACAAAGACATACAGGGATACGTATACCGAAGCGTGGTCAGTCTAGACTCCATAGACTAGTAATAGCCACACCCAAAGTAACTCCAGAGTCATATCTAAGAAGTTTAAGACTGAGTGGAAAATAATGTTATTTGTCGCCGTACTTTTACAAATATGAATTCTATTGTTTCACAAAAAGTTAATAAGTGTATTCAATTTGCATTCTGAGACACAGAAAAAAGACTCATATTTGGGATTTGGGGGCCCCTTCTCGTCGGGGGCCCTGGAGCACGTGCTCCGTGTGCACCAATGGTTAACCCGGGCCTGCCTTGAAGGGGTGCTATATAAATTTCTGAATGAATGAATGAAGCAGGGAGGGAAGCTGATAATCACCTGATAAGACACTGTCATCAAGTTAACCGTTAAGAAGGTCAGTGAAAAGTTAAGGTCTCCAAAACATAGCAGTTCGTAGAACGACTTAAAGGATTTAGTATAGGCTAATTAGGTCTATTACTGGTATGTGCCATCAGAGATTAACAAAAAAAACGTATGCTGCCCATTAGGGTGACACTCAAAATTAAAGTTTTAAATTTTACAAGTCTCACCCTTTTAGATGGTTATATACAATTAAGTAACTATTCAGAAATTTTTTGAAATTAATTGGTCAATATTTAAAGGTCGCTCAATGCGGCTAAAGTTTTACATTATGGTCAGTGCTAAACACAATGATGATATACAGACTATCAACTTATGGTTTTGATACCACTACTGTTTATCAAGACCTTTATGATTGTTTGTTGAATTGAGTCTGGATATTCCTTCCTATGTTTCTCAACCATCTGCAGTAGGTATTGCTTCTGTTCTTCCTGATTTGCAAGCACTCCATTGAATGACTGACTGTATCAGTGCGTCGCCGCGTTCGACCGCATCATTTACGACTTTGAAGCCCATAACTCGGCGACGAGCCAAGAGAAAGTTGTCGTTTGTCTGTCATGCGCTTGGAAGTAGTTGTAGAAAGTCTGCAGGAATATCCAGTACAGCAAAGAGTTTCTTAGTGTCTGTAGTTACAAAATCAGATGGCTCTCGTAGTTGTACTTCCTGCACATTAACTTTGATACGCGAAAGAGGTTCATCGCATTCTAGACGTTTGAGGGCTGCAACCATTGCTATCATCAGAAGCAGCTGAATCAAACAATGCCATTGCCAGGCCAGCCAACATCTCGCTCAAGTACCACAAATGGTTTGAAAACCTATGTACTGCTGCTTTAGCGACGGTCTCATTTGCTGCCTTGTTAGAAATGAGTTGCTGCAACTATTGCAAGTCATTCCAGGGTGCTGACTTGGACACTGGCATGTGCACAATGCCTTGAGATACACCTGAAGAACAAAATAGATTGAACTCAAGACGGCTTAGCAGTTTAAACGCAGTCGGAGGAAACTGAGAACGGGATGACGTAGATTTTCAAACAATATATCAACTCCCCCATTCACTGCACTCTGTGGAAAGCTCCAGGAGCAATGATGTGTTGTTCATCACCAGATGGGACGTCTGAAAATATCAAAGCTAGTCCCAAAAGCTCTTTGTAGTCATCTCATGCATGAAAATTCTTCAACTGACCTTGCACAAAACTGACCAAGTCATCTCTGAATGGCCCCAGCAGTGAAACAATAAAATATTCAACCATGTCATTCCTATGGCCATCTTTATCAATCGAGCTGCAAGATTTCACAAATTTTTCTAACAGATTCATTGTAGGTCTGCTTGATTTTGCTGTGAGAGTATCAAAGTCTCTCCCATGATCAGCTCATGCACATGATGTCTGCAGGCCAAGCTTAGAAGATCTGTCTTAAGCTTGAGCTCCAGCAGAACACATGCTCCTGCAAGAAGGCCGGTTTTACTAGACGTTTTGTCAAAAGACATAAGTCGTATGCGGCCAACTATATTCTACTCTTCAGGTAAGTTGAAAACAGCTGAAGATTGCGCTTCGCGTGTTCCATTAGGCAGAAAACGAACTCCTAAGAGTTTCATTTTTCCTTCACCTGATACCAGCGCAACCAGCCGGTCAACATGTTTCTTTGATGTCAAAGCTGGCAAAACTTACCAAATGAACTGTAAGTGGAACCTCGGGAGCACACTGCACAGTGCACAGGCCACTAATCCATCTACAATACTAAGCCCTAGTTGTAGCCTACTCATCAGTAAGTAAGAAATTATTAAATGTCAAATGCTGTTCTAAAATAATGAATTAATGCGTTACATTTTGTTCTCTTTTTACAGCTTCAATATAACAAATACATGCAACATTTTAACATTAATTTATTGGTTTTTAGTCAAGTGAATAATAACTGCACTATGCAAAGCGATTGATGATGAAAGTTTAACAGGGGAAATTAAAATCAGAATTAAAAAATTTCATTGGCAGTGCAGACAAAAAAATTATTAAGCGTATTTACTTTTATTAACATTGTTTGTCTCTACTGAAAGTTCAGTGTCCTTGAGCGACCTCTAAATGTTTTTAGATTTCACTAAAATTTCCTACAGATGTCACTAATATCATAGAGAACACTTTTGAGGGGTGAGACTTTAGAAAATCTAAAAATAATATTTTTGTGTATTGTTCAGTGTCACCCTACTGCCGATGTATAAAACCTGCATGGATTCATTCATTCATTCATTCATTCATTCATTTACTCATTCATTCATTACAAAGATTAATATAGCACCATAGGCTTAGCTACATTGAGGCAAGAGGAGGCAGTTACCTCCTCTAGCGTTTTTTATATACTGGAACTTCCATTGACTAATGAGTAATGACCCCAATTACCAGGATTTTGCCAATGGTCTGTGAAGTTGCCTCCTCTTGAATTTTAGTCTCGCTGCGTGCCTGTATAGCACCCCTTCAAGGCTACCACTCAGACGTGCTCCCGACTCCAGCACGGCTGAAAAGGACAGTTTTGAGATTAAAGTAGAACGTATCAGAATGGACCTTGGGGAGCAAAGCTCGGCAAACGCAGCGCCAAAGGGAGCCCGCTCCAAGCCGAAGGGCCAACGACTGAGAAGGCAAGGTTCTGCCTAATAGATGTACGGGCAAAAAGTACAGGGGTGTGGAACACCTCGCTCACAGACACGTAGCGAGACTTTAAATTCAAGAGGAGGCAACTTCACAGACCATTGGCAAAATCCTGGTCATTGGGGTCATTAGTTAATTGAGGTTCCAGTATATTAAAAAGCACGAGGAGGCAACTGCCTCCTCGTGCCTCAATGTAGCTACGCCTATGCTCGCTCAGTAGGCCTAGGGCGGAGGGAGCGACGGCCCCGGACACCCAGGGTAGGGCAGCAGAGCTCTCGTAGGTAGACAGAGGCAAGGCCCAGCAGGCACCGCCACACCAAAGCAGCGATCCTGTATGTGATCCGCTGCTGGATTGGAAGCCAGTGCAGGACGTCCAGCATATAGCTAGAGACGTGACCGATTCTAGGGATGCGTCCAATGAGGCGTGCGGCAGAGCCCAAAACCCGGTCCAGACACCCCGTCCGCACAGCTGGGAGGTCAACATAGAGCGAGCAGCAGTAATCGAGTCGAGCCGTGATAAAGAAGTGAATGAGGGCAGTGCAGTGACTCCAGGAGTGGCGACAGTGCGAAGCTGGCGCAGCTGATAGTAACGTAACGACAGAGGCGGTTGATGATATGTGAAAGTCAGCTCTTTATCCAAGGTGACACCAAAGTCAAGGACCGCAGAGGAGAAGGTGAAGTTGGGAAAGTCGACAGCAAGAGCGGTTAGATCTAACTTTGCAAGGTGCTGCCGGGTGCCCAGCCAGATAAATTGAGTTTTTGATGGGTTGAGCCGCAGGCGATTTGACGACATCCATGCCACCCATAGCCAGGCTCATAACCCGAGAAGCAGCGATGGAGTCGGACGCCATACAGTGCAGGTTGGCCTGGACGTCATCAGCGTACAGCTAGCCCAGCACTGCAGCATGAGCATTGAGGAGCTAACCGAGCTCAGATGTGTAAATAATACAGAGAAGGAACCCAGCACCGAGCCCTGGGGCAGACCATGGGGACAGGGACCCATGGAGACCTGGTGGGCACTGGGCCCACGGACCACACAGAGGAAGCGCTCGTGAAGGAAAGAATCAAATTAAGAAAATTGCCAGACAAGCCAATTGAAATTTGTAACCTCTTGAGGTGAATTTCGTGATCGACAGTGTCAAGTGCCTCACTGACGTCGAACACGACCAGGAGGATTACTAGAGATTTATAGCACTAAATCGCATTCCGTTCTTTTTAAGCTGTTTCTAAAAATCTAACCTTTTATGCATCACATATAGCACAAATTACACTCAGACGTACTAAAATGAATGTAGGCCTACTTGCTGTGTAGTTAAACGACATATTCAGCTATTATTTAGATTTGAAGCTTAGGATGAAGACTCCTGAAGCTACGTATAAGTTTGAAACATCTTATAATAGGTATAGGCTAAATAGCAGTTGTTGGAGTTGGAATTTGATCCTGCTGAAGTTTTTTTCTGATCATTTGTCCTACCTATTGACGTGAGAGCTTTTCTAATTTATCTTTTTTTTTATCTGAGTGCTGGTGCAAGAATTTGATAGATCATTTGGATGCTTTTTAGTTGAGCAGGCACAGTCTGATGACCATGTGGAATCACCAGACAACCAAGTGGTGGAGGATTTCGAGGAAGCAGAAAACCCAAGATCTAATAAGAACGTCGACCTTTTAGTTCTAGAGGATCGCGGCATAAAGGTTTCAAAGCCGAAGAATTTCCTTGACGGTGGAGAAGATGATGTTCGAAACAGTGCTGACGGTCATGCAGACGAACAGTTCGAAATGATGTTGACGAATGATGTCGTGGAGTGTGTGGATGGTAGCAAGAAGGAAGAAACAAAAGGGGAGACACTGGATCTGAAGTGTGGCTGTCGTCATTCATCATCACGAACGGGTTATGCTGTAATCAGAGTGTTTTTTCTATCGAACGTGCTAAACTTCATAGACCGATACACAATTGCAGGTATTTCTTAGTTGAGCCTATCTTTATATAGTTCTAGTAGACCTATCCATTGTACGTTTTCACTAAGATCTAGCTCGCCATTATGTCAACTACACAAAATTGAATAATGTACAGCCTCAAATTATAGCTGAAATCACGTATTAGTTCATAAAACTGGAAAGGAAATTCCACAAAGAGTTGCATTGCACAAATCATCATAGAAGGCAAGAGCATGGCAAACTATTTCAATTTGGCATCGAGTCTAAAGGCTTCATCTTACGTTGTAATAAATGATAAATTGTTTTGGCAGGAATTCTCAAAGAACTGCAGGAGTTTTGCAGCATCAGCAACGCCAGCACTGGTTTGATGCCGACCACGTTTATCACCTGCTACACGTTCCTGTCGCTTGCTTTTGGTTACCTTGGCGACAGGTTCAATCGAAAACTGATCATCATATTGGGAATATTCTGTTGGTCGGCTGTCACTCTGGCATCGTCTTTCGTTGATAGAGACGTAAGGTTTTCGCTCTTTTCACTATAGGCACCTTTCAAACAAGGGTTAAGGCTACTTAGTTATAATATAGTTCATGTTGTAAATTACAAGTGTCTCTGTTTAGTTTAAGGTGTGCAGGATGCAATAGTAGCTATAGTTAACATCTCTGAACCGAATGGCATTTTGTTTACCAATAATTCTTTCTTTAAAGGCCACCATTAATTTTCTAATGTAATCTGTAATTATTACAGATTACATTAGAAAATTAATGTTGGCCTTTAAAGAAAGAATATAATTAAAAACATACTTGCAGTGACCAAGTATAAGCAAAAAACAGAAATGAAACTACAAGAACCCAAAACAGGAAAAAAACAAGGAAAGGAAAGCGAAACTGAAACAGTTGCTCAACACTGTTGAGTCAATATACAATATAAAACAACAATACTTAACTACTATAGGCCTGCTACCATGCACAAAAAACGGGCAAAACGTCAGACAAGGTCGTTTAATACATTACATCCTTGTATATATATATATATTGTATATATATACATATACCTTGTATATATATCTTGTATATATATAGGCCTATATATACAGTATATGCATGTACAGTTAAGGAATAATTAAGGCTGCAGTAATTGTTAGGATGTTGTAGTGTATAGGATTAATGATTCAAGTAATTAATTGAACCAGCGTCAGAACCAGCGATATAAATAATAATTAGCTAGAATTCGGGGATAACCGGGGGTGCTGGGTTAATCCGTGACGCATTTTCGCCGATCCAAGGTGAGTACAGCAAAAATTATCGGACTAATCAGGGTAAATTATCGTTTTTGTGCTCTAAATTATTTTATATAGGATAATTTTAAATAGAAGTTGGATTGATGACAATAAATCTTGCTTCAGTAGAAGTTGGATTGAGGAAAATAATTCTTGTATAAAATAAATAGAAGATGGATTGAAGAAGAAATAATTCTTGCTTAAATAGAAGCTGGATTGATGAAAAATACTTCTTGCGTAAGTAGAAGTTGGATTGATGACAGTTTTCCTGGACATTGGTATTGAAATGCCATGTATATAAAATAATTTAGAGCGCAAAAACGATAAATTTCTCTGAGTAGTCCGATAATTTTTGCTGTACCCACCTTGGATCGGCGAAAATGCATCCGTGACGATATTGTCGAGACGTGATTGGTTGAGAATTGTCGTCTGCCAACTGAACCGCGGTTTGGCGCCTTCACGCCCGGAATGCATGAATAAAGTCAGTGTTGTTGTTGACTGCGAAGGCTTCGGTAGTCGTACGAGGCAGTTAAGAGAAAATCGAGAACAAACTCCTGATCGGACAACAAATTTCGGTAATTTGTTGATCGGAAGACGGTCAGTAAAGCTGAGTAACGTTAGGATTTTTCCACTGAACACTTTGTTGAGTTATAGTGTAGCGAACGTTGTAAACTTCAGAGGACTATCGAAGTCACGGCGTGTAACTTGCGATCGACTGGACAGGTGTTGATAGTTAACGCCGGTATCCTGACAACTGCCCCCGGACAATTCCCTCCGGACATCCCCCCGAGCAGTAAGTAGGCAACTCTACCATTGTCCATGATAACTGTTATTAATCCAACTTCTATTGAAGAAAAGGCCTTCTATAGGGCCTAATCATTCCAACTTAGAACTATTCAAGCAAAGATTATTTTTCATCAATCCAATTTCTATTTAAAAGACGAATTTCTTTCATAAATCCAGCTTTAATTTCGGCAAAGAATTTGTTCATCAATCAAACTTCTATTTAAGCGTAGAATTTGTTTCATCAATCCAGCTTCTATTTAAGAAAAATTATTTCTTTCATCAATCCAACTTCTATTAAAGTAGAGAATTATTTTCATCAGTCCAACTTCGGGGAAACGTCCGGGGAATTGTCCGGGAAATGTCCTAGACCCTTAACGCCAGTAGGCCTATCAGATCAAAATTACGATTTGTAACTCCAACGTAGAACGTTTCGTTTGCGAGTTATTCGAAATCTGACTTTGGTGATCGATTCATCACGCAATCATCATCAAGGTCTAGCCAGAAGATAAGCTGGAGGAAGCGTTGAATTCTACAGGAAGAATCACTTCAAACAGGATGGCCACAACAACAAGAAACATCGAAAAGAACTTCATCAGCCTGAAGAAAGCCAAGTCAGCCGAGAGGGAGTTCGACGACGCTCTACCGTAACCATTTCCGACGAAAATGGTTACGGTAGTCGTCGACTTCAGGTTCAAGTGATTATAACATTTCATCTCAAAGAGTTGTTTGGGGAGGTTAGTTTAGGGCCTTATAAAACATAATTTTCAGTTATCAATGATGCTGGTTCTAGGTAAGGATTGTAGCCTATGAACTAATGAATAACTAGTCTTTCTAGAATAGGAAAATATAGCATTAACATTATAATATAATTGTATTTAAATCAGACATTTGTTGAACTAATTAATATTCAAAACCCAAGACTGTCTTCATTGAATTATACTGTAATGATAGGCCTTACATGCATTGCTACCTTCGCCATAGAGAGATAATAAAGTAACGTGAGTAAGATCCAACTCTAAGCTCCCCTATTGAGAGTACACTCTCCTTGTACTTAGGAAATGGTGTCTTTTCAATGTCATTTTGGAGGCGTCTCTGATTGGTGAGCGCTGCGAGAGGCGCTTTGCAAATGCATAGATACAATACAATGCAATCATGGGCGTAGCCAGGAGAAAATTTCGGAGGGGTTTAAGATTTCTGGGGGGGTTTCCATTAGAGATGGTCGCAAAAATCAAGGGTTTTTGGTATTTCGCATGTAAAAGCATATAATTTTTTTAGGAAACTTATTTGGGGGGTTTGAACCCGTAAATCCACCCCTAAATACGCCCTTGAATGCAATACAATGTTGGCCAAAGCACTGATCATAACTAATTGCAGATGTAGTGAAACAAAATTCAATATATATAATCTACAAGAACTATTTAGATGCCTATTGAATCTGCTTTAATACATGTAGGGCCTAATCCTATTTTGAAGTAGTCCCTGTTCTGAAAGAAAAGAGCAAGTGAGATCGTGTAATTTTTCTTTTTCTAGTACCATTCGGTCTTCTTGGTGACGAGAGCTCTACTTAGTGTCGGCCACGCAAGTTTTTCAATTGTTGCGCCGACAATAATTGCCGACTTATTTGTCGGTTCAACGCGGACGATCGCTCTGTCAGTCTTCTATTTTGCCATTCCACTTGGCAGGTCTGTTGTGCTTTGCTACACAATTTCGAAATTCTTTACTAACCATATAACATTCATTTCATTTATGAAGAGAAGGATTTTTACCGTAGAGAAAGTTACAAGGCGCTTTAACATGTTCAACACTAGATACGCTTTCTCGAAGTTTATATGTCTTCAGCCGGGACTGAATGAATCAATAGTAGGTGCAGAGCGTATTGAAGGTGGAATACTATTCCAGTACCTGGGTCTAGCCACAGAAAAGGCACGATCACCAAAGTCAGTTCTTGATTTCCGCACCTGCAGATCAGAAGTGCCGTGTACAGAGGGCCTATACCGAAAGTATATATATATATATTCGTTTAATATTGAATCACTAGGTTGACACACCGCAACCCATTACAGAAAGTCGTATTGCCAGATAAAAAGAAGAATGGGAATAATTAATAGTTTTTAAATATCTGTTCCAGCAAAGGGCGACTTGGTCAACGGGGCAACATCAAGCTCTTAAATAAAGTAACAATTTTTTCATCAGTGGAGTATTTCAAAGTCATTAAACGCTGTTGCTTTTTCTTATTTGTAGCAAAACCTTCATGCTGTCTTCGATCGGAATCACCTGTGCATCATTTGTGACCGGAGCAGTTGCGTACTTGCGTTATGGGGTCCGCTGTTTATGTACAAATCCATTCTTGTTCAACCAAATCCAGCTAATGATGCTGAGTGAGCAGGTATAAAGCATTGTTCAGTTTATTCGCTTATTCCTGGTTCATAGGTGAAATTACTATGGCACATGCACACAGTTTATGATAAATTTTTGAAATTGAAGAACGGGTGTTAGAATTGATAGTTTGCATATCTGTTTGGGTTCTGAAGGGCGCTAAAGACTATAACTTTTCACATTCATATGTACGTAATGTTAAAGATTTAAAGATTTGCCTTATGGCCGATGTTTGCATTAGTTTGTTTTCTAAAGAGCACTTTCAATCTGGCTGTACAGGGCTAGCCTCATCTTTGGCATCCTCACTTGTCTGGCTGGATTTATGGGAGTGGCAATCGCTTCACTTGCGGCAACCCAGCTTCGCAAAGTCTCCCCAAGAGCTGACCCAATCATCTGCGGAGTCGGTTTTATCGGAGGCGGAGCCTTCATCTTCTTAGCACTCTCTCTGTCCAGATACAACACCGCCGTCACATGGGTAAGTTACTTTACATATTATGTCTGCATCGCTTGCTTATCCAGTAGCTATCGCCATTATTTTTCTTCGCAAGTCGCCTAGGCCCATGTGACTGCATCAAGCCCATCGTTCTGATGTACGGTCGAGCCTGAGCCTGTGCACGCCGCGTGCAGCCGAGTATTTTCGTCTCGCTGGAGGACGACCGACGCGGGCCATTAGAGTGACCCTCGTCCGTTAGTCACCGGTGGCTCTTCATACGACATGCGACGAATGCCTTTTCTGCGTACTTCTTGTGCCTCGACGGCTAGCCGGACGTGCGTCATCTTCCACCAGTGAGGGACTGCTCGCCGGCAGCGTCATCGTGTGTGCAAACGCTGTTACCTGTCGCCGCTGTACCGTTTCGACGCAACTTAGCCCAGAGATTCTGAATTTCCATGCCGTCTGTTAGCTTTCGACGGGAATCCGTTGGTTGGTTCCACGTGTGTGCGTGGGCCCGCCTCTGGTGACTCTTTCAGCTAACTGTGCATGGTTTTGCTAACTGATGTAATATATTCATCGTAATGACATTTAGCTTCATATAGGCTTAGCGCAGAGAGCGCCTCTGAGTAGATATCTTGAAGGGCGCTATATAAATGTTCAGCTACATTACATTGTTAGCACTATCACTTTTGTTATTGTCACCGCAGTAGTATGTATTGGCTTAGTTCTGGCTCATAGTGTCGCTGTGTGGCGACACTGTAGATGTGAAAGATGGACCAGAACCAAACCTATACAAACTACTTACCTCCTTTTCCTTTTTATTGCCATTACCATGGTAGCTTAATCATCGTCATCGCATGAGTATCCTACGTTACTCTACAGTCACCTGCATCAGCACGCCAGCGGTGATGGCCTACTACTACTACTACTACTACTACTACTACTACTACTACTACTACCACCACCACCACCACCACCACCACCACCACCACCACCACCACCACCACCACTACCACCACCACCACCACCACTACTACGGTACTACCGACTGTGATTTGGCTGATGTCAACGTTGTTGTCATTGTTTTCACCGTTACCACGATACCATAGAATCTTCATCATTACAAGACGTCATCGTTTTGCTGCTGTTGCCGTCTTAGTTATTGTCATCATCACCAGTGTTACCATCATATCCACAGTAGCAGTTCAACCATCATCATCATCATCATCATCATCATCATCATCATCATCATCATCATCATCATCATCATCATCATCATCATCATCATCACCACCACATCATCATCATCTTCTTCTTTTTCTTCTTCTTCAGTAGTTTATCACAGGTATTAGAATTATTTTTTTAAGGTGACAATATTGTCTTCATATTCCTTGTATTAGAGTATCGAGTCAACAAGTAGGCGCTACTGTAGATAGAATGTTAAATGTGAAGAAAAAAATCTTCAAGTGGATTATGGTGACTTCTACTTATCTGAGCTTACATGCAGTGAACGTTGACTCCACTTAGCCAAGCACGCACAACGTTTTTTGTGAGTTATCTAAAAGCACTGTATACATATAGGCTATGTATTGCACTCTAGATACATACATGTATACACATCTACAGTAATGCATATTGCGCTCATACATATTGCTCACATGACTTTATACATGAAAGTTGCAAACATACATACAAGTGCTCATACATACATACATTACATGCGACTTATAACAGATCATGCAGTGGCCAATATTATTGGCTTCGAAACTGCGCCTTTCCGACAGTTTGATAAGGGAGATCCGTGTAATTTGGACCCCCTAAGAAAAACGGCCTATTAAAAACGCCACATAGCAGAAATAAAGTTAAGCACACAATTATTGCATGCAGCTGGTGAAATTCTACAAAATAACGTATGAAATTACTGCTTAATATTATTTAAGTTGGAAATAAACGAAATAAACATTTTTTCAAAAGTGGTCCAAATTACACGCTGCCTTGTGTAATTTGGACCGCATGGTTCAAATTACACAACGTTTACTTTGCATTGTACGGTGTGCAGGCAGGATACAATGTCTGTTACAGGACTATTATAGTTAAACATGGTTTGTAAGCCCTCGAGTAAGAAAACTTTATTATAAGTCTTATGAGGCACTTTCCATACAGTTAGTTCTTCAACATCCGGCAGTTGCATTGCATCATAACATTGCAGTTATTACAGAAGTAGGCCTACTAGTACTCTGAATGGACAGATCTGTACACGCTTTGTGTGCCAACAGTTTACATTTTTCACATTGAATCCACGCCTCTTCATATGTTTCACCACATACGAAACAGTGATATGTAGTATTGTCACCTCTGCACTGCTGTTGAGCGCTTTTATTTCACATGCTTTTGATTTGTTAAGCCCACGTTTTGATTTCCTGTTGCTGGCCACGCTTGTCTTCGTAATAAGCTTAATATACCGAGGGGTAACTACTTTTTCATCGTAAGACCCTAGAAAAAAATGACAAGCTAAATTTAATTTTTTCTGCAAAACTAGATACACAGTTCAAGTTCTCTACAAATTTGCTTCCCATAAAGATGCAAATTGATCTTGCACTGTGTATCTAGTTATTGCAATAATATCTATAAACAAATAATTATGTACACGAAAAAATCAAATTTAGCTTGTCATCAGGTTTTCTTGGGTTGGAGCCTACTCTGCTTGTCTGCCCATCAATATTTATTCCTGATCCAGGGGTCTCCAAGCATAATTCTTTCTTCCCATTACGAGCAATCTTTTCGGCAACTTTGAGACCTGTCCCATAGCTAAGAGCTTCTAAAGCAGACGACATAGGCTATCTGCTGAAGTCCATTTGCCGTGTTTCCCTTCGAAATTCTAGCCGCTTGGGTTGTCGTGGTCACATCAGCACTAACGACTCTATAAAACAGAAAAACATCAATAGTCTCAAAGAAATGTATTTCTGGCGTCAAATAGAAAATATTAATGAGATGAAATAATTATAACCGACTATTTTATATATTTAATTTCAGCTTAAACAACTGTAGTGCGAAGTCTGTACACTGAAATATACGACGCGTGTAATTTGGACCACCTCGCGTGTAATTTGGACCCTGGTCCATATTACACAATTGGTATTGGTCCAAATTACACGACTGTCGAGCCTACCATAGAATGTGTAAATCCGATAAATACTGCAAGGCAGCAACTACAACTTTACATTCAGCAAAAACGGCGTAAATTGTAGAACAAATTGCGCTTCTGCTAGCTTGTCTGATACCCTGCAATATATTTTAAAACAAGAGATAACTTGAAGCTCAAAATTAGATCATGTAGCGCAGAAACCTTTAAACTAGATTTTAATACGCTTACCTGTGTCTGCAGCGATAAACTTCGAAACAAGTATGGCGGCCTGCCTCAAAGAACCAAACAACAAGAAGCCGATAAGTAAGTAAGAGCGCAACAGGCAGATAAAGCGGTGGTCCAAATTACACGACGGTCCAAATTACACGGGTCTCCCTTAAACGTTTAAACAGAGTACTTTGAAGAATAAATTTTAAAAGGCACTGCACATATCCACACTTAAATTTAAATTTACAATGACCGGCTGACATTAGTCGTAGTTGTTATCGTAAACTCCAAACTTCTAAAGCGACATTCGAAAGCCAAGTCCAGTGCACCAGCGTATTCACGAGCAGCGCATCGCGTCAGAGGGGTTGTCCAAAGAGTTGTTAGAAGGAGGTCCAACTCCTGTTGCTAGGGGGCGAGGGTGGCAAAGTAG
>JACEVL010000803.1:219487-226987 GCA_020284085.1 Aporrectodea caliginosa | reverse complement strand
CAATTCAAACGGGCAGCGACAGTGACTGATCTCACCCGATCAATTCATTGAAAAATTATGAGGATCGTGGCCATACGGTCGCTCTAGAAAAACCTGTATACGTTTTAATATTGAAAAGGTCTGATTCTAGTTTTGAGAATTGGCACGATGGTGGAGCGGCCAAACCGTCGGCTTTTTCAAGCCTGTGACGCAGGGATTCGTCGGACCAGGGAACGATCTCGACTCCAAACCATTATACGGCGATTGGTTCGAGCAGAGTACTTGGCTGACTCAGTCAAAGATGTACAACTATTGTATGCGGCTGCGGACGACAGCCTCTTCAAAGCTGTTATCAACAACCCCGCGCACGTATTATACGGGCTATTACCCCTCGATTAAACAGACTCCGTACTCACTGTGCCCAAATCCCCACACTCGAATAATACTGCATGCTGACAGTTTGAGCCGGAAAACATTTATAATGCGGATGATTTACGATGTAGTTTAACGCCAGGGACAGTTGGCTTATTTCGACTTTTATGGTATGTTAGGCTTCCCTAAACCGCAAAAGTGACTGCTTTGTAAACCAAAATGCGGTTAGCAATTGGTATAATAAAGGATACACTTACACTTCGAAATCTTGGTCGCTGTAAGAGAAACCGTAAAATCATAGTCCCTTAGAGGAGACAGGTCGAAATACGATAGGCGTAAGTCAGAGAAACCATTATTGAACCTACGAATGATAAGCAAGCTATGATGAGTTTTAAGTCAAGTTCTGAATGACGTTAAAGAATTGATAGGTCACAAAAACGGGGCAGTGTATTCCAAAGTCTGTGACCTGCAGCCACCGTGAATCCAACGCTGCCTTGGACCGAGACACGTAAGAAACAGGGCATTTGTTGATTGAATACATGGGCGTCCGAAGTTTTTAGATGGGGAAAATTTTAGGGGGGGCAAAGTTTTGAATTTTTAGCACGGGGACTAACAAGGTTGCCGAAAGCAACCTATCATTTTCGGCAACCTATCACGTCACCCTCAGCGCTCGCTCCCGCGATTAGGGGTTTGGCGTGGATACCAACAGTCGCCTGCGCTTTAGGAAGCATTTGACATGATATGGAGCCCCTTGTTAGCATTCTGGGATCCGTTTTCAGCTATATCTGAACGTTTATTTCAAACACAAAACTGTTAAAAGTTTCTCAATGTTTTACAAGTTCGTAGACATGATGATGATGATGGTGGTGGTCGTAGTCGTCGTGGCGATAATGATGATGATGATGAATTCTCTGCCCGTGGGCAGGTCCATTGGTCCAGAGGATGAGATGAATGAGGTTGTTTTCCGTTGCCTTCCTCACAAACAATTGCGGGTCAGCAACTTGTCCAGGGTCGCTACGCAGTGGCTTGAGGTAGATTCGAACCTGCGACCCTTCGGTTACAAGGCACAGAACATACCGCTACACCACCGCGTCCCACAAGATGTATCAGTATCAATACCCTACGTCTGCAGCAGCATGACAAACAGACTTGAAAGATGTATCAGGCCATATTATTAGACATAATAAACATAATCATTTCAAAACTTAATTGATTGCTCCATGGGCAACCAGTGTAACGAGTGCGATATCAGTGTAATACGTTGATACTTAGGCCTACTGGTTTTAATATGGTTCTTGTCATCCATTGGATCCATTTGGTGTTTGTGCAGATCTCTTTTTAGTAGGTCTGGGCATTTAACGCGTTATTAACGCGATTAATGCGTTAATTAATTAACGCGATTAAATTTTTTTAACGCGATTGTCACTGCGCCCAATTATTTCCAGAAATGCGCTAAAACAATTTTTAAAAAACCGCTCAGTTTCAACTTTAAACTTTTAAGTAAAAACTACAATGTAAATACAAGTAGTAAAATTATGTTTGCTATTTGTTTATTAACTGCAAGCATTTATATATCGCATATTCAACGTAACTACTCGGAGTGGGTAGAGTAGTTGTACTTGTTATCTATTGTGACATGCGTTAAAAATTAATCGCGTTATTAAAAATTTTAATCGTTCGATTAATTTCGATTAAAAATTTTAATCGTTGCCCACCCCTACTTTTTAGGAATCCAAATTAGAACCGAGTTGCTGTAGTCTAGACGGAAAGAAACTAGAGCAGTTGCGAGTGAGACTACGACAGCCATGGACTGAGCCTCTGTCTTACGGACTGAATCTTCTGAATATAGACCTGATTACCGTCGAAATTTACTACAATTCCAACATACCAACAAACGCTCCTTATTCTTTCAACGCCCACTGAATAGCACTGATTCCAATTTAGTATAGTCTGTAACCATGAGCACACTTCCCAACCCATCTTCCTTGCTCCTTGGGTTCCCTAGCGCTCCTTTTAAGACCAGCTCTCCGGCTTTTCAGAGCAACTGTATACATAACATAAATTCATAAACATATAATCACAAGGTATTAATCAATTGCGCATCAAAACCAGCCTTTAATCAGACCAATAACCAGAAATTCAATCCACTGCAATAACACAAGTTACCCGTTCATTAAAACTGAACACATAATATACTGCATATCTTCAAACAGTCTACTGTCTTCAAGTTCCTCATCACCGTAAAATAGTTTCATAGTCTGAAACTTATCAATTTCTCCCAATCAGCAGGGTTGGACTTTCAGAAGGGGAGAGAAACCACTCCTCAGTCGTTCCTATTGGCTAAATCCTACTGTGATAGGCTACATATTGTTAAGCTCCACTGTTGCAACCACAAATCGCTCCCTTCCCTCCATCTTCAATTACCGTCGTTAATTATTCGGCCGCAATTAGAAGGTCGAACAAAGCGTCGCAAGTCAGGCTGACGTTAACTTCTCTCCCTGATGGTCTTAAACAGAAAACAATAACATCCTTATTGTTGTCGATGTCATTGTTGTCGTCGTCGCTGTTTTCATCATTATGCTGCTCCTTTTTCTCCTGCTGTACTTCATTTCCTCCCATGCCAACTTCCTTCTCCTCCTGCTCCTACTCCTTCTTCTCCTCCGTCTCCATCTCCTCCTCCTTCTCCTTCTCCTCGTTCCCTCCTCCATCTCCTCCTCCTCCACCTCCTCCTCCTCCTCCTTCTTCCCCATCATCTCCTCCTCCTTCTCCTCCATCTCCTCCTCCATCTCCTCCATCTCTCCTTCTCCTCCCTCCTCCTCCTTCTTCTCCATCTCCAACTCCTCCATCTCATCCTCCTTCTCCTGCTCCTCCTCTTCCTCATCATCATCGTCATATTGTTCAGTTTGCTGTTACAGTTTCCTAGTTTTCTTGCCTATGGATAATACCCTATACGTCTGCATCAGCACGGCAAAAAGTCACGAGGTAAGAATGAAATTTTTCCAAAGTGAATGGGAATCTCTATCCAGCGCTGCGCAGCATCGCAGGCTTTGAGCCCTAATAAGCCCCGCAAGGTTTAACAGACACAGACGGTTGCGGATGAAGACCCTACGTCTCGAAGTGGACATAGTCTGCCTCGTGAGGCTCTGACGAACTGATGTGGAGGAAGATGACCCAGTAGGTGATCTTAAACCCGAGGAAGACCATCGGGAAAATAGCCCTCGAGTACCTGTCTATTGCGCAGGCCAGAGCCACGTTCGGATTGGCCTTCGTCTTGTCCTCGGCTGACGAGGGCAGCGAAGGACCTCCACCGGCGGCGGTCTTTGAGCGATTGGCGCACAGGTCGAACCGCTTGACCACCGAGTGAGCTGGACATTGGTCAGCGGCCGGAAGACGGGAGCACGTCAGAGGGGTGAGGACCTCGCGGTCCGAAGACTGGCCGCAACTGTTCCTCTTGTTACGGCGAAGGTCCTAAATAGAAAGAACACAGTTCACAGCTTAGGGCAACGTAAATTTAATCTCAAATTCATTCATTCATTCATTTGAGATATTTATACAGCGCCCCTTCAAGATTTCTATTCAGGATTACAGCGCGGACACTAATCGGAGTTTCACGCCGAAGCGCATGAGCAATTGTGAGTGAAGGACTTGCCCAGGGTCCTACGCGGCGGCATTCGAACCCGCAATCCTCCGGCAAGGCACAGAGAGGTGGATTCGGACCCGCAACCCTCCGGCTGCAAGGCACCGAACATACCTCTACACCACCGCGCCCCACAAATCATCTCATTTGACTTCGACGGGACATGTTGGATTTGATTCATTTGAAAAGTTCTAAGAAATTGAGTTCAGAACATGAAATGGAAACGGATAAGTTTACAGAGTTTGGAAGATGTACGAGGATAGACGGAACCGAATGAAAAGAAAGTTGCTTTGATCGAGTAATTAAAATTTCAGTTGTAAGTAGCTACAATCAAAAAGAACTACAGTAGGCCTACTAGGTTGTTAGAACTGAATAGTACACTGTATTATTTAGATCTTACAGCCTAGCTTTTCAAATGCTTTCTCAAGTGTATTGTATTGTATTGTATTTGAACACTTGTTATAAGCCGCTCCCGACTACTAGTTTCACGCCGAAGCGCATGAGCAATTGCTTGCCCAGGGTCCCTACGCGGCGGCTTTTGAGGTGGATTCAACCCGCAACCCTCCAGCTGCAAGGCACCGAACATACCCCTATACCAATTCTACCATTTCGTCGTCTGTATAATGTGAACTTATAATAGTAAGTATCAGAACCGAATTGACGCTTACCTCTTCCAGCTGCAGCACCGGCGAGCTGCCGAGAGGGTATGGGCCATTGCATCCAACCCTCCTCTTCCCATGCCCCGCCGCTGGAAGTCCTCGCCCGCCAGATCCTCTCCTCTGCGGCCCAGCCCCACCACACTCGACGACTCCCAGCTCGTGAATGGCCGACGAGTCGTTGTGAGGCCTGGCTTTGGGCGTCCACTTGAGGTTGCCAAGGTAACTGACGCAGGCGTACTCGAGCAGGGAGGCGAAGACCATGACGAAACAGGTGACGAGGAAGACGTCGATGCTCTTCAGGTAGGAGATCTTCGGAAGGGAGGCGTTGGAACTGGAGATGAGCGTCGTCATCGTCAGAACGGTTGTGATTCCGAGGGCGACCCGAGCGGGCGAGGCGTCCCGATGCAGCCAGAAGGAGATCCAGGAGAGAACGACGATCAGACAGGACGGGATGTAGATGTGGATGACGTAGTAGCCGATACTCCGGGCAAAGTAGAACTGGCAGACGAGACGGGAGTAGTTACCTGCGTGTCAAAGGACACTATGAATTATTCTACGGCACAGTCAATCTAACCATCGTCGTTATCATCGCCATTGTCGTCGTCAACCTCATCATCATCATCACTAGCTTCCTAGTTCGATCATATTTAAATAGGCGCTCATGTCGAAGTGGATGATGGCTTTCAAGGCTTTGCACTGTTCAACAGTGCTATGTCGATTTCACATGCAACAGACCCTGTATTAAAACCCTGTACAAGAGGTTATAAGCGGACAATTTAATCGCTCGGCCACCATACTACCTCTACGCAGCCTATGAGAAGTATAGGCATAGGCCACACAGCCTGAACATACTGGCAACATAATTATGTAAATTTAGGCTACATTATAATTTTGTGCATGTCTATATAATATATATGTTGGTCTCCCAAAGTTCGTCTCTCTACTCTTCAGTCTGGAGACATTTAAAGCCCAGCTCAAGACTTATCTTTTTAAACAATCATATGACTGCCATTCACTTTGAACTCATGTACAGCGCCCTTTCCTTCGGCCTCGGCTGAGCTACGGCGCTATACAAATCGTCTTATTATTATTATTATTATTATTATTATTATTATTATTATTATTATTATTATTATTATTATTATTATTATTCTAAATGCTGCGGTCAGACTAATAGCCCGAGTACCTAGCTCATCCCACATCTCTGCTTTCATGTTTGACCACCTTCATTAGCTCCCTCTCACTGCTCGGGTTCAGGTACTTTCTTTAATCTACCGGTCGAGCTCCCAAGTATCTCTGTGACCGTATCCGGCTGCCGGCCTCGGCTACTTCTCTTCGCCCGCTACGCTCATTAAACCGGCATGATCTCTTTGTCCCGCGAGCGAGAACTGCTATGGCTAAAACGCGAGCCTTTGCCTTCATTGGTCCTACACTATGGAACAGCTTCCTCCTTTGACACGTTCCTGTTTATTAACTGGTGGGCCAAGTGCCTCTTTTAATTGTCTCAAACCTCTTTCTTTTCTCTCGGTCTCTCGCACTGGCCTCTGATTGGTGTGCACTGTGAGAGGCGCGATATAAATTGATAGATACAATACAATGCGATACAATATGTATATATGTATATGTACAAATTCACAGTCTATATAAATGCATGTATGCGTGTGTGTCTGTGTGCGTGTGTGTAGATATGTCTGCTTGCCTGTGGTGAGAACTTCCAGTTTGTTCTTGGCTTTGTATCCTTTGATGCTGAACTGCGGCAACTGAAGTGATCTTTCGATGCCAATCGATTTTCTTGGTCCGTCCTTCCATTTGTAGATTATGTGCTTAATCGAATAAGCATCTGATCACAAAAACGCAAATACCCTTAATACCCACGCTATAGGCCTACTCTACACACGTTACCCTGCGGTAACTTACTGCAATGTTTCGAATCATTTTTTATAGTAAATTGTTAATGCTAATAATATAACATTTCAGGACATTTATAGGCTATAGCGTGAGGCCATAATAATGATGATGATGATGGTGGTGGTGGTGGTGGTGGTGGCGGCGGCGGCGGCGGCGGTGGTGGCGGTGATGACGACGATGATGATAATACAATTTAATTTAACTTGGATTTCAGGAGACTGTATAGAAACTAGCCATCTATTCCAACGCCTTTCAATAATCATTTAGCGTTTCAACGCCGTTGCTTACAGCAGTACCTGTGCAGTGCCAGAATTGGATGAAATGTTGCCATTCCCAGAAACTATAAACTGTCGCCGGACAAGTTTTGTCTCATGGGTGATCATTGTTACATCGAGTTTTTAAAAAAATAATGGTTTTCAGCGTCTGATGAAAGTAGGAAGCCTAAACAGTTTTATCACAGCCTGTTTTAAACCTACTAGCCTACTTTTCACCACTATTTATATTCGGTCTAGAACTGTCCGAGTTCTTTGTATGTTATTACGAACCCCATATGACATCTGAATAGGCTACTGATGCCGTATAACATAGCCCATGAAAACAGTTCTCCTTCCCTCTCTAGACTAGGGCCTTGTAAGTCTCCGGATCTTGTTCTTATTACGTTATTGCTGCATGGACAAACCATCTGACTTGACGGAGCGCTTGACGTTAGTAAGCTCGTGCCCTACCTATGCCTTGTTTTTAAGTAGCGCTTTACAATCGTCGCGATCATATTCACAAAGCATGATCATTAAAACTGCCTCTGTATAACGTTACAGCTTACGTTGTCGCGACGAATGTTGTGTATTGCCAACTGCGGCATTTGCACGAACGTTAAACCTGCTTTATGCAGCGCAATTTCACATTTATATAGCGCCTATTCAGAGAAACAGTTCACAGTGAACGGCA
>JACEVL010000803.1:26987-214487 GCA_020284085.1 Aporrectodea caliginosa | reverse complement strand
AAAAGGGACCGGCGATGAAAAGACGACATGTATATGGCCAACAGAACAACAGCGCGATCTGAAAGGAAGAAAACAAACATGAAACGAGCATAATACAGAAAAAGAAATGGCTTTGTTGCTTTTCTTCTGCCTGAAAAGAAAACATGTTTATGGTGAGTCCGCCTGCAAGGAGGCTTGACATCATTGATTCGTAGGTAACTCCATATACAGCCGACGTATGACCGGAGACCTCAGAGGCGTGTACAGAACATGAATCACAAAAAGACGGACCTCTGAGGTCATTCAACCTCTGCTCTACGCTGGTTCCGTTGCGCCTAAGAATGAAAGTTGTGTGTAAGGGAGCCAGCGTATTAGGAGAAGTCCTTGGATTCGAATAGATTTTGGAACTGTTCGGATTTAGGTTCGAGATTAGGATTGATCATAAAAGATTGGGTTACGAAGGATTAGATTAGCAACAAGCAGATCACTGACAGACGAATGATGCTCGCGCATCGGTGAGTGAATATATGGATGGGTGGATGGAAAGATGGATGGATGGAAAGATGGGTAGGTTGTGGTGGATTTGGATGGGTTGGTGGATGATTAGATGCATGGATGGATAGAGGGATGAGTGGGGATAGATGGATGGGTGGATGGATGAATGAGTAGGTGGGTGAATAAGTTGGTTCTCTGCGCTTGGTTTTCGTGTGGCGCTTTAGAAGTTTGGAGTGTGTGTATGGTCGGATGGATGGGTGCATGCACTGCATGGATGGATGAATGAAAGGATGGATAGATGGATGATGTACACAGTTGCAATGGATGGATAGATGGATGAATAAACAGTTGCAAGTGAAAGAGTAATATTTCAGAGAAGTTATTGAATCTTGTTAAACGTTCTGCCTCCGAACTGACTGTTGTATTGCCGAGAAAGAGAGGCAGACAGGCAAAGATGGCAACAGATACAGTCACAAAAAGACCAAAACAGATACATACAGACACAAACACAGTAACAGATACAGGCACAGAAAGGCAGATGCGTTTTCGGTTAATCAGTTGTCTCTTCATTCGTTATCCGAAATCTTCAGATTGATGGACCAATCTTTCTGATGCCTGCATGGATACACACTACGTCTAGGCCATACATCTGCAGTCACACACAAATACTAGTACGTGGCAAATCAAACTATGTAAAAAAGTAGGACAAAAATGGAATGGAAATAGAACAGAAAAAAGGCGGCGCAGATAAAGTTGATTGATATAAGACGATATTTCCATGACTTATTTCAATCAGTGTCCGATTGGCCGGGAGTCGGGGGGTTGAATCCCCAGCTTCTTCTTTTGACGCCTGCTTCTAGTCTTTGACCGATCCCCGGTCAAAGGGGCTCGTCCATAAATGACGTCACAGTCCTACACCAAACGGGGTAACAATAAATTTGTGACATGTATGACCATGGGCTTGATGGGTTGATATTGTGTATATACTTTTAAGGAGTAGGGTACTTAAATTTCAGACAATTAACAACTTAAATAATTTTAACAATAACAGCACTAATTGTGAGTATTAAATTTTAATTACAGCTTCTCTTATAGTTGCTGTATACTAGTGCACCATTATGTAATAACTTTCTAATTATTTCAATATTTGGTTCGTTGGATTTGCTATATATTTTCATTTTTCAGCGACTGTAGGCTACTTGGCGCAATGTTTGGTTAGCTTTTTCGTTGTGTTCTTGTATTTCAGTGCAATTTAGTCACGTCTGGGTGTTATTTTTGACAGCAGTGTTATAGGAGGGGGTTCAAAAGCGTATGCCAAAAATTGTGTGACGTCATTTTTGGACGGCCCCAAAGGCTAGAAGCTGACGCTAGACCCCTCAAATTCATTACCCACAGTTTACAAAATTTTCCATAGTCATGTAGTCTCCGTTATGACCAATCGGCCTGATGTAGGTTGATATGATATACTTTTTAAGGAGTAGGGTTATCCTTTAACAATCAACAACTTAAAAAAGGCGACTAACGAACAAGAGAAAAGTAGCTTTTCTCATAGTGACTGTGGGGCGTGTTGAGTGCTGGGGTACTGTTGCTGTGGTACACTGGTTCATTGGGTTTGCTAATTTTAATTTTCTATTGACAGTATTTGGCGCAATGGTTAGTTGGCTTTCGTAGTGTAGCCTATTTGCATTTCACTTTCAGTGCAATTTAGTCACATTTGACGCTTCGTGTACAATTCCGATTCCTGTTAGCGCTGCCAAAAGTTTAATCGCCGACTGAAAACTTTTTAATATCTTGAAATTTCGATGATCAACAAGTGCTCTTAGCTGAATACACACATACATATTATGAAAGTTCATTAACTTCATTTAAAAATAACGAAACTTGGAAGTTTTAGTCATTGTGATTGTTCTCTGTGTGTGAATCGTGCAAGCTCCGATAAATTGTATCCACTGCGAGTGGTTTGCGAAACGAGAAACAAATCACAAATAAAAAAATTAATTGAGGCTTAGGTAAATTTTTATTATTTATAGGCATATGTAGTTCCGATCCCCTTCCCTGTATTTATTTTTTGACAAATCGGACCCTGATTTCAATGCTATCGGTAATGGTGATTGCATCTATAATGGTAAGCACAGCAATTAGTCTACCTCAGATTTGCCTTTTTGCAAACTTAATTGCAAAAATGACCTGCCTGAGTCGAGCGAGGCTATAAAAAGCATATGTGTATGAGCACGTGTATGTCTACAGAGTGTATGCGTGTATCAACCACAGATACACGGCGCATTGGAGCATATGCGCATTGTATACATGTAGATTCGAACATAACTGAGTAAGCAAACGCCTGCGCCCTGTAGACAGCTATCCAGTTGATAGCGATCGCACCTCACACTCGGTTCAAAACCAGATGACTTGAAAACATCCTAGACATCCTAGATCTTGCCGCTCCCATGGGATATATATATATATGTGTATGAATACATGTATGTGTATATATATATATATATATATATATATATATATATATATATATATATATATATATATATATATATATATATATATATATATACAATGCATATAACATTTCCAACCACGGACAAAATTCTGCCAGATAACCCCGCAAAAGTCAGACATGAGCAAGATATACGCCTCAAGCTGTGGCTCGCAAGCATTGAATATCTATAACAAATGCAGGTTATGTACGTATATATATATATATAATAATAAATAAATAATATGATAATCTTTTCTTTATTGAAGCGCCTAACAAACGCACTGCGCTGTACATTTACATGTTATGCAATAATATTGAAACAATTCACAAGAACACAAATGACAGAAGACATAAATCTTAACTACTAACAGAACAGACAGCCTGCAATTATACACGGCGCTAATAGCATCCTACAAAGCATGTCCGCCCTACGGAACTCGAACTCGGTACCTCTCGCTCTCTATGCCAGTGTGTTATCCAATGCGCTATCGGGCCCCATATACATAGTCACGTATAGGCCTGTATATGTATATATATATAGGCCTACACAAATATATACATACGTACATAAACTGCAATTGTTTTATAATTATATATGCAGTTCGTTGTCTACAGCTATAATATTAGATGAATCTATACAGCTCAGCAAATGTTCAGTTGTTCGTCATATTTTCTCTCAAATCAGCCGTCAATATCGAATTGGCGTTGCCTAGAAAATTTTCCGATACGTCAGTCACCGTCCGGCCGGTCACCCATCCTTACAGCTAGACCCACATATGGCCAATTTGCGTAAATATAATGTCGGACGGGTGAAATTGACTGGAACAAATTCCTGGTCGACCGCAGCTGTCAATCTTTCAACAAAAAACGCCCGTAAGACGGACTTATGTGGTACGTCTGCAAAGTCGAAAGTCGAAATGAAATTTTCAACAGATAGTAAACGACAGCAGCATACCGAAGAAATGCAGAGATATAGCAAAGATCGTTGACAATGGGCGTATTTAGGGGTGTTTCATGGGTTCAAACCCCAAAATGTTTCCGACAAAGTTGTTTTATATGCTTTTATATGTACAACGATGTCATGCCAGCTGGGTGACTGGGTCTAGCCCCAGTCTACCTGCGGGAGCTATTCAAGGTCGCCGCCCCTACGCTCTGCAGAGAAGTCTTAGTCCCATTTGCTCGAACTGCAACTATGCAGAATCGAGCCTTTTCCGTGGTGGGCCCAGTGGTCTGGAACGGGCTCCCCAGGAGATACGCCTGCTCCCTGGGACTTTTACTGAAGCTTTCTTTACTAAGCTCAAAACTGTACTTTTTGGCCGTGCTGGAGTCGGGAGCGCCTCTGAGTAGTCCTCTGAAGGGGCGCTATATAAATTTATGAATGAATGAATGAACGAATATTCGAAGTACTAAAAAGCTTAACTTTTGCGACCATGTCCTATGGAAACTGCCGAAATGGTTTCCTGGCTACGCTACTGTCGTTTCGTAACTCGCGTATTGTATTGTATCTATCAATTTGTATAGCGCCTCTCGCAGTGCACACCAATCAGAGGCGCTTGGTGCACAACAGTTCAAACAGCCGCCCCACCTAGCGGAAGGTTGGACGCAGACACGCAGTACATAACTCTACTCCCATGGATATATATATATATATATATATATATATATATATATATATATATATATATATATATATATATAATGCGCTCTCTTCTGCTAATCGTAATCGTAATCGTAATCTGGAGAATTATTATATACCGCCTCAAAAAACGAAGTCGAGGGATTTCGCAGGCGCTTAATCTTAATCGATAGGCTGGGAGAAATCGATTCCAGGTCCACATCCAAAGGGTATAGGCAGGCAGACAATCCGACGGTTAGGTGGATGGTGTTTAGAATTGAAGTGGCGAGGGAAGTAAGGGGAAGAGGAGGAACCAGGATTTATGAAAGAGCAGCGTTTTCAGTTTTGAGTGAAAGACCTGTGGAGAGATAACAAGAAAGAGGTGACGTTTTGGTGAGTTCGTAGAATGGATCAGATATTTGTCGTACTACTGGCGGAGTTTGTTCCCGAGAGGCGGAACAGCCATGGCTATGGAGCGATTTGTTCAGTCTATCTGTCATCTATATCCGATAGTTATTAGTTTTGTCCCACACCGTGTTTTGACTATAAATAAGAACGTCGCTCAAATGTGTACTGCTTTCCGATCAAATACTAGAGTACGATACTTGAGGTGAGGCCTACATAACGCGGACGATATCATCGGCTTTGACGAACCAACATTCTGGTGTACCCAAGCGGATGACAATAGTTTCTATTCAGTTTCAGACATGATCGTCTAGACTCTTCTTCTCATCTGCCATGCAGTTACTGTCTGGTGTTGTACGACAATCCTCCATCTGGTCTTAAGCTTAGCGGTCCAAAGACCGAGACGATCACATGCTGGATTCTAATTGCAATTGTAATCGAACATTATATTGCGCCACTCGCCAGTTCAGAGGCACCCCCGATCAAATTAGTGCTAGGACTAACAAATAACATGGACTTCGGGCGTTTCCGAAACAGGGGAAGAGAAAGACTGATGAGCTGAAGCTGCGGAGGGTGATTAAAGGGCCGACATAAGCAAAGCTTCTAGATTGAGCGATAACCCAGCGCATTGTGGAACAACCAGAAGGTCGGAGAGTGGAGCGACCAGGGAGTGAAGTGACCGATGTATGAAGAAGCTACATAGACGCAACAGTTTAGAACCGGATGCGCTGGGGCACAGGAAGCCAATGGAGAGTGTCGCGAATGAAGGCAGATATGTGGGCAAACCTAGGGAAACCACGAATGCTTATACTTAATACAGTATACTGCTGCATGGAGCAGCAGCAGCGTTAGGTATAAACTGAAGCTTGGAAAGGTTTATTGAAGTGAGAGACCAGCATAGATGGTTTGTATTTCTAGAGTTGTATAAAGTGGGTTTTCTTTTGTGGGGATGTTAGCTAGGAGTTAGCTTGGATCTGCCTGCACATACGTTTCGCTAAACCGTCTTGCATAATTCCAATTAATAAACTACTTTTCCCTGATATGGTGCGATTCTCAGGACGAACTACACTTAGCCTATCCATCCTTCAGCTCTAAACTAAGTTGGTATACCCCCCGAGATTCCGGACTTATCTAGCTCTCGAGTCTGCGTGCCTTCAACAAAGGGACTTGGTCGATCAGCACCAAATGAGGTAATTTAAAACTTATCTTCCTTTTGCCAGACCTTGTTTAGCTTTCATAGCAACATGGCCTCTTGTTCAAAGCGATAATTATACTTCCAAAGTTTACTTATCCGTGTATTTACTTACTGATATCAACTGTGTGATAATTTTGGCAGACTCAGATTATACAGCCTCGTTATTTATGCCCGTCAACTAAATCAAAGTCGTTGATTGGGCCCAAAGCTTTGTGAAGCACACATGCCGTTGGCATTTTATGAGGCAAGAGCTTTGAACATTATACGAAGCATTAGTGCCAAGTACTCCAAGTATTGTATTGCATGTATTGTATTTATACGTATTTTATAAAGCGCCTCTGGTAGGGTGAACTGTTCAGAAGCGCTCCCATTGCACAAGGCCCCACGAAAAGAAGCAGGTTTTGAGAAAGCAAAGGAAGAAGAGAGACTGATAGATAAAATTGTAGAGCGAACAGTAGCAGAAAGCGCATTCCAAAGAGAGGGACCAATTGAAGCAAGGATCGAGACTTAGCCATAGCAGCTCTGAACCATGAACATATCGGGGGGGGGCCCGATAGCGCATTGGATAACATCTGGCGTAGAGAGCGAGGGGTACCGAGTTCGAGCCCCGTAGGGCGGATATGCTTTGTAGGCTGCTATTAGCGCCGTGTATTGCAGGCTGTCTGTTCTGTTGTGATCTTGTGAATTGTTTCAATTGCATAATTGTACACTGTAACCGGTTGCGGTTTGTCAACCGGATTGTTTGAATAAACGAAAATATTATTAAGAGGTCAAGTCCAAGTCTAAGGCCTTTGCATATCACACCTCAATGAAGGTTCTGTGTTTTAAGAGATGCACTTTCGATTGCAGAAAGCAATTCAGCAGCGCAGCAACCTAGCGCCTCTGATTGGTGTGCACTGCGAGAGGCGCTATATTATGATTTATGGATACAATACAACCCTTCAAAATCTCCATCGAAGACGTTTTTCTTCTTCTTGTTTCTTTTGCTACAGCGACCTATGTCCTTAAGTATTTATGGCTATGTGTCCTTAAGTATTTATGGCTATGTGTCCTTAAGTATTTATGGCTATGTTCGACGGTTAGACAGATGACGTCCCAAGGGAGACAACGCTTTGGTGTTTCTAGGAGACGGTGTTAAGACCACGAACTGGATAAGACGATGAATAGGGATAAAAGATAAATGAATTGCCGAACGGGGCTGTTCAATATAGCAGCTTACACTCGATGCCGCGGAGACCCTGCAAAAGAAGCGGCGTGAATCTTATATAATCTGATTTAAGCGATCATTGACTCGAACTAACATGACCCCTGCTTAACAAGACCTGGTATATATACGCCCAATCCAGTCATATTAAATCAATTCCAATTCAAGTTAATCCAATCATATGAAACTGAACCCAGGTGTAAAGAAGATGAAGAAGAAGGAGGAGGAGGAGGCGGAGGAGGAGGAGGAGGAGGAGGAGGAAGAAGAAGAACAAGAAGAACAAGCACAAGAAGAACACGAAGAACGAGAAGAGCAGTTCCTTCAGCTAGCCATGAGGCACCCATGCATGGGTATGAAGTGTTAGCGTCTTCATTTTCTTAGCCTCGGCCGATGAGGGCGGGTGGACAGCATGACCCTCGCCGTCTCATCTTCCTACCGACAGTGTACGGTCAGTGTACTGCAATTCTCTTTTCCTAAACATTTACATGACCCAAATAAACCGCCTCCAAGCTATCCAGAATGCCCTCGCCCGTGCTGTCACCAACCCCCCAAACACCATCACATCACTCCTGTCCTCAAATCACTCCACTGGCTCAAAATTCCTGAACGAATAGAATATAAAGTCATATCACTCACCTACAACACACTTCAAACCTCCCAGCCCTCCTATCTCCGTCAGTTGTTCACGATCCATCCACTTCGTCCAACCCGCTCCTCCTCATCCCTAACACTGCTCCGCCCTTCCGTCACCTCATCACTAAAATTTGCAATCGCTCCATAGCCATAGTTGTTCCACCTCTTTGGAATAAACTTCCGCCAGTACTACGACAAATATCTTACCCATCCTACAAAGTCACCAAAACTCCACCTCTCGCTATCTCTCAAGTCTCAACAGGTCTTTCACTCGAAACTGAAAACACTGCTTTTTGACAAATCTTATCCTGAATCCAACACTTCTCGCTGTCTACCTCGTCGTCTCAACACCAAACACCATCCACCTTAGCCGCCTGCTTGTCTGCCTGCCTGACTTTCTGGATTTTGACCCCTGCCTATCGATTTTGTTCTGATTGAGCGCCTGTGAATAAGCTGGTTCCCGCGACTTCGCTTTTGTGGGCGCTGTAGAAGTTTCGAGATTACGATTACGATAGATGGGTTGGCTTAGGGTGCAGGTGGAGTAGAAATCTCGAATCAAATTTCTGCCCTGGTGGGGATTTGAACCCCCGATTGACAGTCCAGCACGCTTACCACTTAACTATCGAGCATCAATTCGAAACCAGTCGATAACGGTCTTGCTCAAACGCAAGACAATGAAACTCAGTCTAATAATTGTCCACATACGGTCTGCAACTTGCCAACATGGAGAGCCCAATTCAGAACCATATTACCACATGAGACCCGTTTAGAACCCATATGGATCCCATCTAAAGGCGACCGAAATGCTGGCTGGATAGAACCGATAGCGCATTGGATAACACACTGGCATAGAGAGCGAGAGGTACCGAGTTCGAGACCCGTAGGGCGGATATGCTTTGTAGGCTGCTATTAGCGCCGTGTATTGCAGGCTGTCTGTCCTGTGAGTAAGTTAAGATTTGTCTTCTGTCATTTGTGTTCTTGTGAATTGTTTCAATTGCATAATTGTACACTGTAACCGGTTGCGGTTTGTCAACCGGATTGTTTCAATAAAGAATATTATTATTATTAATCCATTCGGTCTACAATTCATACTGAATGCATATTACAAAATATTAACTCATCCAACTCAACGGTTCCAAGTTAAGCAATGCCAACCAAATCAGCTAAATATAATCAAGCTCATCAACGATCCAACCAAGTTGTATTCAGTTAAACTCCATACAATACTCGGCATAAATGACTTATATATCGTCAAACACGGATTCTCATCTAATCTTTCCAAACGATGCGTCGGCCACGGATTCCACGAATGATTAATGGCTATGATAGCGTCATACAGACAGGACTGGAAGCTGCGGCTGCTGCCCTGGAAGGGATGGAAAAGTTAATCCTTCTATGACAGTTGTCCGGTTTTGAATTATTCTCAAGCGTATTGTGTGTGGAAAATAAAATTTTAGATTTGGCTTATTTGTAGATATGTCGGCTGAAATACATGGGCCATAATATGCGTGCTCCAACTACAGAATTTACAGGGGAGACATGCACACACAGACACACGCAGACTGACAGATTGGCTGAATAACTTACTGATTGACTCGCACGCTCACTGACTGACTCACTGACTAACTCACTGAATGACTCATTGACTGACTCACTGACTGACTCACTGATTGACTCATTGACTGACTCACTGACTGACTCATTGACTGACTCACTGATTGACTCATTGACTGACTCACTGACTGACTCACTGACTGACTCACTGACTGACTCATTGACTGACTCACTGACTGACTCACTGATTGACTCATTGACTGACTCACTGACTGACTCACTGACTGACTCACTGATTGACTCATTGACTGACTCAATGACTGACTCACTGACTGACTCACTGACTGACTCACTGACTGACTCATTGACTGACTCACTGATTGACTCATTGACTGACTCACTGACTGACTCACTGACTGACTCACTGACTGACTCATTGACTGACTCACTGATTGACTCATTGACTGACTCACTGACTGACTCACTGATTGACTCATTGACTGACTCACTGACTGACTCACTGACTGACTCACTGACTGACTCATTGACTGACTCACTGATCTGACTCCTCTGATTTGACTCATTGACTGACTCACTGACTGACTCACTGACTGACTCACTGACTGACTCATTGACTGACTCACTGACTGACTCACTGATTGACTCATTGACTGACTCACTGACTGACTCACTGACTGACTCACTGATTGACTCATTGACTGACTCAATGACTGACTCACTGACTGACTCACTGACTGACTCACTGACTGACTCATTGACTGACTCACTGACTGACCTCACTGATTGACTCATTGACTGACTCACTGACTGACTCACTGATTGACTCACTGACTGACTCATTGACTGACTCACTGACTGACTCACTGACTGACTCACTGACTGACTCACTGATTGACTCATTGACTGACTCACTGACTGACTCACTGATTGACTCATTGACTGACTCACTGACTGACTCACTGACTGACTCACTGATTGACTCATTGACTGACTCAATGACTGACCTCACTGACTGACTCACTGACTGACTCACTGACTGACTCATTGACTGACTCACTGATTGACTCATTGACTGACTCACTGGCTCGCACGCACGCACAATCGCTCGCTTGTTCACTCAGTCACTCACTCACTCCACTCACGCACTCACGCATTCACCCACCCATCAAAACCCACCCACCCCAAAACCAACCAACCCAAAAGCCCACCCACCCAACCCACTCACTCACCCACCAACTCTTCACAGACAAACAAACAGACAGACAGACGGGCGGACAGGTAAACGTACGGAGAGCCAAACACACGCATAAAAACAGCATAACGCAGTAAACCACTCCTTACCAACACAGCTAAACTGAATCAACGGCCCATGAAACGACTGTTCAACGCCGTCTCATAAGTCTCCATGATTCGTCATTTGGTCGCATTTAACCAGTTTTCCGATCTGGATGGAGAATTCTGGTGCACCCACGTCAAATGGGGGAGGATGATGGGGATGGCAACCATCCTCTCTCCACCCATCCCTCTCTTTATAGCTGATCGATCGCTATACGCCGGATAATGAGGCAATTGCTGGACGATGTCATCCGATTCTATGGTACGACGTGTCGTTATACGGCGTCAATATGCAGTTGCTCTAAGTTCATATTAAATTCCTATAAAAGTTCTTTATTGTCGCGAAATTGCTCCACCGACGCACACGTTTAGCCGCACTCATCGTCAACACAGAGCCCTTCCAAAAGCGTACTACTCTCTGTGTACTCTCTTGTGCTCCTCTCTACAGGAAAGTTGCCCTTTATATACCTTAAATTGGTTCAAATCGCCTTGGTAAAGAATGTTCCAGAACCCTTTAAGCATGGTGGTAAATTTTAACCGTTAACCAAACACCTTGGCTCATACATATTAAACGGTTCAAATGCACCAAGTTGAACCAGAACCATAACGTTAATCTCTCATTTGGTTCAAAAGGACATGCACCGGTTCAATATAATTGAACCGGTGCCAAAACAGGGGTTCTCTTTACCATTTACATGAGAATTTTCACGATTTTTAACCAACACTAATTACACAATTAATTGCACTTAATTACCTAATTTGCACTTAACGACTCCAAATAAAGTCCCCTAAGGCACACAACTAAATAATAACACACATGATTCCTATTTTTGTCACATTATTATTATTATTATTATTATTATTATTATTATTATTATTATAATCAGAGTTCTTAAAATCATGGTTCTTAAATCATGGTTCTAGGGCCTCATCGAACCCAGGCACGCGATAGCGTTAAACCGCTGGATTGTAACTGAAATCTTTTGGAACAGGAAGAAAGTTTCTTGAAGATCTTCCGTTGTTCTTGTCAATCGTCGGCCGAGTTCCAAGATGAAGGCCAGGCCTTCGTGGTCCATAGGCCCCATCGTTTCTATCGCGATAGGGGTAAAACAGTATCTCGTCTGAAGCTCAGCGTATTTGGATTGCTTTCTAGTTATTATTATTATTATTATTATTATTATTATTATTATTATTATTATTATTATTATTATTATTATTATTATTATTATTATTATTATTATTATTATTATTATTATTACTACTACTATTACTACTATCCCACAAATGCATACGGTCCTTTAGGAATACCAAAATTATGGACTGCTTTTCCTAAAGGGCTCGTTGTCGGTGATGTAACACTTGGTGGCAAAGGTGTTGCACCTTTTAGGCGACTGATGTAATGTTCTGGATGGCCTTATTTGAGCGCAGGTAGAGCAATGTAGTTTCTTATTTTCTCCATTTATGTCGGAAGGACGATCTCCATGGCTGTTGACAAAGGCCATGGCTTCTTGGCTTGGTTTACTGGATCGAGAAGGTTTCAGAGTCCACAAAGAGCTATGCCGTTTAAATAGACGTTTATTTAGCAGTTTTTCATCTGCTACTTTCGGCTGCAGGCACACACCTGAACCAATGTGCGTTATTAAGATTTGTTGTAGTTATTCTAGTTTTGTATTTTTTACTAGTAGAAGGATGTTGTTAAATATGGACAATCGACGATAATGCCACTGCATTTAAGTGTATATTTAAGTTTAGATTTGATAATTTAGCTTATTTATTTGAGTTGTCGACGACGCTCGAGAATAGTGCTGATGTCATCAATCGTCTCTGTTCTTCCAGTACGTTCTTTCTGTATGCAGGCCAGTGAGTGAAGTAAGCGTTACAATTGCAGGAGTAGTACGTTCTTTCTGTATGCAGGCCAGTGAGTGAAGTAAGCGTTACAATTGCAGGAGTAGTACGTTCTTTCTGTATGCAGGCCAGTGAGTGAAGTAAGCGTTACAATTGCAGGAGTAGTACGCTCTTTCTGTATGCAGGCCAGTTAGTGAAGTAAGCGTTACAATTGCAGGAGTAGTACGTTCTTTCTGTATGCAGGCCAGTGAGTGAAGTAAGCGTTACAATTGCAGAAGTAGTAGCCTATAATACCAGAAATATGATCGTCAATTAGAATTTAGATTAAGATCAGGATTGTCACTGTTAGTCTGCATATTTATGGTCTTTGATTTTGGAAGGGTTTATTTTTTGGCTCATTCAACCAGATTTATTTCCTAAGTCTCTGGATATTCACGCGCATGACATGTTGTGCTTATTTTCTAATGTGTGAAGGTGTTTCAACGAAGGAGAGATGGCAGCCAGAATTTCGACCGCAACTGGTCGGAATATGCACATGGTTTCGGAGTTCTAGACGGCGAATTTTGGATTGGTACAGTGTGATATTGTTATCTGAAAAATATAGATCAAAAAGTTGAAAACAGTCAATTTTGCTTCGTATTGGCTAATGGGATCAGCGGAATGATTCTTAAATCTCAATCAAATCCCAAGCTGTTAGTTTATCTTTTACCTATTTTATCTCAACTTACCTAACCACAACATACATAATCTTTTCTTACGTCACCTAAATTTACCTCTTTACCATACAGTACCTACCGTATCTTGTATTAACCTCTATGATCTTTTTAACTTAGCCCGTGAGAAAGTAGCCTACTTTCAGTTTCGGATTTGATTTATATATATCAATTTAGTTCGGGTATTTGTAGGCTTTGTGATACTGTGTTACATCAATAGATACAAAATAAATTGGGTGTATTATAATTTTTTTTATTATTTCCTCACAAAAAGGAAACTTTCCCAAACTAATCGTGTCTAAAATAAGTTATAAATGACATTCATTAAAGAAACCCTACTAAGACATCCAGTTACCAGGTTTAGGTGGAATTAAAAACAGGAAGATTTCAATTGTTACTTCTAATCAGGGAAACGCGTCTCCCCTTACTACAGTTAATTACAGGTTCATTCAAACTATAGGCTAAGAGTCCTTCCAAAAACATTTACACGGCTTTGAATTAATGTACCATTTTCTTAAACATTTCGTGCCTATACATTTGTGTCAAGATGTTTGGGCGAATGAAATATGGACTTGGATAGCAATTGGATGGAACTGGAGCGTGATTCAATTTCCAAATAAATCACAATTCGGTTTGCATGATATTTTTCTATGACAAGTTCTTGCGACTTACTGCTAGTCACGTGGTAATTGTCTTAGGCAACGAGAAACTTTCTGTGCTTACGATGAACAAAAAGTACCAGTTGCGCTTCGAATTGGAGGATTTCACGGGAGAGAAGCGGTGGGCGGAGTACTCGACGTTTTCCGTCAAACCATCATCGGATAAATACCGACTAAATGTAGGAGGATATACTGGAAATGCAGGTAGCGATTTTCTGCTTCAGCGCATTCACTTCGTTGCAACTCTTTTATATACAATGTACATGCTTGTGCGTGTGTCAATCTTTTCTGGTGTCTCTGTATTCATTATCTTAGTGTCGCTCTGCAATGTTCATTTCGCTCTTTTGCTGTTGTGGTTTATTTTATTCTCGTCTCCAAAAGGTTTTAATTCAAATAGTGAGATGAATGAATTAGGTCTTGTTCGACAAGTTATTTCACCGAAAAACTTTATAACATAGGTCTCTGTCTAAAATATTTTCTTGTTTGACTAACGTTATAAATATTTTGAATGGAATACTGCGGCTTATGTGAATTCTAATTGGAACATTTACGTGATATTAAAGTATGTTCTTACCTAGAAAGAGAAAATTCCCTAGAAATGTCGAAAAGGCAAGAAATATACCTGGACTCATTTTTTCTACAGTCCAGAGAAACAATATCTTAAATTGCTGGTTCTCTGGACGACTGAGCTTTTTCTATTATTTATAATATAAATATATATATATATATATATTATGAATTAGATGTATATTTATGCGTGTAGCATCAAGAATTAAATAAACGCTGTCATGGACTTGTAAAAATTATACACATTGGCATAAATACATGCATACATGCGTAGTGTGAAGACATAAATGCGCATTATGTACATGTCCATTGTCCTATGTCATACTAGTCTAGGCTTGGAATTTTAAAAAAAACTAGAAATCACTGTTAGAAGCAAATCATGTAACAATTTGCTACTCGGTGTTTCTAGACTAATTTGACCCCGCTGAAAACGAAAATCGCGGATAGCAAGCTGGATTTTTAGCGGTTGCATGGGAAAACAAGATGGCGGCCAAAATGGCGGCCAGTATCTTCAAATGGCCATTAATCAAGTCATTTATGTGATGGAAACATGATTTTAGTGTCAAATTTAACATATTCGAAGACAAGGAATACGATGGAAATAAAGATACATATATAGCACTGCCAGGAAACCAAAATGGCGGTCAAAATGGCGGCCATTTCTTCAAATGGTTACCGGTGAAGTATTGTATATGATGGAAACATGATTTTGGAGTCTAAATTAACATTTTCGGGGTCAAGGAATGCGATGGAACTAAAGACACATATGCAGCTCTGCCAGGAATCCAAAAACAAGATGGCGGCCAAAATGGCGGCCAATATCTTCAAATGGCTATAAGTGACGTCATTTATGTGATGGAAACATGATTTTAGTGTCATAATTAGCATTCTGAATGTCAATGAATGCGCTGGAACTAAAAGCAAGTATGTAACACTGCCAGGAAACAAAAATGGCGGTCTAAATGGCGGCCAGTATCGTCAAATGGCTATAAGTGAAGTCATTTATGTGATGGAAACATGATTTTAGTGTCAAAATTAACATTTTGGGAGTCAAGGAATGTGCTGAAACTAAAGACGCGTATGCAGCACTGCAGGAAACAAAAATGACAGTTTAACCGTCATTATTTATATATGAAATTTTCAGGAGCCTGTGATTGCTGTCTTACCATTTTATACATTACGTAGATCTATGCAATATTCGTGTTTCATGACTTGACTATTTCAAGCATTTGTTGCTGCCAATGCAATTGCACATAAGTGTATATGGAAAGTTAGCACTTCGACAGCAGCAGCACTTGGTGCTACACTTCGTATCGTATCGTATTTAAATATTTGTAAAGCGCCTCTCGTAGGGTGAACCGTTCAGAAGCGCTCCCAGTGTGCTAAGCCCCGCGAAAATAAACAGGTTTTGAGAAAAGCGATGGAAGAAGAGAGACTGCCAGAGAGAATTTCAGAGCGAACAGAAGGAGAAAGAGAGGGACCAATGGAAGCAAAGGAACGAGCCTGAGCCATAGCAGTTCTACTACGGGGAACCAAGAGGTCAAGTCTTCACTTATCAACTTTGCACGATTTACATATTACGAGAACACCTTCTACATCCACACTCCATCCTCATGAGGCTGGTTTCGGAGCTTCAATATGTGGAAGAGAGGCCTTTTCCCAAATGTCAGTTTGGTAAAGAACACGTTTAATATGCTGCCTGATGGTGTCACTACATTATGGAAGAGAATCAGTCTCTGGTTTTCCAAAACAAAACATATCGTGCTACCTTGAATGTCTTGACATTGTCATTTGTTTTATACAATCTTAATACAAATTTCTCTACATTCGCTATAGCATTCTCTGGTAGGGAATGTTCCCCAATGTAGAAAGTAAGCGGGAACTTTCAAAGTGTGTTTTCCATGCATTCTTTTTTTTACCGATCCCTGCTAAATAGGATACCACATCATATCCAGTTATAGCACGAAAAGCCAATACATTTTTCCTTAATCTAAGGTAGACACATCAGACACGGCAGTAGACAATGCCTTAGGCTATCTTCTTCCACGAAGCCACCAGCAACAACTTATCTTCTTCCACGAAGCCACCAGCAACAACTGCAACTATGTCACTATATGTGGCTGTTGAGAGCTGAATGGATTGGAATGCAGCTAGATCAGCCTTGTTTTCATGTTCCACTCTTTACTGGCAATGCCCAGTATCGATCAAGGACAATATCGACCCTATTAGTAAACAGAAAGTTTCTTCACAGGCGTAACCACTGTAGGCCTATCTACCAGGTCACCAAATGTCTTCGATTTCGGAGGTTTGTCTATTGCTTGAACCATTGCTTGTCCATCAATAATTAAATGTAATGCCTCTGTTACAGAAATGCTGAGTGGACATGCTACTTCTGCTGATGTTGCAACGTCTTTTGTTACTGCATTCTGTAGTGGTGTTCCTCTATGCAATGTTATTGCTTTGTTGAACAGACAAAGCAGTGATTCTCTCGTGCCATAACTGGATGTGATGTGATATCCATTCTATTTAGCAGGGATCGGTAAAAAACGCATGGAAAATGCACTTGGAACGTTCCCGCTTACTTTCTACATTGGGGAACATTCCCTATCAGAGAATGCTATAGCGAATGTAGAGGAATTTGTAGTAAGATTGTATAAAACAAAAGACAATGTCAAAACATGCGATGTGGCACGATATGTTTTGTTTGGGAAAACCAAAGAGACTGATTCTCTTCCACCATGCAGTGAAACCATAAGGCAGCATATTAAACGTGTTCTTTACCAAACTGTCATTTAGGAAAAGGCCTATCTTCCACAAATTGAAGCTCCGACACTAGCCTAATGAGGATGGAGTGTGGATGTAGAAAGTGTTCTCGTACCTGTAAATCATGCAAAGTTGATAAGTGTAGCAGCAAGTGCTGCTGCTGTCGAAGTGCGAACTTTCCATGTACACTTATGCGCAATTGCATTGACTGCAACAAATGCTTGAAGTAGTCAATTTGGTCGCCATCTTGTTTCTTGGCAGAGCTGCATAAGTGTCTTTAGTTCCAGCGCATTCCTTGACCCCGAAAAGGTTAATTTAGACTCCAAATTCATGTTTCCATCACATAAATGACTTCACTTATAGCCATTTGAAGATACTGGCCGCCATTTTGGCCGCCATCTTGTTTTTGGTTTCCTGTAAGAATGTGTCTTTGACACATGTGTCTTTAGTTCCATCGCATTCCTTGACCCCGAAAATGTTTATTTAGGCTCCAAATTCATGTTTCCATCATACTCGTGACTTCATTTACAGTCACTTGAAGATTCTGGCCGCCATTTTATCCGCCATTTTGGTTTTCTAGCAGTGCTACATACATGCTTTTAGTTCCAGCGCATTCCTTGACTACAAAAATGTTAATTTAGACTCTTAAATCATGTTTCCATCATATACAATACTTCACCGGCAACCATTTGAAGAAACTGGCCGCCATTTTGACCGCCATTTTGGTTTTCTGGCAGTGCTATATATGTGTCTTTAGTTCCATCGTATTCTTTGTCCCCGAATATGTTAATTTTGACACTAAAATCATGTTTCCATCGCTCAAATGACTTGAGTAATAGCCATTTGAAGATACTGGTCGCCATTTTGGCCGCCATCTTGTTTTCCCATGCAACCGCTAAAAATCCAGCTTGCTATCCGCGATTTTCGTTTTCAGCGGGGTCAAATTAGTCTAGAAACACCGGGTAGCAAATTGTTACATGATTTGCTTCTAACAGTGTCATTTTGAAATTCCAAGCCTTTGTTTTACTATTGGCTGTATTTTATTATCCATCTAGTTTAACTTGCGGAAATCTTGCTTGCTTGCTTGCTTGCTTGCTTGCTTGAGCCACAGGCTAAAAAGTCAAATCTTGCGACGACTAATTCTCGATCACTTACAATCATTCAATCGTCATGAAACTTGGCAGATAGACTCGACCTCGCAGACACTTCATTCTATAAAAATTTCAGCTCCCCAAAAAGGCTAGCTTATAGAATCGGGGACTCAACTTTTCGAATCAGGAATCCCTTTTTCCGATACGCAGCGTTGCCATTGGCCAGCGTTGCCATTGGCCGCAACAAAAACGGGCGCGCTGCCTGATTAAACGCACGCTATGGCGTAAAATGAACGCGGACTATTTTTAGAGTACACGTTATAGGATACTAGATGGATATAGTAAAAAACTTTGTTTTTACGGGCTGTATTTTATTATCCATCTAGTTTAACTTACGGAAATCTTGTTTGTTTGTTTGAGCCACAGGCTAAAAAGTCAAATCTTGCGACGACTAATTCGATCACTTACAATCATTCAATCGTCCTGAAACTTGGCAGATAGACTCGCCCTCGCAGACACTTCATTCTATAAAAGATTTCAGCTCCCCAAAAAAGGCAAGCTTATAGAATCGGGGACTCAACTTTTCGAATCGGGGAATCCCCTTTTCCGATACGCAGCGTTGTCATTGGCCGCAACAAAAACGGGCGCGCTGCCTGATTAAACGCACGCTATGTCGTAAAATGAACGCGTACTATATATTTGTAGAGGTAACTGCTTCGTAAGACGCATTATAGGATACTAGATGGATATAGTAAAAAACTTTGTTTTTACGGGCTGTATTTTATGAGTTTTTCCAGACGTTCTTTATCGGAAGCCAGAGTGAGATCCCACCAGGATGGGGAGGCATATAGCAGTTTAGCAACAGTAGTGGCTTTGGTTACATTATGGATGGATGAGGAAGAAAGGCCATGGGTTTTAGTTTTCTGATAGCATAAAAAGAGGAGGAGCAAGTTGCTGTGAGGTGGTCTATATGGGCTGTGAGTTTTAGATTATCTTGATTATCTTATACTCCAAGTATTGTATTGCATGTATTGTATTTAGCATTTTTAAAGCGCCTCTGGTAGGGTGGACCGTTCAGAAGCGCTCCCATTGCACAAGGCCCCACGAAAAGAAGCAGGTTTTGAGAAAGCAAAGGAAGAAGAGAGACTGCTAGATAAAATTGTAGAGCGAACAGTAGCAGAAAGCGCATTCCAAAGAGAGGGACCAATTGAAGCAAGGATCGAGACTTAGCCATAGCAGCTCTGAACCAAGAACATATCGCATTGGATAACATCTGGCGTAGAGAGCGAGAGGTACCGAGTTCGAGCTCCGTAGGGCGGATATGTTTTGTAGGCTGCTATTAGCGCCGTGTATTGCAGGCTGTCTGTTCTGTTAGTAGTTAAGATTTACGCCTTCTGTCATTTGTGTTCTTGTGAATTGTTTCAATTGCATAATTGTACACATGTAACCGGTTGCGGTTTGTCAACCGGATTGTTTGAATAAACGAAAATATTATTAAGAGGTCAAGTCCAAGTCTAAGGCCTTTGCATATCACACCTCAATGAAGGTTCTGCGTTTTAAGACATGCACTTTCGATGGCAGAAAGCAATTCAGCAGCGCAGCAACCTAGCGCCTCTGATTGGTGTGCACTGCGAGAGGCACTATATTATGATTTATGGATATAATACAACCATTCAAAATCTCCATCGAAGACGTTTTTCTTTTCTTGTTTCTTTTGCTACAGCGACCTACACTAGTGGCCAATTGAATGGAAACTTCCGTGTTTGACGGTTTTTAGTTCTACATGTATGGCTGATTTTAGAAACACTCCTACACATATTCAATGAACATCCGGCTGTATTTTATTACGAAAAAGCCGTAAACAAAGAAATATTAACTCATTTCTCAGTAATTAATTATTGATTCCTGAACAGTCTTATCTTGTAGAAGTTTCCAATGAATTGGCCACTACTGTATGTCCTTAAGTATTTATGGCTATGTGTCCTTAAGTATTTATGGCTATGTGTCCTTAAGTATTTATGGCTATGTGTCCTTAAGTATTTATGGCTATGTGTCCTTAAGTATTTATGGCTATGTGTCCTTAAGTATTTATGGCTATGTTCGACGGTTAGACAGATGACGTCCCAAGGGAGCCAACTCACTGGTGTTTCTAGGAGACGGTGCTAAGACCACGAACTGGCTAAGACGATGAATAGCGATAAAAGATAAATGAATTGCAGAACGAGGCTGTTCAATATAGCAGCTTACACTCGATGCCGCGGAGACCCTGCAAAAGAAGCGGCGTGAATCTTATATAATCTGATTTAAGTGATCACTGACTCGAACTAACATGACCCCGGCTTAACGAGGCCTGGTATACGCCCAATCCAGTCAAATTAAATCAATTCCAATTGAAGTTAATCCAATCATATGAAGCTGAACCCAGGTGTAACGAAGAATAAGAAGAAGAGGAGGAGGAGGAGGAGGAGGAGGAGGAACAGGAAAAACAAGTACAAGAAGAAAACGAAGAACGAGAAGAAGAGCAGTTCCTTCACCTAGCCATGAGGCAGCCAAGGGTATGAAATTTTAGCGTCTTCATTTTCTTAGCCTCAACCGATGACGGCGGGTGGACAGTCCTGTCCTTAGCTGTCTCATCCTCCCACCGACAGTGTACGGTCAGTGTACTCATTTTAGCTGAGTTGGCTAGAGGTGCAGGTGGAGTGGAAATCTCTAACCAAATTTCTGCCACTACACTATCAAGCATCAATTCGAAACCAGTTGAGAGCTGTCTTACTCAAACGCAGTCTAATAATTGTCCACATCCTGTAAGCAACTTGCCAACATGGGGAGCCCTTTCAGAACCATATTACCACATGGGACCCGTTTAGAACCCATAATGGGTCCCATCTAATGCCGACCGACATGCTGGCTGGATAGAACTGTCACCTAATCCATTCGGTCGACTATTTAAACTGTATATTATGTAACTGATTTAACTAACATAATTATTATAAAATCTTAATTCATCCAACCAGAGGCGTAACGAAGGGTTTCAGTGCTCAGGGGCAAGAGTTGATGACTGCGCCCTTTTCTTCTTGATTTTTAATCGTTCTCGTCATAGTACTGTGTACCACTAAGAGCTAATTTTGCGCCCCTATTGTGCTGCGCCCGGGGCGGTTTCCCTCTCTGCCCCCCTTCGTTACGCCACTGCATCCAACTCAACGTTCCAAGTTAAGCAATCTCAACCAAATCAGCTAAACATAATTAAACTCATCAACGATCCAACCAAGTTGTATTCAGTTAAACTCCATACAATACTCGGCATAAATGACTAATATATCGTCAAACACGGATTCTCATCTAATCTTTCCAAACGATGCGTCGGCCACGGATTCCACGAATGATTAATGGCTATGATAGCGTCATACAGACAGGACTAGCAGGTCCGCTGCGGCTGCTGCCCTGGAAGGGATGGAAAAGTTAATCCTTCTATGACAGTTGTCCGGTTTTGAATTATTCTCAAGCGTATTGTGTATGGAAAATAAAATTTTAGATTTGGCTTATTTGTAGATATGTCGGCTGAAATACATGGGCCAGATGCGTGCTCCAACTACAGAATTTACTGGGGAGACTTACACACACAGACACGCAGACTGACTGACAGACAGATTGGCTGAATAACTGACTGACTGACTCACACGCACGCACAAGCGCTCGCTTGTTCAGTCACTCACTCCACTCACCCACTCACCCGCTCACCCACCCACCCAACTCACCCACCCACTCACCCACTCGCTCACTCGCTCACTCACTCACTCACTCACTCACTCACTCACTCACTCACTCACTCACTCACTCACTCACTCACTCACTCACTCACTCACTCACTCACTCACTCACTCACTCACTCACTCACTCACTCACTCACTCACTCACTCACCCACCCACCCACCCACCCACCCACCTACTCACTCACTCACTCACTGACTCACCCACCTACTCACTCACTAACTCACTCACACTCACTCACGCACCCAAACCCACACACTCACTCACCCATCTACTCACTAACTCGCTCTTTACAGACAGACACACACACACACACACACAGAGACAGACAGACAGACGGACAGGCAAACGTACAGAGAGCCAAACACACACATAAAAACAACATAACGCAGTAAACCACTCCTTAGCAAAACATCTAAACTGAATCAACGGCTCATGAAACGACTGTTCAACGCCGTCTCATAAGTCTCCATGATTCGTCATTTGGTGGCATTTAACCAGTTTTCCGATCTGGATGGAGAATTCTGGTGCACCCACGTCAAATGGGGGGAGGGTGATGGGGAGGGCAACCATCCTCTCTCCACCCATCCCTCTCTTTATAGCTGATCGATCGCTATACGTCGGATAATGAGGCAATTGCTGGACGATGTCATCTGATTCTATGGTACGACGTGTCGTTATACGGCGTCAATATGCAGTTGCTCTAAGTTCATATTAAATTCCTATAAAAGTTCTTTATTGTCGCGAAATTGCTCCACCGATGCACACGTTTAGCCGCTCATCGTCACCACAGATCCATTCTAAAAGCTCCTTTCCATACATACATATACAATATACATCCCGAGTATATATATATGAATGTATATGTATGTATATTGTATTGTATTGTATTGTTATATACATACATATAGGCCTACATAGCAAGTTCTGGGGCGGGGTAGATGGTTGAATGGTAACACGCTGGCACGAAGATCAGAAGGACGCGGGTTCGATACCCTCTAGCCCGATAAAGTTAACTCAGCCTTCGATTCGCTAGGTGGCATTGGTAGGAGTAGGACAGATGGACGCATTGCAGGCTGTCATACAGTTAAATTCAATTCCTGTTGAACTGGTCATCTGTTACTACTATATCATGTAATCTTGTGCACTTGTCAGTTTGAATTAATAAACGAATTTTATTATTATTATTATTATTTATTACGTAACAGCGCATGAAATACTCAGAAATTCTTCCTGAAACTATTGTTGTCAGGTGCACTTCTAGCCTTGACGGGCGTTGACTGTGTTTCAGGGTAGGTGAGAGTGGTGCACTGTTTAATATGTGTATGTAAATTATGTTCACCTATCGCGAGAACAGACTCTGTAGTGATAGGACAGTATATTTAGCCTAGTTTAGTATAACCAATAGCGAATGTACACGTTTTATGCATATAGACTATAGTTTGTTTTAGGTGTGAATGAAGTTTAATAGTCGTACTCAAGTCGTGTCCGGGTGCGGTTGACTTGTAGGCTTCATTGTAATTGTAATTATAACCTGACATTTCTGAACGCCACTTCAAGAAAAAAACTCATCGCTGGCGACCCGAACCAGTGAAATTACAATGGAATAATGCAGACTTCAGGCGCTTGCGAAACTGTGCAAGGGACGAACTAAGGAGGATAAACTATCAAACAGTATTTGAACTGGTAAGTAAATTTCAAGTATTATAAACGTGTATCTCTAAGTAATTCACACTATACACTGTCCTGTCCAGACAAGTCAACTGCCCATTCAGCAGTGCCAACTGCCCACTCTTTGTCATTAAAAACACACTATATAGGCTTTGTAACATGACAAATGCATCACATGTACGCACATACAAATCTGCACATTGCATATAAATATACAACTCTAATAGTTACTCTATATATGTATATACATCTATATATATATAATCAATATATATGTACAATTGTACATGTATATTCTACATATATACAGATTTAGCTGTCATAGTCTCACATGCAATGCCAGAGTAAGGCTCTTATAACGCTCTGTATTAAGCGGCTTGATGCGTACAATGCCGTACATACAAACATAAATGTACGTGTGTATATATACATAGTAGTACTTTATATATTTGGATATGTATATATATATATTTACATATATACAATATATATACGATAATGTGAGTCGTGTCTTCTTCAATTGAGATGTCACGAACAGTCGATGGAAAATAATGAGGAGGTTATCGCAATGCGATGCTTTCGTTCACTTCTCCGGAAGCAAATTTCACGAAAATTACGCTGAGATGGAAGACGAAAGTAGGAAGGAGGGAAGGAGGGATGGAACGACGGGAGGGAATGGGAAAAGCAGGAGGAAGGAGCTGGGAGGGTGGCGGAGGGAGAAATGGAGCAACGAAAGGATGGAAGGAAGGGCGAAGGGATAGATGGAAAGCAGTACGAAGGAAGGAATGATGGAAGTATGGATTAATCATTAATTTAATTTATCAATGGGTTGTTGAAATAATGAAGAGAGGAATGAAAGAAGTTAGAATATGAGAAAGAAGAAAAGGAAGAAGGCCGGAAGAAAGTAAGGAATGTGAAGGAAGAAATTTACTTACTGCATAGAGAACTAAAGAAGGTATGAAGGGAAGAAAGGACGGTAGGAAGAAAGGAAGGAAGGATGGAACGAAGGAAGAAAAGAAGGAAAGGAAGAAAAAAAGAAAAAGAAAGAAAGAAAGGTGTAGGAAAAATTGTTTGCTTAATTCATAGAGAACTAAAGAAGGAATGAAGGAAAGATAGGAAGAAGAACTAGAAGGAGAAGAGAAGAAGAGTGAATGGAAGGAAGGAAGAAAGGAAGGAAGAAAGGAAGGAACGATGGTAGGAAGAAAGGAAGGAAGGAAAGAAGAAAGGTAGGAAGGAAGAAAGAAAGGAAGGAAGGAAGGAACGTAGGATGAAAAGGAAGGAAGGAAGAAAGGAAAAGGAAGGAAATAAAACAGAAAAAGAAACTGATAATAAGGAAAATTCAAAACACAAAAAACAATGCAGTCTCTATTGGTGAAGGAAGAAACAGGCAAACATGCCTGATGTTACGCTAAATAAATAACATGTCATTATGTCACGTCATGTCGTTATGTCATATTATGTCATTAAATTACGTACACAGTAGAACTACACGCGTAAGATTGCGTTCCTTCTCCCCCTCTGTGCACCGTATTGTCCCAATTAACAGACAGAAAGAATCGATCGAAGAAAACGTCTTATAATGTCACAGAACGAACAGTAATCAGATGAAACGAAAGAAAAAGACTGACGATGCTGTATCGTCGGGATGCGTTGCCATGGTAACTGTCGTTGCAGCTACGGAGGAGGCGGCCATCGCCGTCTTTGAGCGCGCAGAAAAAAACCGAATTGAACAATTACTGCACGCACGTAAATTAGCCAATTGAAAAGAACCGTCTTCTGCTCGGGTGTGCGTGACAGTGTGCCTCCCTTCCTACCACCCTCTCTGCCTCACTCTGTTGGACCCTCTTCCATCACACCCTGCTGCTCTCCGTTGCTGTAGTCGGTTAGCCGCTTTTGCTCCCTCCTGTCGTGGGTGTTACCTTGGACCATTAATTGGCCTTCTCTGAGCATGCGAAGACAACATGCAGTAGTCCCCCCAACCGCCGCCATACGCCGCCGTTAAACCCTGAAGTTGAAACCCGTCGCTAAGCTCAATTAATACTCATTGTTTTAATCGCGGGCTCCGAGTTTCGATTTTGAACGAAAGCATCAGCAGCAAGACATGAGCAACACTTGCTTATAAGGAGCGAGTCACAGTGCAATAGACTAACAGTCTAACAATCAATCAGTCTACATAATTATGTATGTTATGTTATGTATGTCGGATCACCAGTTCTTTACAGTTCTTTATTTATTCGTTGCCCGAGTGGTGTCAGTCGCTAACTCAAGAGCAAGAACTGCTATGGCTAAAACGCGAGCCTTTGCCTTCATTGTCACTGCACACTATGGAACCGGCTTCCTCCTTTGACACGTTCCTGTTTATTAACTGGTGGGCCAAGTGCCTCTTTTCGTTGTCTGAAGACCTCTTTCTTTTCTCTGGGTCTTTCGCACTGGGAGCGCCTCTGATTGGTGTGCACTGCGAGAGGCGCTATATAAATTGATATATACAATACAATACAATACAATACAAGTCAGTTGGCATCTCCTTAGCATAGAGAACATTCGCTTATCACTTGCTCCAGATTCCGCACTCTGCGCCACTCGCTATGTGTGTTTGTGTGTGTGTACGTAATTGACTATTTGTAAAGCCCTTTAAGACTCTCGCAGTGGCACATGGCAACCTAACAGATCTTAAAAGGTGCCTCTTAAGATGGCTTGAATGTGTTTCTTGAGCTGCTTGCTGTCTCTGATGAAATAGTTATGCTATCTTCTAAGGTTGCTGCACCTATAATATGATGTTAAATGTCATTATAAACGAATATAATTATTACATTCCTTGGCTACTGACTCCGGAGATTAGATGGCATAGTCAACCGTGTTAGATATAAACGCGAGCATACTCTGATGCTCGCGTTTATATATAACACGGTTGACTATGCCATCTAATCTCCGGAGTCAGTAGCCAAGGAATGTAATAATTATATTCGTTTATAATGACATTTAAAATCATATTATAGGCTAGTGCAGACAGCGCCTCTGAATAGATGTTTGAAGGGACTCTATATAACTGTTCAGTGGGATTACATTACATTACCTTGTAATATGAGTGAATACCGTATATGCATGAATGAGTGAATACCGTATATGCATGAATGAGTGAATACTCTATATGCATAACAGAGTGAATACCGTATATGTAACAATGAGTGAATGCTGTATATTCATAAAATGACTGAATACCGTGTATTCATAAATGACTGAATAGTGAATACCGTATATTCATAAAATGAGTGAATACCGTATATTAATAAGATGAGTGAATACCGCATATTCGTAAGATGAGTGAATACCGTATATTCATAAGATGAGTGAATACCGTATATTCATAAGATGACTGAATACCGTATATTCATAAAATGAGGAATACCGTATATGCATAAAAGAGTTAATACCGTAATATGCATAAAAGAGTTAATACCATATCTGCACAAATGAGAATAAATGAGTGACTACCGTAGGCTTTGCGTGATCCATCCGCTTGGTTTGATGCGTAGGAAGGCGTTGTGAGTCGTGGCTGTGTGGAAGTGGGCCATCTTAGCCGTGGCAAAGAACGTGTCCGGCCACCATATTTGACCAAGCATCTCGTTGCTTATGCACAGTTCGTCCTCCTCCTCAGTGAAGTTCAGACGGGCGTCGAACCAGTGCTGACGGAAGTAGAAGTCCAGAGTGAAGTCCTGTACGATTATAATAGGCCAAGCTATAGGACTAACTTCAGAGACTACGTGATAGTCATCATAATCATTGTCATCTTCATCATAATCATCATCATCATAATCATCGTCATCGTCGTCGTCATCATCGTCGTCGCTATAGTCGTTATAGTCGTCGTTATAGTCATCGTCATCGTCATCATCATCACTAGCAGCAACATCATCATAATTATTATCGTCACCACCATAACCACCATCATCATAATCAACAGCAGCAATAGCATCATCATCATCATCATCATCATCATCATCATCATTATCATTATCATCGTCGTCGTCGTCATCAGCGTTATAGTCATCGTCATCATTATCATCACTACCAGCATCATCACCACCATCATCATCATCAGCAGCATCGATAGCATCATCGACATCGTCGTCATCATCATCATCATCATAATCATAATCATCGTTATAGTCATCGTCATCATCATCAGCAGCAACATCATCTTTATTATAATTGTCACCATCACCACCACCACCACCACCATCATCATCATCATCATCATCATCATCATCATCATCATCATCATAATGCATCATCATCATCATCATCATCTGCAATGGGCTGAAACGCTATAGGTTCCATTGAGTCCACTACAATACATGCTTAATCATTTCCTGTCCTTCCTCTATGTTAGGCACAGCACAGCGGAATAAATTTCCTCAGACATTCCTATTATGATCTATGCCAGAATCATTGCCACGGTTGGTGGTTTGGTTGTTATTGCTGCTGATGCGTAGCTATTCTTATGTCCTTTGTCACTATTGTTTTGGCTGTCGCCATTGTTGTCGCTGTTATTACGAGAACTTTGTTACGCAATCGCTGCAGCATTTTATGTTGAACGAGGCTAGGTTGTGTCTGAGTCCGTGCATGCTCTTGGCAGCCACAATAGTTCTTGTTTGGAACGAACAGATCAGGTGGCTTTTCTGGTGACATTTATTTGCGTGATCGATATTAAATTGATGTCCCTCTCCTCTGTCGGGTCAAAACCTCTGAACGGTATCACGCTGGCACGAAGATACCCGTTAGCCCGTAAGGTTGATTCAGCCTTCCACTCCCTAGGGCCGACTGTAAAATGAGCAGTAGGGCAGATGGGCGCCTTGCAGGCTGCCATACAGTTAAATTCGACTCCTGTTAAACTTATTATCATCTAATCCTGTTGATGTTGTTGTTGCTGTTTTGTTGTTGTTATGTCATGTCACATCGCGACCGTTGGCTATATGAATGGACCCTCAATTGCCCAGTGTCTTCTGTCGCATGCCGCGTTCATTAAGCCATCACCCACAAGTCCAGTCCAGTTCAGGACCTTGTCGATCCACGAAATTCTCGGCCTGCCTCGTCTTAGGATCCCTTCCACGAGACCCGTCACCAGGCTGCTCTCGATGTTGTCGTGCGGCTGTGCTATGATATGACCAAAATATCGTAGTCTCCGAGTTTTGGTGTGGGGCTGTGGACCAACAGTCCCTCTCTGGGCCCGCTGATTTGTATACCCGTTCGTAGAACATAATTTTTGTTCACGGGATTCTCAACAGCTGTCTGATACACTTGTTGTCGAATGCCTGAATACGCCTTTCTTCTTCAATACCGAGAATGTCAGTGCATTGCGAGATAAAATACAACCTGCGGTGGATAAACCAGCTGGATAAGGCAAATTGTTTAGTTACGACCGAAAAGACATTAGAGACTGAGAACAGAAAATATGTGCGAGGAAAGAGTTCCAACATAGAGACACATAGTACGGTAACCGAAGGACCTCGGTGACCGTTCAGCTTATAATTATAATTCATACGGCGCACGTAACAGGCCACGCCGGTCATTGATCAACTAAGCCTGTCATTTTGGAGGATTATTTTGTCTAGATGCAGAATTTGCTCAATAATTTCTAACATGTTGGAGTGACTGGCGTTAAGTCTGCGTTCGGACTTATTCGTGGTTTCCTCTTTGGATTTTGTACTTTTAACGGTATTTTTCTTCGCACATAGTTTTGGCCTACGTAACTCCGTGGAAAGGGATGGACTTCCTGATAATTATGGTTTGGGTCCGCTATTCCGGGGGTCCGCTATTCCGGACTAACGACTAACGAACTGACAAAGATAATCAGATCGTCTTGTTGAATAATGATTAGTCTGAGGAATAAGAACTAATCTTAATTATTGTGGCTGGCATGCTGCGCGAAAGGTACGACGTTTTCTAATGACGACACTAACCCTAACCCTGACCCTGACTGACCCTAACCGACAATCACGTCGCGTGCATTGCTCATTATAATTACCAGCTTAAGCACCAGCGCTATGTCAAATCAAGTACGCAATAGCCAGGTTGATTTATCCGTTCCGATGCCTGGTCAGAATACAGAGGCTCAAGCCGAGGAGACAGCATGGTGCTACGGTGGAAATCGTTTATGATGGTGGTCCGTGGCCGTATGTATGGCAGAATCAGGAATGGAAAGCTGGAAGATTTCGGTTTTCGGCCGTAAGTGGAGAGCAGCAGGAGAGAGGGCAAGAGAGGGAAAGGCAAGATTGATAGACGAGATGGGAATCCGTTGGTGGGGGTCCGAGGTTGGCGCAATTAGTGACTCTTCTAGTTTTCTGTACATTGGTTTGCTTTCTATTGACATTTAAAATAATGCTCTTAATGACCTCTGACATCATAAAATACATGTAGACTGGCTCAGGCAGCATTTTTTGGGATAATAAAAGACGCCAGCGTAAGTATCCAGATACCTACCTACCTACCTACCTACCTACCTACCTACCTACCTACCTACATACATACATGCATGCATGCATGCATGCATACATACATACATACATACATACATACATACGTACACACACGTACATACATACATACACACGTACATACATACACACACATACATACATACATACACACACGTACATACATACATACACGTACATACATACGTACATACATACACACACGTACATACATACACACACGTACATACATACACACACGTACATACATACACACACGTACATACATACACACACGTACATACATACACACGTACATACATACACACACATACATACATACACACACGTACATACATACACACACGTACATACATACACACACGTACATACATACACACACGTACATACATACACACACGTACATACATACACACACGTACATACATACACACACGTACATACATACACACACGTACATACATACACACGCATGCACACATGCACACATGCACACATGCACACATGCACACATGCACACATGCACACATGCACACACAGACACACAGACACACAGACACACATGCACATTACCCACATACACACTCGCACACATACATACATACCAGTCATGGTTTTTGTGAAGAATATCATGTCTTACCATGTTCACTTCGGAAATTGAGCTGACGCTGGATACGAACATAGTTATCTCAACTTCCACCGGTTGACCTACAGACAAATAAATGCAGTTCTTTACATTGACTGACAGTGCATTGTGCTAATCATCTTCATTATGACACAGCGTCATTAACACTTTAACGACGAGCTGCATTGGTTTCCCAGTCACTTTTAGTGCACGCTCAACAGAAAGCGCACAGTGAAAGTAGGTAACTAACTGCTGCTATGGCTCAGTCTCGCTCCTTTGCTTCAATTGGTCCCTCTCTTTGGAATGCCCTTTCTCCTTCTGTTCGCTCTACAATTCTATATGGCACTCTTTCTTCTTCCTTCGCTTTTCTCAAAACCTGCTTCTTTTCGCGGGGCCTTGTGCAATGGGAGCGCTTCTGAACGGTTAACCCTACTAGAGGTGCTTTACACATTTTCAAATACAATACAATACAGTACTAAATAGTGAGAGCTGGACAATTTTTCAGTACGTCAACGGCCTTTGATGTCATAAGATGTCGTTAATGCTTTATTCATATTGACTATTGATTGTTTATTGTTTATTATATATATGATGTATGTACACCAGAATGCGGATTGCAACTGGTTCAATAAAGAATATACTTACTTACTTTACTTACTTAAACTGTTGCAATACAATTGAAGGCCGGTTATCCTAATACCAACGAGATACGGTTAAGTCGACGTCAACGGACTTGCTAGTCAGAAGGTGTTGTTAAACACTGAAACTGTAAAGAATGGAAGCAAGTGTTCACCAACCAACGAATTTGCTTTATTTCAATTTTGGCCAGTCCATGCTTGGCTTATAGACATGTAGGCCCTTGTTGTTTTAAGTGGCCCGCCCGAGCTCGCTAAACTTTTGCAAAAGACAAAGTCCCTGGCCTACTTGCATAGCTATTCGTTCGTAACTTGGCTTATCATTTGACAATGTGAACATAAAATCCAGTTCCCACGGCGATTTAAACTTGTTTAAAGTTTAAATAAATTTTAACTGAGTTAATAAATTTCAATAAATGTTAGTCGTTGCTTTTGAATTTCCTAGGCTTCAAGAATAATTTATTTGGTGGACCACGGTGTCAAAAAGGTTGGACAGCACTGATGTACATGTAGGCTATGGTGACAGGTCTATCGTAACTGCTGCAGATTATGAAAAGCAATAAAGCTAGCGGAATTTATACGCAGAACGAAAGTCTTAAATACACACTAAACGTATACTCGAGAGAACAAAGCTGGGGTTAGGGTCAAGGTTACGGTTGCTCAAGGGTCAAGGTTATGATTGCTCAAGGGTCAAGGTTATGGTCGCTCGTGGTGTTGTCGATCCCTCACTATAATGGATGAGAGGACGATCTGCGGAATTTCACACGCAACGTGGTGCTAACTCAGCCTGCGATCCTTAGGAGTTGGTCAACGAGTCCCTAGACAAATTAGGATGTTAATAAGGTTCCTAGTAGTTAGATTGCTTTGGTCGCGTTTGCTGCTCAGTCAACGGATACTTCATCTTCAGGGTCACGCTTTTTAAGAGCTTATCGAGAAGGTGTTGTAAAAAATTGCGTAGTGGCGTGTAAGCTTATGTGTGCCTTTACTTTCTCGTGGTGGAACAAAGTTTTGAAGTCCCTTAGGTCTACTACACCTACAACCGTAATTGTAAAACTCCACATTTCTAAAACGCTACTAGGAAGCTAAGAGCAGGGTACCAGTTTATCAGGAGAGCTGCGTCTTGTCAGAGGGGTTGTCCGGAGATGGTCAATGAAAGATCCGAGTCGGGATGCGATAGAGACCAGAGAGAGGAGGCAGGACCAGCTGGTAAGGCGGCTTTCGTTGAGGACGAGAAGGCTTGGAAGGAGGAGGATTGGTTGAATTAGGATAGGAATTCTTGAAGGTGAGAATTCTTGAAGAGAGGTGAGAATTCTCAAGAGGTGAGAATTCTTGAAGAGGTTAGAATTCTTTAAGAGGTGAGAATTTTTGTAGAGGTTAGAATTCTTGAAGAGTTGAGGATTCTTAAGGAGCTGAGAATTCTTGAAGAGATGAGAATTCTTGAAAAGGTGAGGCATCTTGAACAGGTGAGAATTCGTGAAGAGATGAGAATTCTTGAAGAGGTGAGAATTCTTAAAGAGGTGAGAATTCTTGAAGCGTTGATAAACGTGAAATGAAACGGGTAACAGTGGCCATATATGCTATAGACTCAAACATCCTGCGAATTTTGTTGAAGCTCTCACCGTTGTAGTTTGGCCGTAGACGTTTGTCATAACCTTTCAGCAGAGAGTTTAGTAGTCGCGAGACATTTGCACTCTCCCCAGTGTAGAAGTCTTGAGGACCTTTGACACCGGATGCAGCCATTTTTGGACTCGTCACGACCGGCGAAGGCTCGGTGGCAGCCATGTTTTTGCCAGAATTATTCAGCAATCTTTCATTGGCCGCCATGTTGCTGCTCGTGGTGTTGTGTGACTGTCTGATGGCGACGGTGTTATGGCTGGACGTTCTGTTAACACCGGATTTTGACGGTTTGGCCGGTTTCATGCTGGTAAAAGAAACAAAATCACAATAAAGATTGTTTTGTGGAGAAAGATGCAAGATATTGCACAAAAGTATGATGCCTGATTTATGAAATGCATTCTCGTTTATCAGATAATGCCGATTTATAAGCCCTTGTAGAGCGCGCGACGATCTGCAAAATTTGCATGGCGCCATAATAAACATATATACGGTTTCGATAGATGATTGGCTAAACCGACGTGTACATGTGCGTGTGTAATGGCGTCATAGATTTCCACTGTATATATATATATATTTATAAAAGGGCTTATTATATATATATATATATACTGAATTTTTTTAAATGACTGATTGTTAATATGCGGAGAGACATAATCACAGACAACACAGAGAAAGAGATAAGCAGACAGTAAGTAAGAACACGACAGACAGATGGACTGAGTGAAAGAGAAGGGAGATCGAGAAACTAATAAGGAAGATGGAGAAACTGAAAATGAATATGGAGAAACTGATAAGGAAGATGGAGAAACTGTTTGGAGATGGAGAAACTGCTAAAGGAGAGGGTGAAACTGATAAGGGAGATTGAGAAACTGACATTGAAAATGGAGAAACTGATAAGGGAGATGCAGAAACTGATAATGAATATGGAGAAACTGATAAGGAAGATGGAGAAACTATTTGGAGATGGAGAAACTAATAAGGAAGATGGAGAAACTGATAAGGGAGAGGGAGAAACTGATAAGGGAGATAAAGAAACTGACAAGGGAGAATAGGATTTTAGTGAACAGAGAAGCAGGAAAACTGAGTAAGGACACGAAACTACAAGACAAAAGGAAGGAAATCGGCATAAGAACAAAGAACTGAACAAAAGAAGAAAATTACACAAGAGAACACCACAAGGACAGGAAAGGAAGTGACAGGTGAAAAGGAAAGGATCGCACAGGATAGGACAGGACCTTCAAGGTCAGAAGAAGGACGTTCAACTATCTGGGAATCGAGCCAACCTTTATGAACCGGCGTTTGCTATGGAATGGCCAGGTCCAAAATGATCACATAACACGCATGTATGTTATTTAGGTATATATATATATATAATATGTATGCTAAAATATTTAAATACATTTGTGTATATCACGTACGATTGTATACAATAGCCCTAGTATGGGTATGAGGTGCATATAATATAGAGAGATATTATCAATGTCGATGCCTATATTTACGTATGCTATATATTTATTTAGCTATGTAATATATTGGCCCAAATTTAGCTTCTCCGTGGTCATTTCTTTGTCCATATATACATGTATATAATGCCATATATATTAGTGTGGCCCAAACTTACACGGGGAAAATTTTGTTGTTGAAACATGCTGCTCCACAAGGCTGCCCTTGTTCCACTTGACAAGAAGACTATGTGGTGAAAAAATTGAAGAGATCTGAGCATGTTTAGAGGTCGCGCCACTTTGACACTTTTTGTAGAAATCGCAAAAACCGCATGCTTGGGTTTTGGAACTTGGGTCCATTGTCGATTTACTCTTTTTATCACAACAAATTAACGAGGAGTCCAATTTAGATGAACTTTTGACTGTTTATTTATCTAGATGAGAGCTATATCTTAATTAAAATATAAATACGAAATTCAGGGTCATTCAAGGTCATTTCAAGGTCATAAGAAACCAAATCTAACAAAAATCGAAGAAAAATGATCAGATCTCAGCCAATAATGGTTGAAATTGGTTAATTCTGTCACGTATTTCTCGTCATGATAAGGGCTACCTGTGATAAGAAACAAGGATACCAACTGCAAGACGATCAAAAGTTATTTTAATTACAAAAAGGTCAATTTTATAGAAAAATCGTGGTCTGAAGTTGACCTTTTTGTCCTTAAAATAACTTTTGATCGTCTTACATTTGGTATCCTTGTTTCATATCACAGGTAGCCCTCTTCAAGACGAAGAATGCAAGAAAGAATTAACCAATTTTAACAATTAATGGCTGAGATCTGGTCATTTTTCAAACTGATAGTCTTTTGACGTTTCATACTATATAATGTAAAAGTGTGCAAAAGGCGCGACCTCTAAATATAGTTCAATCTGTCCAAATTTTTGCATACAGGGTTATATTTTCATGTGTAACAAGGGCAGCCTTGTGGAGCTAAACATTTCCAACTTTTGTTATTTTGGGCCACCGCCATATATATGTATGTATATGTACGTATGTATGCATGTAACAGCCTAAGTCAGAGATTTTCACTCTTGATACAGTTTGATTCATGCTCTATAGCCTTGCAACTCTACATCCAAGGCCGCTGATACTGTTGAGGAATCAATCCAATTGTGACAAGAGCATGCATCCGTCTGAAAGCATCCCCGTTTTCTATACCATCCAGATCAGACCTCAAACCGTTTGCATAAACACACAGCAGGCATTATACACAAGAATCGTATAACATGGGTTCGGATGAACTGTTGTTCAGCGTTTCTATGCATGTATGTATACGGACACTTGATGTAGCGCATTTTAAAGTTATTTATGCGTTTCTATATATGTATTATTTATGTATATATATTATATGCGTGTGTCTATGAGTGAGTGTTGTATAAAATATAGGCATCAATGTTATATAGGATATGTGTATGCCTCTTTAATTATTTGCATTAATAATTTATATTATATTTATTAGTGCCATATATTCTATGCTTGTGTAATGTATATGCATCACTGCTATAAAATGTATTTATGACCGTATCACCGTCTAGCCTTCCCACTGACAGTCTGCAGTCAATGTACTCATTGTGTATCTGAGTTGGCAGGTGGAGCAGAAATCTCGACAAATGTCTGTCCTGTCGGGGATTTGAACCCCTTTCTCTCGGGTGACAGTCTAGCACTCTAACCACTAGACTATCGTAAGGCACCCCAGTATACTCGCTTATGACAACGCTATATAAATAACCGTAGTTATAACTACAATTACAAAGAACTCCGACACTATTCGTACTCTGACTGTGCCAGTCCCAAGCCTGGATGAAGGAGGATGGCGACGCTAATGATCTTTGTTATCCCACAGTCTCGTTAAAGTGAAACTAGGCCTACTACAATTACAAGAGGATCCCAAACAAATCGACAGATGACATCATGTTCAGAGTTTTTGGACGAAGCTGCGCCAATAGTGAGGAGCTAATACAAACGCTTGGGTCCGCTGTAGAAGATAACACCACGATCCGGAAGTCCCTTACTCAGTGGCGTCAACCAATGGAGTGGGGTGGTGGTGGAGAGAACAGTCCCCACGGTTGTCAAAATTGGGAGGTTAACGCATAATAATTTACAGCTCTGAGTGACTTCTGAGCAGGGCTTTTTAAAAGTAATTTGTGGAACTGCACAACCCCTTCTCTCCCCGTTTAAAAAGCCATGGTAACTATGAACCTTTTAAACTATTTTTAACTGCAGATAAATGCTTTTACAGCTGCACAAATTCATTTAGAACTGCCATTTTTGTGTAAAACTGCACACTTCAAAAGCCCTGCCTCTGAGTCTCTTATTATATAAGTTGGCCACAGTGGGGGTTTGTTCTCCCATTCCAGATGGGGGGGGGTTAGACGCCACTACCCTCACTGGTGACGAATGACGCACGTCCGGCCATCCCTTGAGCCGTCGGAGGAAAGCAGGACAGGTATTCGTCGCTTGACGGTCGTCAGATCGAGCGTCAACGGTGACTGATGGTCGAGGTCACTCCAAAGGTCATTCCATATCCTCCGCGACGAAAGTTATCCGACTACGGACGGCGTACGACGCAGGCCCGTGGATCTGAGACTGGAGCCAGGAACCAGGAAGCCCATCTCTCCTCAAATCCCTTCGCAATCCGTCACGCAAACCAAGATGAAACGCGAATAAATAACCGTCAAAACGTTAAAAGAAATCCGCAGCAGAAACGAAGAGTAATTCCAACATACAATCTTATAGTAACAGTCTGAATGTACATGTAAATCTTCTAAATTTCTCAGCACCATACGACAGTCGCGTTAGGAAGACCAGCTTATACACAGGCGCTATATCAAATCAAGTCCTCAATAGCCAGGCTGCTTTGTTCTTTTCCGATGCCAGGTCAGAATCCGGGGAGGTCAAGCCGATGAGACAGCAAGGTGCTACGGTGGCAATCGGTAATGATGGTGGTCCTGTATCGCATCGTGCCTAATAATTTATAAAGCGCATCTCGCAGAATAATATTCAGAGGCGCTCTCAGCACTAAAGCCACGGGAAGAAGAAACGCCGTAAAGAGCGAGAGACCGATGAGGAAGAACAAGTCATTAGTTTAACCCTTAGTGAGGGGAAGGTCATTCCAAATGGTCGTGTGGTGACGAGGGGTGGAATCAGGATATCTGATAGTGAAGTCCAGCGTGTCAAATTACGGATGCAATTCCGAGTCCAGCTTAAATAATCGGCTGAAATGGCAAAGAGGGTGAAGCAATGAACAACACAGGAAGCCACGTGTTATACATATACGTCTATAGCGTTATTTGAATATCCTGCTACTCGATTCGTCATTATCCATCACGCATTCAATCGTATTCAACGATGTCCCGCATCAACACTATACTTGAGAAACTCATTCGCAACAAATTCACTCGCCACGCCCCTCGATTGCGACCCCATTTCACCCCAGGGTCTGGGTTTCGACCCCAATTTGAAAACACGCATAACTTTCCAAACAATATATCAACATCAGCAAGCATAGTTCCAACACCTTCGAGTATCTTGATTGAGTACCACATTTAAATGGACGTCAGTAATGTCCAATGATGGATAGCTGACGAACAACATTTAATATAAACCTAATAAATGTTCACCGATCAATTACCTACGTAGGACTACACTATATATAGCGTGTGGACCACTCACTTACAAGTGCTTGGCGCTTCAATTCTCCGAAGAAATGATGATTGACACGTAAACTACCATATCACCATCTGTTTTCAGTTGGGATGTATCAACCTGAATTTGTGATAAACGAATATTTGATGATGATGAAGAAAGCTGTGCAATATGAAGGCTTACGCAAACTAAATCGTTTGTCGTTAAACAAATAGACACTATCAATTCCAAACTTCGCGTTACGGGATGTCACGAGATGAGTATTCAAACGAATCTGTTACCATGTCACGAATACATACGACGTATCATCAATCATGGTGTTTAATACAAATTGCAATACAAAGTTCAGTGCTTAGTATAAGATTACGCGCGAGTAATTCGCAGGTGTGTGCCAGTGAACCTCCGTGAACTTGTGAGATGTCAACATAATATTATTTGTATCGTCTTTTAACGTTTAGGCTCATCGACCAGAAAGTTCAACCTTTTTTACTCTGAACAAATGGAGCATAATATGCCCCATTTGTTCAGAGTAAAAAAAGGTTGAATCGCTTTAAAACAGCATAGTTTAATAAATTAAAGAAAGTCGTAGAGATAGCCTATTCACAGAAGTTCTCTTGCATATAATATATGCAAAAGAACTTCTGTGAATAGGCTATCTCTACGACTTTCTTAAATTTATTAAACTGTGCTGTTTTAAAGCGGATTCCGCGCACTCGAAGTTTCGTTTTTCTCGAGAATGCCATGATAGTTGTAAGTTCAGGGATTTTTTTAATCGACCTCTTTCAAATGCGGTCATTTTAGGCTAAGCTTTAACGGGACACAGTAAGTATCACAAGTTCGTAAGGATCTCTATGCTTAATTCGACAAAAGTGGAAATATTATATGACTTTTATCGATGCCAGTTGCCATGGTGACCCAAAAGCCTTTGATGGTTATTTTAGCTTTAGAAATGGGCGATATATCTAATCAGATAAGTTGAAAGCGAAAGTCATTTTGATTTGTTTATAATTTCCTTTAGTTTGTTAAAATGTGCCGGTTTAAGAGCGATGCTGACGCACTGAAAATTTAGACATTTTCTCGAGAAAACCATGATGGTTAGATGTTTCTTTTTAAAAATAGACCTTATGCAAAAATGATAATTTTATACTAAGCTTACGCTGTACACAGTAAGTAATGATCTCTTTACTTAACTTGACCAAAGGAGATATACTAGATGACTTTTTTCCATGTTAGTTGCCATGGTGATTCGAGGCCACTTATAACAATTTTCATTATCGGAGTTTGCAATAATCAGGTGAAGAAAATAAGAAATTCTGCTTGACTCGTGTGTGGTTTTGTTTGACACTTTAGTGACGAGCGTGTACTGAACGTGACTGGGAAACCAATGCACTGCAGTTTGTCGTTAAAGCGTTAACTTCAATTAACACCGATCTCCTTGAACAGTTTCCCCTATCCTCCCAATAACTCACCCCCATCCATGTAGCCATCCATCTACCAATTCACTCATCCATCCGACCATCCATCCACCTATCCATCCGTTCTACCATCCATCTATTCATCAACCCAACCACCCACTCGCCATTCTCTTCCTCTGCTTGCGTTATCATTTTATCTGTTGACATGGTCTTTGTGTTGTTTACGCATTTTGACAGTGTTTAGGTCACTCCCTTTTAGTATAGCTCATACTATACATACAAAGAGTGCTTGAGTTGTAAAATCCTGGTCCATTGGTCGTCGTTAATTATACAAATCACGTTAATGTGCATACTTTGTCAAGACGAATAGAGCCTATGATATGAATCATTAATAAAGAACGCTAAATATTGTTTCTGGGCGGAAGTATGATGAGTATGTGCTTTAATGACGAGCTGCTTTGGTTCCCAGTAACTTTCAGTACACGCTTGTTGTTAAAGTGTTAACGAATGTTATTCTCAGTTTCTAAGTTGCAGCGTGACTCGGCAACCAATGTCAATGTTTTTCTCCGATAAATGGATTTCCTTGACATGACATGAATAATTTCCATATGCAACTAAAGCAAATATTTTCATCTGTTAACAAAATGCCGAATGTAGATAATTCTTATATATAGTTGAATACGTGCTATCATTGGGTACACACAATAGTCCAGTGGTTAAGTGCTGGATCGTCAACCGAGAGATAGGGTTTCAAATCCTCGCCAAAGAAGAAATTTGTGCAGAGATTTCTGCTCTGCTTGCGACCCCAACCAGCTCGCCTATAATGAGTACACTGACCGCACGCTGTCCGTGGGAAGATCAGACAGCGAGGGAGAGGACCCGCCCTCATATGCTGGGGATAAGAAAATGAAGTTCTCGAAATTTCATACCAATGGTTGCCTGTCAGGGTATTTAAAGGACTGCTCTTCTTCTTCTTCATGCTATTATAATTTTTTATGCATAAACTACGAAATCCAGATTTAGTTTTTTTCCGCATCACACGATATAATTATAGGCTTACATTATTACCCATGCATATACATAATTATACATGCATATAAAATTTATTATTATTGTTTTATTGTTATCAATAATAATTAAGTCATTTTGTACATACCACTATGTATGTTTTAACGTATGTGTATGTCAATCAATCTTTATTGTGGCCAACGTTCAAGATACAAAATCGGAATACATTTCTTATGAACAGACAGACAACAAGGGAGGCCAAAAGGGGAAAAAGGGAGGCCAGATAACAGGGACACCCATTTACTGGGTACCAGATATACATGGTATTGGCGTGACTTACACCCTGAACGTACTATGAAAAGTCATGACAAATACACACGCATATACAATTATACATATACACACGCATATACATAAATACATGCATATATACAAACAGTCATACACACGTTTATATGTATAATATTGTATATGCATGTATGTGTATATTCCAGTCCGTTTCTGTTGAACGACAATTGGTTCGTTCAATGGTTAAAGTGTCCTAGAGGAAATTAAGAGATTTACCGATGCACTCAATAAGAAAGAGGAGCGTGTCAGTGTCCACCACACCCTCCCTGCACTCCCACTTACTGCCATTTATATGGCGCCTACACTTACTGCACTCGATGACCTTAGTCCGGTCGATTGTGATGCCGATGGGGAGGGGGGGTCAGCGGCTGTTTGCAGAGCACCGGAAGAGACGAATATCCGGTTTACGAGCTGAGAAAGCGATGAAGACCAAGCGATGATCAGAAGGGAGACAGAGGCAGCAGAATCGAAGACAAAGAACGAGATCAGATAATAGAAAAGGAATAAATCAAGAGACACGAGATAAAAAGGGAGGAGGCATTAAGTGACAGTTATATGAATGGATGAGACGGTGAATGACTGAAGGAATGAAAGGAGGGAGGGAGGGAGGGAGGGAAGGAAGCAGGGATAATTACATTCGCCCTGGCTTGAAGAGACCAGCGATATATACTCTGTGCATTGTTATAGCGGCGCTATAGAAGTCACTAGATTGGATTAGTTCTTGATGAATGGATGGTTGGATGACTTGATGGATGGATGGCTGGCTGGATGAATGGATGGTTGGATGACTTGATGGATGGATGGCTGGCTGGATGAATGGATTGATGGATAGACTGACGGATGGCTGGATGAATGGATGAACTGATGGATGGATGAATGGATGGATGAATGGATGGATGGATGGATGGATGGATGGATGGATTGTTTGATGGATTGTTTGATGGATTGATGGATGGATTGAGGGATGGGTTGCTGTCTGAGTGGGTGGATGGATATATCGATGGATTGATGGCTGGCTGGCTGGGTTTATGGATGGATGGAGTGTTGGATGACTGGATGGATTGATGGATTGATGGATGAATGGATGGATGGATTGATAGATGGTTGGATAAATGGATGGACTGATGGATGACTAGATGAATGAATGGATGGGTGGATGGATGGATGAGTGGGTGTGTGGGTGGGTGGATGGATGGGTGGGTAGGGGTGGGTGGATGGATGGATGGATGGATGAATGGACTGATGGATAACTAGATGAATGAATGGATGGGTGGATGGATGGATGAGTGGGTGGGTGGATGGGTGAATGGGTGTCTTGTTGGCTGAAGGACTAGATCGGTTGGTGGAAGGATAGATGGATTAATTAACGGTAACTGTTCGTCTTGGTTCAGTGATCCGTTGTCTTGAGGATCAGTGAGATGTGTCGGTCGGATCTCGTCGAAGTCTTGAAAGCGTCATAATGATTGTGGCAATTAGGAGAAAAAGCTTCGTGTTTTACAAAGGCTGTCGAAGATGTAGCTCCTGGACCCAAGAGGATGAAGCTTCTTGTCTTTTCGTATGAGAGGCGGAGGAGTAGGCTAAACAGGAGGAGCAGGAGCAGGAGTAAGAAGTAGGAGTAGGAGGAGAAGTTGGAGAAGGAGTAAGAGGAGAAGTTGGAGGAGTAAGCGGAATAGGAGGAGCAGGAGCAGGAGTAAGAAGTAAAAGTAGGAGGAGAAGGAGGAGTAAGAGGAGAAGTAGGAGGAGTAGGTGGAATAAGAGTAGGAATAGGAGGAGGAGTAGAAGGAGGAGGAGTTAGAGGAGGAGGAAGAGGAGTGGAGGAGCAGGCTAGGAGGAAGTCACGGTGGCCGACTGGTTGACCTGTATCGCGGAGAGTACGGGTTCGAGCCTCTTCTTCTCCAATATTCTCGAGACAGTTCATGTGTAGAGACCTTGATCAAGTCCTTCGCTCACAATTGCTCTGCAATATAATAGTATTTGCGACATCGTCGTGTGTGCACTTCTGAACTTTGGAGGGCAATATCAAAGTACAGTTGCATTGTATTATTGTATTGTCAACTGAAAGTTATGGATGTTGCGGAGCCAAACGAAGGATCCTGGAACTGCAGGTCATAAAAAGTTTCGTGTATATGTCGAAGTCACGCATTGACTCTCCAAAACCGTTGAAACATATTTCTCTTCTTCTACAATATTCTCTTCCCTCCCGTTCTTCATAGTTTTCTATTTCTCATTTCTTCTTCTCATCTCATCTCCTTCCTCCTTTTCTACAAGGGCAACAATAGTTCGGCCAATGCAACCAACGACTCAACAGGTTTTCTTTATTGCGAAGGGCAGAAGAACCAGTGCATAAAATACTCCATGAACATCCATGCCATCTTCAGCTGTTGACGGAATCCGTTGGTTGGTTCCTTGTGTGTGCGTGGGCTGTCACTGGTGACTCTTTCAGCTTACTTTGCATTATTTTGTTAGCTGATACATTTTTGTTCGTAATAACACTTAGCATCATAATAGGGTAGCGCAGAGAGCGGCTCTGAGTAGATATCTTGAAGAGGCGCTATATAAATTCTCAGAATGAATGAATTCGTTCGTTATGACATAATTATAACATCATATAGGCTAACGCTCTGACTAGGTATCTTGAGAGGGCCCTATATAAATGTTCAATTACGTCACTCAGAAATGTCAACTGCATGCACACTGTTTTCTCAAACTCTACTTAAACTGGTAACATTTCAGGCATTAGAATGAAATTATATGTAGTGGACTTGAGCTAATCTCTCTAAACTTCATACTATATATTATACACAATGAACACTCCAGACAAGTCAACTGCACACCTTGTGTCAGAAAACACACTATTTTAGGCACTACCATAAGCTATAGGCTCCACAGCCGTGACTACGGATTGTTATCGACTTCATTTTTCTTAGCCTCGGCATATGAGGGCGAGTGGCCAGTCCTCTCCCTCGCCGTCTGATCTTTCCACCGACAGAGTACGGTCAGTGTACTCATTGTAACCGAGTTGGTTAGGGGCACAGGTGGAGAAGAAATCTAGACACAGATAGATCTCTGTCCTGGCTATCATTTGAACACCAGAGCTTAGGCTATACGACTGGCAGTCCAGCATGCTAACCTCTATAGACTATCGTGAGTGGCGCTGTATAAATTAATAAATACAATACAATACAATACAATATCGAGCACCCAATGCTCTGCAATGTACATGCGCGGTGTAGATGTATCCGTTGAGTTTATATGTTGCCCTCTATGCGAGGCTTGTACGGTTTATATATTTACATTATCCAATTACGTCAGTTGGCGATATCTTCTAGACAGATTTAATAGCATATACATAAATCCTGCATTATAATTTCATAGACAAAAGCCTAAGATCTGTATATATAGCGTGATAGGCGTCTTATACAAGTATATATAGGAGTATATATATATATATATATATATATATCCTACAGTATGTATACCACAGACTTGTGATAAGACACGCTTCGTTATAACAATAAAATGATATGACACGGTCAGATAGATACCAAATTTAATTGGCCTATAAAAAGTAAACTCTTTATGACGCAATCTCGATATAAGGTGCTTCTTGATAAGATTTGCAAGGACAGCACCATAGCGCCTTTCTTGTATATATATATATTTATCAGGTATATATGCGCATATTTATATACATACATATGTATATATATACAGGCGTGTATACGCGGTGGTCAATGTTAGACTGTTACGACGAGAAATCAATAGCAATAATCAAATTACTTCAAGCAATTTTCGGGTTATAACGCAACGAAAATCCACATAAATCATGCTGCACTTTCTGCACAGTTATAATTATATATATATATATATAATATATATATATATATATATGAAAGATATATTTCATAGTATCAGACCAGTATCTCACACACCCACACACATTACATAAATATGTATTATAATGTATTATTGTATATCATATAATTATATATACGCGAAGAAGCGAACATTAAACTTTAGTGCATAGAATGTATACGCGGAAATACCGGTTATTATTATTATTATATTCGTTTTATTGGTAACAAAACTGATAGACACACCGCTATCAGGTACATTGCAATTTAACAAAAGTTACGAATGAATGCTAAGCAAGATTGTATCATATAACGAGTAGCCAATGTTAGAGCGACAATAAGGCAACAAATTGTTATCAACTATTGCCTGATGAATTGTTAAGTTAATTGAGAGAGTAATGTGGGATGAGATTTATGAGCATTAGTGGTCAGAGGATGGCTTTTTAAACAGGACTCGTGAGATAAAAAGTTTATCATCTTTAGTGGGTAGTACAAAGTTGTGAGGGCGTGGTCTCATTTTGTAATGACGATCAATAATCGGAGGAAAGAGCGGCCGAAGAACATGGAAGTCGTTTCTGGAAACAGCAGCCAGAAGGCGATCATCAGCCTGGTCCACCATTTCAGCAGCAGTTGGCGAGTCTTCACTCAGGTACCCTGATCGGCGGCACCTTGCCAAAAGACGCTCGATCCTGACCCGATCCATGAAGGTTGTAAAGCCCCACCAGACAGGGGCAGCGTACATCATCCTGGATACTGTTGTAGCTCTGGTCACTTCATGTAGGGCCTCAGATGGTAATCCATGTGCCCTTAACGTTCTTAAGGCATGAAGAGACCCGGCACAGGAGGAAAGTGTGGCGTCTACATGAGTAGTGACTCGAAGATCAGAGTTCAGGGTAACTCCAAGTATGTTAATAGATGTTACTCTTTCCATTCCCACCAGCAACTCTGGGACTTTCACATCCCGACGACGAGATATTATCATTTCTCTTGATTTTTGTGAATTCAGTCGGAGATTGTTACGCGATGCCCAGCTCTTAATGGAGGCAAGTTCTTGACTGATCGTTTCCCGCATCGAAGAACCAATTAGTAGGTATGTGTCGTCTGCGTATTTTACCATGTGATTCTCCGGGTGAATCGGCTGAAGATCTGAAGCGTTAATGATATAAGACGATGGCCCGATCCCGGATCCCTGTACGTTGCTAGCGTTGATAGTCCGCCGCAAGGACAACACCCCCTGGAACTTAGTCACATGCCCTCTGTCCTTGAAAAAATTTAATAGCCAATTGTAGACAAAGTCTGGAATGTCAAGATCTGATAGCTTCAGGGCAAGGGTTGAGTGTCGTACCATGTCGAAAGCTTTTGAAGTTTGTGATCAAGATTGGGCGCGTATAAACTCACACGTATAGGCCTACACACACGTATATACATACACGTGTATATATATGCATATAATACTATATATATACTATACCTACTGGGGTATTTATATCGTTGTGAATAAACATTATAGGCCTATATGTGTATCTATAGTATAGGCAGGGTATAGCTCAAAATAACATGTCTCACCAGACAAAATGCAATTTCTGGACAACCGATTGATATTTTTCTACCAAGATTTCAGAGTTTATAGGGGGACGATCTTTCAACAATCTGTGAAAATCTCACTGAAATATTTTCATTGTTTCACTAATTACAGCTGTTTTAATATTCTATTCCGTATTTTCAAAATTATAACGTAGAAAATAGTCACTTGCAATGTGATTACGAATTCAGAAATCTGTTACACGGTTTATTTCAAAGCATGTTCGAAGTGTCCACACCAGCTTTCACACAAGCTCGAAGTCTGGCGGTTGAGAGAGCCAAGTTTGCGAAGCATGTCATGGTTTTGTTTGTCAGCGCTCGTGAATAAGCTGGTGCCCTGCGCTTGGCTTTCGAGTGGCGCTTTAGAAGTTTGGAGATTACGATTACGATTACGATGGTTTCATCGATCGTTCAGAGCTCACGTTGCTGGCACTTTTTGATGTCAGCACCGCTTTTAATACTCTAGACTACTAAAGCGGTTGCATGCTTCATTTGGACTGTGTGGAGTTTCCTTGAATGGCTTAGTTCCTTCGTTAGTGGACGTACACGCTTAGTGTGGGCGATGGCCTTACGAGTTCTAAATGGGTCCCGTCCCGTATGGGCTCTGTCCTTGGTCCCCTCCTGTATAGCATCTTTACTTCTGGGCTTTCCACACTTCTGGCAGAGAGTGGGGCTTAAGGCCAGTTTTATGCGGTGATATACATACAAAATTATAGTTATCCACTGCCGATCCGCAAATGCTGCTTCGACTGTCGCGGAAATTGGTCGCGCCCTGGTCAGGTTGGAGACATGGATGTCATCTTGTCGCTTATACGTCTAAATTTGACAAAGACTAAATTCCTGTGGCTGGGTACTAGACAGCAGCTTGCCAAGCTTAACTTGGATCGCTTGGCTATTAGATTCTCTATACCTACAATTTTTCAGCTACAGCCCGCGCGTGACCTTGGTATCCTGTTGTATCAGGAGCTTACCTTTGCACCACATCTGCAGCGCCTTAGTCGTGATTGTTATTACCAGCTGCGTCAGCTCCGTACTGTTGCACGTCCGTTAAAGGCCCAGCGCTGCAGGTATACCCTTGTCCATGCCTTCATTACGGCATAGCTTGATTATTGTTTTACCCTCTATTCTGGTATGCCTGCTAGCCTGCTATCTTGTCTTGATCGCGTACTGCGAATTGCAACGCGCCTTATCGGAATATACCAAATACCAAATACCTAAATATAATCATGTCACCAGATATATAGTGGAGGCTCTGCATTGGCTTCCTGTCCGACAGCGCATATTTTAATAGAGTTGTCTCTATAAACTTGACCTTGCCTACCTAATAGACATCTGTTAGCGGGCATCGGGAACCCGGGTATAGTCGCTCCCTTCTCTCTGCTGGTCCCGTTTGCCCGATCAGCAAAACCGCGCATTCTCTGTGGTAGGCCCTAGGGTTTGGAATGGCCTCCCTCGGAAGCTACGTCTGTTTCTTAGATCATGTACTGATACATTTTATGACCTTTTTGCACGGGCTGGATTTGGAGCGCTTCTAAGTAGTTACCTTGAAGGGGCGCTATATAAATTTTTAATGAATTAATTTTGAAGACAGCAAGACTGCAATGAAACCATGCAGACTACCATCTGCATGGTTTCATTTTCCATGCAGCAGGGCGGTGCGCAACGTTGGCTCATGACTTTATTGCCACCAACTGCAGTGAATTCATTGGCAAAGATGAGTGGTCACCAAACTCTCCTGACCATAAACGTCTTGATTATCACGTCTGGGGAGCTATGCTTGAACGCTACAACACATTTCATTCTAAGCCGAAGAACATTGACGAGCTGAAGAGAGTCTTGCAGTTAATATGGGACCAGCTGCCGCAGGATTCAATCAACAAGGCCGTACATTTGTCACACGGATGCTTTATACTTATTTTTTTTATCTATTTGATGGTCTGTGTACACCAAAATGCGGTTAGCAGTTTGTTTTTCAATAAAGGATATACTTACTTATACTGAGCTTCACAAAAGGCTTCGAACCTGTAGAGTGGACACTTCGAACATGCTTTGAGATAAACTGTCTAAAAGATCTCTGAATTCGTAATGAAAGAATGTGTTATGTGACGCTGAAAACTACATGTGACTGTCCATTTTTCTGCGTAATTTTCAAAATACGGAATAGAATATTTAAACAGCTGTAGTCTCTGGAGCAGTGAACATAATTCAGTGAAATGTGCATGGATTGTAAATCCTGACATTTTGGTAGAAAATTCTCTATCGGTTGTCGAGAAATTGCATTTTGTACGGTGGGACTTTTTGAACCACCCTAGCTGTATGTGTGTATATATGTGTATATATATATATAATATATATATATATATATTGTGAATGCATGTCATGCAATAAGTGCATATATTCTTGTACTTAGATGGCATATAATTATATGGACTCTATTCGGTGTTTCAGCAATGTCGTCGGCGTAGAGTGCCATAAAAAGTTTTTTCTAATGGAGCGCTACACAAAGTCTGAGCGTCGTAAAAAAAGAGGAGCGCTGATATGAGTTCGTGCGGGGCATTCCACAGTAGGAAGAGGAGGAAGAAGAGGAAGAGGAGGGAAGAGGAGTTAGAGGAGGAAGTGGAATCGGTAGGGGAGGAGGAAGAGGAGGAAGATCAGGAAGAGGAAAAGGAGGGAAGAGAAGAGGAGGACGCGGAAGAGGAGGAAGCGGAAGAGGAGGAAGAGGAAGAAGAGGAAGAGGAGGAAGAGAAGGAAGAGGAGGGGAAGAGGAGTTAGAGGAGGAAGTGGAATCGGTAGAGGAAGAGAGGAGGAAGATCAGGAAGAGGAAAAGGAGGGAAGAGAAGAGGAGGACGGAGGAAGAGGAGGAAGCGGAAGAGAAAGGAGGAAGAAGAGAGGAAGAAGAGGAAGAGGAGGAAGAGAAGGAAGAGGAGGAAGAGAAGAGGAGTTAGAGGAGGAAGTGGAATCGGTAGAGGAGGAGGAGGAAGATCAGGAAGAGGAAAAGGAGGAAAGAGAAGAGGGAGGACGCGGAAGAGGAGGAAGCGGAAGAGGAAGAAAAGAGAAGAAGAGGAAGAGGAGGAAGAGAAGGAAGAGGAGGGAAGAGGGAGTTAGAGGAGGAAGTGGAATCGGTAGAGGAGGAAGAGGAAGAAGATCAAGAAGAGGAAAAGAAGGGAAGAGAAGAGGAGGACGCGGAAGAGGAGGAAGCGGAAGAGGAGGGAAGAGGAAGAGAAGGAAGAGGCAGAAGAGGAAGAGGAGGGAGAGGAGGAAGAGAGAAAGAAGAGGAGGAAGAGGAGAAAGAGGAGGAAGGGGACGAGGAAGAAGCGAGGAGGAGGAGGAGGAAAGAAGAAAGAGAGGGGAGGAAGAGGAAGATGAGCAGGAAGAGAAGGAAGAGGAGGAACTGAAGTTGGAGGCGGAATAAGGAGGAGGGTATAGAACAGACACAGAAGAGAGGAGGAGGAAGGAGGAGCGGAAATAGTACTGAAAAGTCGTCTGAACATGATATAGAAGCGATTTATATAATTTGCGTTTGCATTACGTCATACTCTCATCGGACAATAACCTCTACATCTTTTAAATATGCATATGAGGTCGCAGCATATGACTGGTTCCTGAGGTCGAATGAAGGAGATAACATAACTTAACATAGCAAGGGTCTTAAGTGATTCAGAGGAGTGTATACTCTGTGCTAGAACCGCAAGAAATAAACCTAGAACGCTTAATAGCCCATTTCCCCTAGCCTCCTCTTAAAAGCCGTGACAGTATCCACTGAGACAATACTATCATCCAAGCCATTCCACAAGTCTATAACTCTTGCACTGAAGAATTTCTGCCCTGATGTTCCTTTCTGCTTCTTAAATAATTTATAGCTGTGTCCCTGTGTTGCCTCGTTTAGTGCTAATTCAAAGAACCTCTCCCACTTTAATGCTTCCTTTCCACCGTTTCCAGTGATAATCTTGTAACCTTCCATCTAGATCTCCTCTGCTCCTCCTTTTCTCCAATGTTGTTAGTCCACACCTGTTCAAACTTTCTTCATAGCTGAATCCTTGTAGTCTCAAATCATTTTCGTAGCTCTTAATTCTTTGCAATTTCTCCAGTTTTCCATCTCCTATTTCAGGTATGGATTCCATACCTGCATGGATGCAGTATTCCAGTATTCAACTGTGGCCTTACCTGTGATTTGTACAACCTCAGTACTGTATCCTTGTCTCTTGTCCTTCTATTGTCCTTCTTATCAAACCTAACGCTGAGTTAGACTTTTATGCTTCAGCACACTGCCTTGAAGGGTTTGCACTCTTTTGTAAAATCACTCCCAAGTCCCTTTCTTCCTCATTCACTTTCAATACCATACCCCATTTCATATGAAGACTCGTTGTTTCTGTTCCCTATATGCATCACTGAGAACTTTTCCAAATTAACGAGCATTTTCCAGTCCTGTCCTCTTCGATCCTCCCGCAGTATCTGCGCTTCTTTTTCAGAAGGAAAACAAAGCAGAGCGAGAAGAGGAAGAAGAGGAAGAAATGAAGGAGAATCAGAAGAAGAAGTAAAAGAAGAAGAAGAAAGAGGATGATGAAGAGGAGGAGGAGGAGGAGGAGGAGGAGGAGGAGGAGAAGACGAAGACAGAGAAGAAGGAGAAGAAGGAGAAGACAAGGAAGAGGAAAAAGGATGGGAGAAGAAGGTGAATTACTGGAAAATGGAGAAGAAAAAGAAGAGGAGAAGGACTATAAAAAAAGATCGCTGATAGGAATAATAAGAAGCCGACAGAGAAAATGGTTGGGCCACATTATGAGGTGAGGCTCCCTCCTAAGAACTATAATTGAGGGAAGAATGGAGGGCAAGAAGACAAGAGGAAGACCGAGAATGATGTTGTTGGACTGGATGATGGAGAAGTATTACAGCAAGTTGAAGGAGAAAGCCAGACAACGTGACGAATGGCGACATTGGACGTACGAACCTGCCTAGGAAGGCAGAGAAAAAAAGAAGATATTATGCACCCATCACATAACTCGGTTCGCCAAAAGGATAGGTTCCAAGCTCAGATAGACAGCGGTTTAGACGAGAAAGAAAAACGAGAAACAGGCAGAAATAAGAGAAACAACGAACACAGTGACAATGAGTTTTCTAGGTTGGTACTTGAATAAGTATCGGATTGACGCAGCTAACGACACGATATCCAACCGTGTTACTGTTTGAGCATCTGTTTAAGTAAGAAATAGACCTATCGTATCTAGTGGTGGCCGACGATATATACATGTACGTTAATGTGTTTGTTTGTGTCAGTGTTTGTTTGTGCATCTGTGTGCGCATTGTGCATGTGTGTGTGGGTATGTGCCAGTGTGTTTATATGTGTGTTTGTGTCTGCATTTTTGTGCGCATGTTTGTTTGTGTGTGTTTGTGTGTGTGGGTGTTTTTGTGCGTCTGCGTGTGCCTGTAAGTATGTTTGTGTGCTTGTGCATGTGTGTTCATGTGTCTGTGTATTTGTGTGTGCACTTTTGTGACATGTTTGCTTGTGTTTGTGTGTTTGAGTGTGTTTGTGCTTTTGTGTGTGTTTGTGCTTTTGTGTGTGTTTAGTTGTTTTTGTATGTTTGCGTGTGCCTGTTTGTGTGCTTGTGCATGTGTGTTTGTGTGTTCATGTGTCTGTGTATTTGTGTGTGCACTTTCGTGTGCATGTTTGCGCGTGTTTCTTTGCATGTGTTTGTGTTTGTGTATGGAATGTGTGCCAGCGGAGTCGCAATCAGTGTTTTTGTATCGGAATTGCATTCCTTGACGGTTTGACGGAAGTCTTCCAATATTCTTCCGGTGACCGTTCAATGCCACCGAAAAAACTCTTTCTCTTATTAATCCTCCTCTTCCTCTTTCTGCTCTTTATATTTCTTCATATGCTGCAAGTCCTGGTCAGCTTCCTTTTCCTCATCCTCCTCTTCTTTCACCTCCCTCTTTTCTTTGTTCTCTTTCTCCTTTTTTTCTTCCCCTTAATTCTCTTCTACTTCCAGCTCTTCCTCTTCTATGCCTGTTATCCATTTTTTGCTTTTCTTCTTTCTTTTTTCTTCTCAGTTTTCTCCTTCGACTGCTTTTTCTTCCTTCATTTCTCCTCTGATTTCTCCTAATATTCTTTCTCCTGTTCATCGTCTTCATCATCTTCGTCTTCATCATCATCATCGTCTGAGTAAAAGGTTTGGGTGATGTCCACATTGGCCTCTGGATCGTCGCTTGAACCCGTCGATTCGGGTTTGATTAACCGCTTAAGCGAGACATGAAGGTGACCTTGACTTGTCCCAGTTCGAAACTCGATGTAGGTCATAACTCAGAGGAGACACCGTGTGCCGAAAAGAAAAACTAATTCTTCTTTCGTCCATTTCTCGGCGTTCGCTTGGTTTTCTTTTTCTGGCCTGTCCGAATGTTTGATGTGCTCTGCTGCACACTGCCTCTGTCTGCCCGCATGTCTGTCTATCTGTCTGTCTGCCTGCCTGTCTATCTGCCTGTCTGTCTGCCTGCCTGTCTATCTGCCTGCCTGTCTATCTGCCTGTCTGTCTATTTGCCTGACTGCCTGTGTTGTTATTATTTTACCCGAGGTAGGCATGAGGTTGGTAGGTTACTAGTTATTACTACTGGTATTGGTACTGGTACTGCTGCTGCTGCTGCAACTACTACTGCTACTGCTACTGCTGCTGCTACTGCTACTGCTACTGCTACTGCTACTGCTACTGCTACTGCTACTACTACTACTACTACTACTACTACTACTACTACTACTACTACTACTACTACTACTACTACTACTACTACTACTACTACTACTACTACTATCATCATCATCATTACGATGATCAATTCATCATCATAGGTCCATTGTATATAATGGTGCAAGGTCAAAAAATCTGAATCAGAGGCTTGAAGTAATTATGAGTACAGGACTTGTAAAGGACTTCGTAATGAGTAGCCGTCTCAGGTGGGTCTCGAATCCTTACTCTCCGCGTTACAAGCCGAGCTCTCATACCAATCGGCAACCATGCCTCCTCACTTCTCTTCTCACCGTCTTATTCGCCTCCGTGATGCCCCATCGATTGTCCATTAATACGACTGCACGTTATATCTATCTGTCTTCTTCCGTCCGCCTGTGTTCTTTCCGTTCGTCTGTTTGTCCGTCTCTCTGTCCGTCTGATTCGTTTAGCAGGTGTCCTTGTCCCCGCCCGGGGTCGAGTTACATTTCGACGCCTCAAAGACGAGCAATAGGCAAATCAGCAGCGACAGCAGTTTCAGCATCCAGAGCATCTCCAGTAGGAGGACCAAGCATGGACGGAATGCGGAGAGTTACTCCCACGAGAGGACGACCTATCAGCATCGCTTGCTTCGACATTCGATGCCTCCGTAGACATGCAAAGCTGTAGTTATCTTAACCGCGATTTAATATATTGATGTGTATCTAGAAACATATAGATAGATAGACAGGCAGTAGTGATACGACTAAAGAGTCAGACAGAAAGACAGACAGACAGACAGATAGAGAGCTCTTGTTTAAGAAAGAGAACGGATTCAATAGAGAAAGATTGTCAGACAAAAGGAAAGACATCAAAATAAAGATAAAGCGATGAGATTGTTGACAGAGAGAAAGAGTGAGACAGACAGACAGACAGACAGACAGACAGACAGTCTCTCAGTGTGTGTGTCTGTCTGACACACACACACACACACACACACACACACACACACACACACACACACACACACACACACACACACACACACACACACACACACACACACACACACACAGAGACACACACACAGAGAGAGAGAGAGACACACAGAGAGACATCCAGAGACAGAGACAGACAGATTGCTATTGAAACGAGAGAGGGCCATAAACGTTGAAATTTCTTCAGCGTGAAGACTTCACCCTGACCGTTAGCTCTTTTAAGTGACTAATTTCGAGTGTAATAATCCCACACCATTCTAGCAACTAGAAACCAGTCAAATTCGTCCATGGAGAATTCTTTGTATCTGTTTTCCCTACTTTTTCGTTGTCAATATAATATGTCCGTGGTCAAGCCTCATTTCTGCTTTTCTTCTTCACCTTTCACCTTCTCTAATCGTCTGCTTTCGCCATATCATTTGCCGACGTTTTCCAACGCAACCCATAAAAGTTTAGTGCGGCTTGGAGCTCATAAAAATTAACTGCCTGAAAGCATTAGCAAGCATTAAACGGTGACTAAAATTTAGATTTACCGACTGCGCACGTGATAAGTGTTCGAAAGAAATGACCCGTGAATTAATAAATAATGACCTGAAGTTAGACGCTTGTTTGGAAAATACGAAGCGACCCTTTAAAGACCACACTGGGCTATAGAGAAGACCGCATTTCATCGTCAGATAATTTTAATTTATGGCATCGAGTGACGTATATATACCTGCTGGCCATTGACATTGATTGCTGATTATTATACTCACTTTATTCGACCATTCAACTGATGGCTTGGACTATGATAATGGCGCTATGGAAGTCGTAAGGTTAGGCTAGATGAGCCACTGAGTGCTTCTGTCCTCTCCTATTCGTTCATTCCTTTCTTCCAGACTTCTTTCACGGTTTCTTGCGGACACTATTCATCCCCTTATCGACTGCGTCCATGATTGCGACGATCGCGCGGCCGATTGACAGTGAGGACGAATCTACCAAGAGACTCATCGCAATTAAAGTATAACTTGGCTCTTAATTACACGGTGGAACCGTCACAAAGACGAAACGCAATTACTTACCATTCATTATACCAGACGGTATCAGGGCCACGACCCTCGTTCTCCGCCAACTGACAAAATTTATTAAACGGACTTGTTTCGCATTGGCGCCCTGAGATCGCTTCAGCGCACACGGTATATATCATCTTCCTGTCTCTCGATCAGTAAGTGAGCTTAGTTCTCGTTGGTCACGTCTGTGGAATAGAAGAGTCAGTGTAAACTTTCCTGGAACTGGCTTATCTGTGTGTCGTAAAGAAGCTCGTATTCTGATGTCTCTTTAGTAGTTTCTTACAGTGAAGGCGACGCTGTCACGTCGCAAAATTGGACGTGGAAGCTTGTTTGCCTTCTCTGAAAGCAATATTTTGCTTTGACCTTAAAGCACTGGGTTTTCTAAACAATATTTCTAAACAGTATTTTACCTTTAAAAATGAGTTTCTGAAGAAATATTTGGACTTAATCTTTAAACCTTTAAAGCGCTATTTTAACTAGACTACTTCTAAGCAATTTTCTTTATTTAGAACATCAGAACTTTTGAACATCAGAATTTCTATAGATCGTTTAAATATAACTTTAGAAGTGAGCTTTCTAAGCAATATTTTAATATAACCTTGAAACGCAAATTTTCCCTGCTCGCTCTTTTTAAAATGTACAATGCTATGCTGATCAGTCACCCTGTGTATTTCCTGTTTTAGATCTGTTTAATAGACAGCCGTATTTACCTCTGTTAGATGTTCTATAGGCATATGCATTAATCATATCTCTTACACATCGAACTGCTTTCGTTTCGATAGCAAATGCCCTGCAGGTCTTTGGCCGACTCGACTGCAATGCTATAACCTACTTCCCCTCATTTATATACCATTAAAATAGATTTGAAAAAACTTCAAATGTTTCTTTGACAGAGTTTCAACACAGACCCATGCATATCAACATAGTGCACTCATATTGCGTTCTTCGTTCTTCTTTTCTTATATTTACCAACGCACCAGTAAAAATACGCAAGCCCCAACAGCCGTAATACCGCTAAGCCAAATAGAGTAGATGTAATGTAATATAAATCTTCAAAATTTCTCAGCGCTAGACAAAAGCCGCGTCAGGCAGACCAGCGCATTCACCGGCGCTATATCAAATCAAGTCCGCAATAGCCAGGCTGTTTCGTCCGTTCCGGTGCCAGGTCAGAATCCGGAGTCAAGCCGAGAAGATAGCATGGTGCTACGGTGGCAATTGGTGATGATTGAGATGGTGATGGTGGTGGCGTAGGAGTAGAATCAGGATAAGATGGCTCGAAGAGTTCGGTTTTCAGTCGCCAGTGGAAAGCAGCAGAGGAGAGTGACTTGCTAGACTTGCGATTGATGCACAGGCTAAATTAAAAGGTGAGGTAAAAGGATGAGCAAACTGCAGTCGGAGGTCTTTTGGGTGTTCATTTCAAAGAGCAGGTGCAGCATAAACTAAGGAGCGGTTGCAGAATCTGATATAAAGCAAGAGCCTCACTGTGACCCCACAAAGTTGTGATGACCAACTTCCTCCTTCCTTCCATCCCTCTCCCCTTCCCTTCTCCCTCCCCTCCCTCCATCCTCCCTCCCCCCCTTTCCTTATATATACGAATGTTGACTACATTGAGACCACGATAGCCAACCAATGAAGAATCCTTTTGATTCTCTTTTGAATCTCTTTTGAATCTTTGCACGACAATGCAGAAGCTTAACTAGCTTAAGCTAGTTGTATGTGATCTTTGTCGACCTGTCTCTGACCTCGCAGCCCGTCGAACTTTTCGCTCTTCGGCAAGGGGGAACTTTTTCTGCTTATTTGATAGACGACATCACTAATAACTAGCCTTATTACGTACTGTTATTTTGTTAGTTAAGTCGCCCTTTTCTGTTTGTTTTATTCTGTTTAGTCATAAGGGTTTGACACTAGATTAATAATTACGCTACTTGATGAACTTTGTAATTCAAGCTGTTAATTAACCGTCCTGCCACTTTGTTAAGCCCAGATTTAGCAAATAGGTGTCCCTGTTAGCGGGATTTTCATCCCTTAAGGGCCTTTCTTGTTACCATCTTGATAAAATGAACCTACTTCTGTAAAATAACTTGATTGATGGTTACAATAAAGTTTGATTGATTGATTGGTCCCGCGAACTCACACTTCTTTTAGACAGTGTTCGCTCGAGCCTTTTCGATTGTGGGACCATCCATCTGGAATGGCCTTCCACTAGACTTGCGATTGATGCCTCGGTCAAACTCGCCTGTTTTTTAAAAGTCCCTCAAATCACACTTTTTAAGCCGTGGCTGGACTGGGAGCGCCTCTGAGTAGGTCTCTTGAAGAGGCGCTGTATAAATTCTCGGAATAAATGAATGAACAAGACAGGCCTATTCAGGTGGCAGTTCGGTATTGCTTGTGTAACACAACGAGAGAACGAATTCCGTTAAGTATGTTAGAATACACCGCCATTAAGTGTCGTTATTTGATCTTCTTTCAAGCTAAAATAACGGTCATGTCACACACAAATATTTCAGCACATTGACAAAAAGTGCTGGTGACTGTCGCCACCTCTTTCAAAAGTGGAGTTGACAGGGTACCATAGACACAATACAAGTTATGTCCATGCATACCAGCAACAAGTATAAAATGTCATATTCACGCCTGATGAATGGCTTTTGATTAACAGACGGCAAACACCTCACGCCTCGAATTTAAAGGAACCAATCGGAGGTGACGACCACAGTTTGGGAAACGTTATAAAACGCATGCTTTTCTTTCTGTATGCACCAGGTGGGATTCCTCAACCACCCACAAAACGACCTCCGCACTAAAAGACCAGCATACCAATTCTTGGCCAAAGCTTGTCGTCACCACAGTTCTCCAACGAACTTAATTGTGCAATTACAGCTGAATTATGAAGGAAGTTCCGACGTTTCCCTTCGTGACATTCGATATTAGCAACCCCCGACTGCACGACCACAAAACTTAAGAACATTCCTGGGAGCCAGATGGAACGTTATAGCTATATGTCTACTGCCCAGCGTAAATTGTCAAGTGGACAAAACGAGGGATTGCAATAAAGATGACACGTATCCCTAGCGACCTGTTGGAATGCCCAGTAATTTTTATCTAGGGAATTGCTTACGACTTGTTTTTATCTTTGAAGCCCCCGGCAAAGTTCCTTTGCATAAAACAGAGGAAATTGTAGGAGACTGAAGGGGGAATACGAACATTCTTACAAGCAGAATGCACCCAGGGTTCTTATAAGTGGGAATACATCTTGGGTTCTTATAAGCAGGAATACACAGAGGATTCTTATGAGCAGGAATACATAGAGGATTCTTATAAGTGGGAATACATAGAGGATTCTTGTAAGTGGGAATACAATGAGTGTTCTTATAAGGAGGAATATACATCGTGGGTTCTTTTTAAGAAGGAACACATCGAGGAGTTCTCGTGAGGGGTAATGTATTGACGCGTTCTCGTGCGATGAATACATCGAGGGGTGGGAGTCAGTCGAAGTGGAAAGGGAATGCTGGGCACACTACGAGTTGTAAAATATTCCCATAGGAACTGTCTTTCTTGAGACCAAACAACATTATACATTAGCATATAAAATTATCTGAGGATATTATCTGTTCGCTCCATTGGAAGGAGGCTAAATGCTGGATCGCCAATGCGAATATGGAAAAAAGAGATGGAGAAGATGGTAAGGTAACAGAGATAGGACAATGCACAGCCCAGTCGTTACATACTTTAAAAGTCAATACAAGACAAGAGACGTTGGCGTCAATATAGTTTAGCCGAGTCATCTATTCGCGGCACAATAACGTTCGCGATAGATGAAAGAAATGATAAGTAGAAAGAAAGAGAAGATAAAGAGAAGAGAAGTTGAAGAGAAGATAAAGTTAAGAGACGATAAAGAGAAGTTAAAGGAAGATAAAAAGAAGAGAAGATAATAGAAGTAAGATGAGGAGGAGCTAAAGAGAAGAGAAGATTAAGAGAAGATGAAACGAACATAAAGAGAAGAGAGCATAAACAGAAGAGAAGATAGAGAGAAGAGAGACGATAAAGAGAAAAGAAGTTAAAGAGAAGATAAAAAGAAGATAAGACAAAGAGGAGATTGTGAAGATTTTCGAAGTTTTATTTCAACAAACGAAGATTCAATAACGTACATCAGCGCAAATCTAAGAAAGTTCACTATTGACACTATATTAAACACGGTTGTCAATCTCCGTCCGTCGAGACGTAACATCGGCCTAATGTCCTCGAAAAAACCGTCTTACTCAGACAAGAGCTAAACCTCAACTCCTCTCTCCATCTTGTTTCGTTCCCGCCTGTCCTAACGCCCACACTTCCGGCGGACCACCTGCCCTGGTCAGTCATTGGTCAGTTATAGGCCTACCTAAATAGCCTACAACTCGGCGCACACTCATGAGTGCCTATTTGCAGGTGCAAAGGGTCTAATCACTCTTTCAGGGCCCAAGCATAATTAGGCCTACAGCCGCTATTCGTCACAAGACTCCCCCTTTTCGAAGAGTGGACATTCAAGACAAGAATTCTCACTCTCAAAACAAGACGAATAGTGCGACGAAGCATATAACAGGCCTATACAAAGTGCACCAGCTAATGCCAAATTAAATACGATTATGCAATCATTCAACTAGAACCGACTTGTCTCCGTCCGTGCAACATAGCCTACTTTAACAATACAACACGTCCTTCAAATCCAGCAATATCAGATAATTACATAGCACTTTTAAATTAGGTAACTAAATTGCAAAGGACGCCAGGAATGTTGCCGATAACCAGTCCATACAGTGGCCTTCTCATGCAGATGGCCTTTACCTTCCCTCTGAAGAAAGGCGTGTCGATCTCTATTTCGGCCACTGGTACTCGACGAATCGTTCCGTCGATCATCACACAGGTCTTCGTTGTACCTGTGAGGGCTTCGTCTGGCACCAGGTCCCTTCTGACAACGACCGTCGAACAACCCGTGTCTCGTAGAACTAGCACCTTCTGTTGCCCGACCCAACCTTCGGCAGTTGGCATCGACGCTGCAGATTCCAGGTCTCGACAGGCGTCGGCAATGACTGGCAGCGTGCAGCCACAGCGGAGCTCGACACTATCAGACAGCATGGCGTTGCATATCGGTCCAACCTCGCCGTCGTCGGTTATCAGACAGTCTTCACACTGGTGTCTGGTATGTGCTCGACACCTTGGACTCCCTCTACTCTGCGCTGGTACAGGTTGTTTCAGCCGGATTGTCGGTGAAGCAGACAGCAGCTTCTGTTGACGGTTATCGCAGTCAAACTCATTGCTCATCACTGAAGAGGGTCGTCGGCTGTCCCTCTTCTTCCAGGGCTTCCGGTTCCCTTGTTCTGAAAATACACGATCTTCACACTCCAGACTTGCCACCGGTATTTTTCTTCCGCATTCTCGCGCCAGGTGCCGCGTACTGTTACAGATGAAGCAACGCCTTACTGGTTCTTTCATCGGAGAATTGAACTTCCGGTCAGTTCTTCTTGGCCATCGCTCCTGAGATGAACCTCCACTATCGTCCTCCGGTGTTGCATGCGCTTCCGTGTAGCGCTCGGCGATTTCGGCCACGTCCAATAGAGTATCTGGCCGTCGCTCCTTGAGGAACACCGCTAAATCCTTTGAGCAGGTGTTGATGTATTGCTCTCGAACGACCATCATCTTCAGGTCTTCGAACGTGTCCTTTTTCCCGGCCATCTCGATCCATCGCAGCAGATAGGAATCGAGACGGGAAAGAAATTGAAATGGAGTCTCACTGCCGTCCGGTTTTGCGGTCCTGAATCTAGTGAGGAATCCATCTTCCGACAGATTGAAGCGCTTCAACAACGCTTGCTTAAGTCGGTCGTAGTTCAGCGCTTCCTCGACCGGTAAACGAGCGTAAACCTCAAGTGCTTTACCTTTGAGCAGGGCCGACAGATAAACCGCCCAGTCGGTTCTCCTCCAGTTCTGAAGCTGGGCATATCTTTCGAAGCGGAAGATGTAGCTGTCCAGTTCGTCCTTGTCCTCTTCGAAAGGCGGGATTTTTGGCCCTTTGGCTCTTCCGTCGCTTCCTCTTCGCTGCCATAAATTTTCATCGTCCGGTAGACTGTCCTCGCTAGCGGATGATCTGCTGGCCTTCACGGTCTTAGACTGCAGTACCTGAGTGTCTCGTTCAACTTTGGCACGAGCCAAAGCTATTTCCTCCAGTTCCTTCTGTTGAGCGATCCGTTCTTTTTCTGCAGAATGCGTTCGTTCCCTGTCTTCGCGTTCTTCGGCTTGCTTCTCTGTAATCCATTCAAGAAGCTCCTTTCCGGATAGCCCGCATTCTTTGCCGAAGTTCATCAAGTCTTTCATCGCAGACATAACGTCGAATCGTTTGAAGTCTGATACAAAAACTCGCCCAGAAATCTTCTTTTAAAACACTTGTGGGCTCCTGGCAGGCTCGCCAATTGTGAAGATTTTCGAAGTTTTATTTCAACAAACGAAGATTCAATAACGTACATCAGCGCAAATCTAAGAAAGTTCACTATTGACACTATATTAAACACGGTTGTCAATCTCCGTCCGTCGAGACGTAACATCGGCCTAATGTCCTCGAAAAAACCGTCTTACTCAGACAAGAGCTAAACCTCAACTCCTCTCTCCATCTTGTTTCGTTCCCGCCTGTCCTAACGCCCACACTTCCGGCGGACCACCTGCCCTGGTCAGTCATTGGTCAGTTATAGGCCTACCTAAATAGCCTACAACTCGGCGCACACTCATGAGTGCCTATTTGCAGGTGCAAAGGGTCTAATCACTCTTTCAGGGCCCAAGCATAATTAGGCCTACAGCCGCTATTCGTCACCTCTTTCAAAAGTGGAGTTGAAAGGGTACCATAGACACAATACAAGTTATGTCCATGCATACCAGCAACAAGTATAAAATGTCATATTCACGCCTGATGAATGGCTTTTGATTAACAGACGGCAAACACCTCACGCCTCGAATTTAAAGGAACCAATCGGAGGTGACGACCACAGTTTGGGAAACGTTATAAAACGCATGCTTTTCTTTCTGTATGCACCAGGTGGGATTCCTCAACCACCCACAAAACGACCTCCGCACTAAAAGACCAGCATACCAATTCTTGGCCAAAGCTTGTCGTCACCACAGTTCTCCAACGAACTTAATTGTGCAATTACAGCTGAATTATGAAGGAAGTTCCGACGTTTCCCTTCGTGACATTCGATATTAGCAACCCCCGACTGCACGACCACAAAACTTAAGAACATTCCTGGGAGCCAGATGGAACGTTATAGCTATATGTCTACTGCCCAGCGTAAATTGTCAAGTGGACAAAACGAGGGATTGCAATAAAGATGACACGTATCCCTAGCGACCTGTTGGAATGCCCAGTAATTTTTATCTAGGGAATTGCTTACGACTTGTTTTTATCTTTGAAGCCCCCGGCAAAGTTCCTTTGCATAAAACAGAGGAAATTGTAGGAGACTGAAGGGGGAATACGAACATTCTTACAAGCAGAATGCACCCAGGGTTCTTATAAGTGGGAATACATCTTGGGTTCTTATAAGCAGGAATACACAGAGGATTCTTATGAGCAGGAATACATAGAGGATTCTTATAAGTGGGAATACATAGAGGATTCTTGTAAGTGGGAATACAATGAGTGTTCTTATAAGGAGGAATATACATCGTGGGTTCTTTTTAAGAAGGAACACATCGAGGAGTTCTCGTGAGGGGTAATGTATTGACGCGTTCTCGTGCGATGAATACATCGAGGGGTGGGAGTCAGTCGAAGTGGAAAGGGAATGCTGGGCACACTACGAGTTGTAAAATATTCCCATAGGAACTGTCTTTCTTGAGACCAAACAACATTATACATTAGCATATAAAATTATCTGAGGATATTATCTGTTCGCTCCATTGGAAGGAGGCTAAATGCTGGATCGCCAATGCGAATATGGAAAATAGAGATGGAGAAGATGGTAAGGTAACAGAGATAGGACAATGCACAGCCCAGTCGTTACATACTTTAAAAGTCAATACAAGACAAGAGACGTTGGCGTCAATATAGTTTAGCCGAGTCATCTATTCGCGGCACAATAACGTTCGCGATAGATGAAAGAAATGATAAGTAGAAAGAAAGAGAAGATAAAGAGAAGAGAAGTTGAAGAGAAGATAAAGTTAAGAGACGATAAAGAGAAGTTAAAGGAAGATAAAAAGAAGAGAAGATAATAGAAGTAAGATGAGGAGGAGCTAAAGAGAAGAGAAGATTAAGAGAAGATGAAACGAACATAAAGAGAAGAGAGCATAAACAGAAGAGAAGATAGAGAGAAGAGAGACGATAAAGAGAAAAGAAGTTAAAGAGAAGATAAAAAGAAGATAAGACAAAGAGGAGATGAAGACAATAGAAGATTCAGAGAAGATAAAGAGAAGATAAATAAAAGATAAAGAGAAGATGAACAGAATATAAATAGAGGACAGAGCATGCAGTTTTGGAAATAAAAAAGTTTCGTCAATTCGTGGAAAGCTGCATAAACATATAAAAATTATGCAACTTTCCACGAATTAGCAATGCCTTTAAATCACAGAAAATGGTGGAAGCTCTTACCTTCCCGGGCGGCCTTTCTTTGCCCCACGTTCGACTGTGAGTGGTCGATCGGTGGACGAATGATTGGAGGTCATGGCATCGATGCAGACCACGACCAACAGCAGCAGTATCAGCTGCAGCGGAAGCATCCACGATCCAAATCGAATTCTTAAGTACGACGACATTGCTGGCATCGCCGCCTGAAGTACAAGACAATGTATCATCGTCGTCGTCGTCGTCGTATTCATCATCATATCGTCATCAGTACCACACCATCATCGTCGTCATAATCGCCATCATCGTCTATCGTGATCCTAGCTCCTTCGTCGTCGTCGTTATTGTCATCATCATCATTTTTATCATCGTCATTGTCATCATCATCATTTTTATCATCGTCATTGTCATCATCATCATTTTTATCATCGTCATTGTCATCATCATCATTGTCATCATCACTGTCATCATCATTGTCATCATCATTGTCATCATCGTCATCATCATTGTCATCATCATCATCATTGTCATCATCATTGTCATCATCATTGTCATCATCATTGTCATCATCATTGTCATTATCATTGTCATCATCATTGTCATCATCATCATTGTCATCATCATTGTCATCATCATCATCATCATTTTCATCATCTTCGTCATCTTCATCATCATCATGAGCTTTATTATAATCCTCTTCTTCCTCGTCCTTCATCATCATCATCATCATCATCAGTTCCTGATACCAATCCTTTGGCAGCGACGGACGCTAATCCTCATTCATTCTTTGGTAATTTATCAAATCCAGTGCACCTCTCAATGTCAGTCCAGATCTTATTTTGTCTTCATTTACATCGTCTATCCACAGTTTTCGTGGTCTCCCTTTGTTTCTATTTCGTGGAATCTTGCATGACAATCACACACAAGATATTCTGATGGAAGATCGGTTCTTCTGTTACACAAAGAGAAAACAAGATGCCATAATCCCCTTCGAATCCTCATTTGTATTTCACGTTTTTGTCAGCAGTGGATGCCTTAAGTTCTCTGAAACAAAGGATTGGCATTTCCAATCTTACGGAGCATTAATGAAAGAGGCTATTAACACTTTGACGACGAGCTGCATTGGCTTGATTTGGCTTCCCAGTCGCATTTAGTAGACTCTCGTCATTAGAGCGAAAAGACGTAAATGTCGTTTATCGTATTACGGATTCATTGGCTGAACATTCTTTTACAGCGTGCATAAAACGTGAGGCCAGGATAACTGAATATTCCTGTTGTTCCGTTTTTGTGGAAACGGGGTCATAGTGTCGCACATTCGCCGTTCTGTAGTCTACACAGCTTCTTCGCTAACGTTCGCAATTGTAATCGGTAATTAGAAATTGATGAAGCGCTGCTCGAAAGCTAAGCGCAGGGCACCGGTTTATTGACGAGCGCTGCGTCGTGTAAGAGGGGTTGTTAAGAGATGGTCAAGGGAAGATCCGAGTCTGGTTGCCAGAGAGAGGAGGCAGAGCAGAGAGAGACATAGAGAAAGGGAGAAGGAGAGAGGTAGAGGGAGAGAAAGAGATGGTGAGTGAGAGGGAGACAGAGACAGAGAGAGACACACAGAGACAGAGACACAGAGACAGAGACTGAGACAGAGAGAGACAGAGAGACAGTGAGGCAGAGAGATGCAGAGAGAGGGAGAGAGAGAGACATATATACAGACAGACAGACAGAGACAAACAGACAGACATACAGAGACAGACAGAGACCGACAGAAAGGGAGAGAGAAAGGTGAAGTTGGGAGGGAGGGAGGGACGGAGGAAGGAAGGGAGGGAGACAGGGAGGGAGGGAGAGAGATACAGAGAGAGAGAGACGGAGAAGAGACAGAGACAGAAAGCAGAGCAGATAATTATATTAATAACAATGGGGTGAATGGGTCCTGCTTGGTGTTAAGGTCCCCTATTCATAAATGCGGCGAATTTCTCCGAAAAGTAACCAAAGCAGCTCTGCCTGCTGTACAGTGTGAGAAAAATAATAGCTTCTTATGACCCGTGGGTTATCGCGACACATTAAAGTTACACGGTGAACAGATTGCTAACGGATGGCTAATGGATGGCTAAATGGCTAATGGATGGCTAACGAATGGCTAATGGATGGCTAACGGATGGCTAATAGATGGCTAACGGATGGCTAACGGATGGCTAACGGGGTGGCCTTTCACCCTCGATTCGGATTCCTTGTAAGACTTACAGCCATTGTCCAAGATATGCACGATTGCCTTCTTCTTAAATCTGAGAAAGAAACATTGAAAAGGCCTGGGAAACACAGCTGCATTGAGAGCAGTTGAATCGATTTGATATTTCCGCATCTTGCTGAAGTAAGCATTACTTCTCGAAGGCTTTTCAGCTCGGAACCCACGTACAATTATTACGATGCTTATCTATAGGCTTGCCATAGATTGTACCACCTCAATATATACTGTAAATATGTATTTATGTTATGTATCGTGAAACAATATAAGTATGTATACTATCATACTGTAATTATGATGATTGTATGCTTTGCTTTTCCGCATCTTGGAAACAATACAATTTATGGTTAGGCGTTGCATGGATGCCACGTACATGTATGTATGCTTAGCTATAGGCTTGCCATGGTTGTACCACCTCAATATATACTGTAAAAATGTATTTATGTTATGTATGTGATATAAGTATGTATGTATGCATGCTTGCATGTATGTATGTTAGTGTGCATGTATATAAGTCTTATATGGACGGACGGACGGACGGACGGACGGACGGACGGATGGATGGATGATAGATGAATGGATGTTTGCATCATAGAACTTTATCAGTACCTCTCATGAATGTTATGCTCTCTACATTTAAAGTAGTGCTATACAAATCTCTATGGATGTCTGACTGATTGACCAGCTTTGGACATTCATGGCACAATTTCGGAAGACAAAGCAGTTGGGAGATCTAAATGGTAAGAGATAAATTCAAGCCCAAAAACATAGCTGCGCTTATGGGCACTATAGCGCACTATAACGTATCCAGGCAGAACAATAGTTTCCGGTGCAAAAACATCAGTCAAAAACAGCCCAAAACCACGCTTAACTGGCCGGGTAGTCGGGTACCCAATTTACTCGATACGACGTTTGTTTGGTAGAACCGAAAGATCAGATCAGCTTATTCATAACAATTTACTGGACTGTTCTATTCTAAACCCGGATTGCTTTTTATATGAGCCAGTTATACGGCTAATCACGGAGTCGTAGAGAACTAGAGACGCATCCATCAAGCGGTTCCTGTGCGTCTATTCCGCCAACGACATTCAGAACAATGCTATTGATTATGCTCCTATTTCTTTTCCGTCGCTTCAAGCAACGCCTGGCAGGTCTATTAACTGGTAGACGTGCTTCAATATCCGCCGAGACTAACATAATGAGAATAAAATTGGCCGTAAGTGGCTCGGCAGACCGTGTTAGAGCCACTGTAAATAAAAAAACTCAATGCCAACTCTTTCTACCTTTCTCGTAAAAGCTGTCGTGATGTCGACCATCGTCTAAAATGTTCCACAAGTTTACACAACTCTTGCACCGAAGAGTCTCAACCCTTTCTGTCAATTTCTTAAATAATTTACATTTTATAGCCTTAGGTCGGCTTTGTCTGGGGAAGTTAAAAAATCTCCTACCGTATAGTATACGGTCTTCTTTTATATAATTTTAAGCCTCACTCGGGTCTGCTTCTGTTGTTATTAATAGCACCAGGAGTCAGTCGCTAAGGAATAACCGACTGACTCGATGAGTTAGCGACTGACTTAGCGACTTAGCAGACTGGATGTAGCCTAGACGTTAAAACAGTTACTGTAGGCCTACGAACAGACGCCATTTTTATTAAAACGATTGTGTGACGTTATGCCGTTACAGACACCACTCGGGCAACGAGTAAATAAAGAACTGGTGATCTGACAATTTAGATGTTTAATTCAAAAATCACACACTGTATAACACTAATCTATAACGTTATCCAGTTCTCTTTTTTGCTATTCTAAGATACTAAGGTTTCTTATTATTACTTAGCCTTTATCACACCTTCACACATGGCATTTATTGCTTTTCATCTTTATAGTCTACCGTCAAGCCATCTGCCACAAGCTTTATTAACTGGGCCCCTAACCAGCGGGAGTCTATCCCTTCTAGGAGTGCCCTTTGTTCCTAATGATATAATGTACTTTCATCTACAAGTGCAATCACTATAAACTTTATTTCGGTTAAACAAGTAGAATAATAAAAATATTGTGTTGCACATTAACTGATCTACTTGCTTATTGTTATGATTGTACTGTTCTGATTATGTATTGAACTGGTTCAATAAACTCGATTGATTGATTGACCGATTGTTAGACTGTTAGTCCTTTACTCTGTGACTCGCACCTTATAAGCAAGCTTTGCTCTTGTCTTACTGCTGATGCCTTCGTCAAAAACCGGAACTCGAAGACTGCAATTTAAACAATAAGCAAAGTATCAAGTGAACGAAGTAGCTAGCAGTCGATAGCTTAGCGACTGATTTCGACTTGAGGGTATATCAATCAATCAATCAATCAATCAATCAATCAATTAGAACAATGCTACGGTGGCTCCGGGCATTAGCTACTAGCCGCACGCCTTTTCCCGTTGCGCTGATTCCTATAACCTCAAATTGTAGACTCTAAAGCTAACTCAAGATTTACGCCGAAAAACAGACATTGCATAACGCCGTGTACAAATTTTGTTTCGGGGATATTTGCAAGATGATAAATTCTATGTCACTTTTGTCATTGTAGAAAGCTTCTGACTTCAATGAAGACCCTTTATCAGAGAGGACCATCCAATTGTATATTTGCGTAATGGCTGATCCGGTATCACGAAATAGAGTATCCGTCCTAAGACTATCCGGGGGATGTATGAATTTATCCCCCTGGATGGAATAAACCGGTTTAGAGTATCCGGGGGGGGGATAAACCATTCTATCCCCATCGTCATACGCGTCACGAAAGCCAAGACGAAGATCCAGTCAAAATCACTAAAAACGAAGTAAATTAATTTCAGGTCGACGTTCAAACTAAAGATACGTACCTTTAATAAATCCAAACAGTACGACTGAATATACTTAGAAACCGCCAAAAATGCAAACTAAACCGAATGCTCCATTTCGCTAAGGGGGATAATCATGTATGGGGGATACTCTATTTCGTGACACCGGCTTTGTTTAGGAAAATAAATTACGACGCAACACTTGGCCAACCTAACTATTGTGTTGGTCTAAGAATCAAAAGTCATAGTTGTGCATTCGTTTTAGACCATTATGTCGCTTACTTATTAGATGCTGTTCTTAATGAAATCGTGTTTCAGTTAGGTTATAAAGCGTAACCACTAGTTTATCTTTTAAAACAACACTAAACAAGCGAATGATCAATTATTGATGAACAAATAAACAATAGATTTATTAATGAACAAATAGTACGCTTAATAATGAAACGAACGGAATGAGGCTTACCAAAGTGAAAGTAGAGTGATGAAAGAGACTGCTACACATGCAAACTCAGCATCTGTCAATTTCAAGCGGCCCGTAACAATCGAAAGTATCCGCTATCGGAGCGTGAACCCATTGTCTCGCTTAACTATAGACAATCCTCAGAGACAATAGCTTGGCACCACCTACCGACGCCTCCTGTACGACTCGCAGCAACGCAAGAATGGTTCCGTCGACAATTGTCTCGCTGACGTCGATTGCTACAATGAGTCGATGCCAATACAGACAGCATCATTGACGTTGGTAACGCTATACACAGGCGGCGATGTCCTGCGCCGCGCGCTCGCTCCAGCGCAATGCTTTGCCGTGTGAGGTATCGCACGTCATGTATGTATGTATATGTCGATGTATGTATGTATGTATGTATGTATGTATGTGTGTATGCATTTATGTATGTATGTATGTATGTATGTATGTGTGTATGTATGTATGTATGTATGTATGTATGTATGTATGTATGTATGTATGTGTGTATGTCTATCAATCAATCAATCAATCAATCAATCAATCAATCAATCAATCAATCAATCAATGAAACTTGATAAAGCGCCCCTTCAAGATATCTACTCAGAGGCGCTCCCGGCCCAACCACAGCTGAAAAGAATAGTTTTCATGAGAGAGGTATAAAATGCAGGTGAAGAGTTCCTCGGTAGAAGACGTATGTATGTACGTACGTATGGATGTATTTATGCATGTATGTATCTATGCATGTATGTATTAAGCATGTATGCGTGCCTATGTGTGCATGTAGGCTTATGTATTTATTTCTATAGCACGTGTTATAACTATTTCGTGTCTGCCTAATTTTAGGACCTACTAAAGTCTAATGGAACGGATCCTTTAGCGAGAAACGCAATTCGAGATGGTATTCTAAGCGAGTGGACATTTCTGTGTTCATACGGAAGGAGACAGGTTTGGATCGACGACCGTCATATCACCATCTCACCTATCCAACACCTTCGACACGGATCCGAAAAGGTCGACTTTGATGTTCATTTTGACAGGACTGAGCTCTCAATGTGGCAGTTGTGGCACGGTGGCAACTGGTTAGAGCTGTTGACCTGTAACGCGGAGAGTTGGCTACGGGTTCGATCCTCGTCCGGGGTGGTTTAACTGTGTAGGGACCTTGAGCAAGCCCTTCGCGCACAACTGCTCTGCAATGTAATTGCTTCACGGGCGCCTTGTATGGCTGCCATAAGGTTATATTCGACTCCTGTAATAACTTGTGATCATCTGTTCATACTATGAATGAACTATCGAGAGCTATCGACTACTACATTTGGGAGCGCTTCTGAGTAGATTTCTAGAAGGGGCGCTATATAAATCTCCAGAATGAATGAATTAATTGTAATCATACTGCGGTGTGTCAGTTTGAAATAATAAAAGAAGATATTATTATTATTATTAAAATGTAGGAGTTCGTGTTTAACGATCGTCTGCTTCAACTTGTTTTACACCCTGCAGACGTCTGGCTTCTGCTTTTCCTGAACGATCCCATTTCTACCCGGTTTCCCCCAAAGGGTTACATCGACCCGGTTTCCCCAAAGGGTTACAATGTCTGTCTGGGTTACATGATCAAATTCCTGTCGTTGAAGCGACTATCGATCGTTGTTACTTCTGTGAAAAATGATCCTTCTGGAACCATTAAATACGGTCAACGTAGGCTATTATTTCGTCACAGACATAGCAGGAAATATTTTCAAGTCAGCCTGGATGTATGTTTGTATAATGTTTGTTTGCTTATACGTATGTATGTATGTATGTATGTATGTATGTGTATGTGTGTAGGCCTATTTATGTATATATGCATTTATGTATGTATGTATGTATGTATGTATGTATGTATGTATGTATGTATGTATGTATGTATGTATGTATGTATGTATGTATGTATGTATGTATGTATGTATGTATGTATGTATGTATGTATGTTTGCATGCATGTAAGCATGTATGCGTCCCTAGGTGTGCATGTAGGCCTATGTATTTATTTCCATAGCACGTGTTATAACTATTTCGTGTCTGCCTAATTTTAGGACCTACTAATGTCTAATGGAACGGATCCTTTAGCGAGAAACGCAATTCGAGATGGTATTCGAAGCGAGTGGACATTTCTGTGTTCATACGGAAACAGGTTTGGACCGACGACCGTCATATCACCATCTCACCTATCCAACACCTTCGACACGGATCCGAAAAGGTCGACTTTGATGTTCATTTTGACAGGACTGAGCTCTCAATGTGGCAGTTGTGGCACGGTGGCAAACTGGTTAGAGCTGTTGACCTGTAACGCGGAGAGTTGGCTACGGGTTCGATCCTCGTCTGGGGTGGTTTAACTGTGTAGAGAGACCTTGAGCAAGTCCTTCTCGCACAATTGCTCTGCAGTGTAATTGCTTCACGGGCCCCTTGCATGGCTGCCATAAGGTTATATTCGACTCCTGTAATAACTTGTGATCACCTGTTCATACTATATGAATTGTAATCATACTGCGGTGTGTAAGTTTGAAATAATAAAAGATTATTATTATTATTTTTACCCGAGGTATCTATAATCCCTCAGGTGTCAGATATTAATAAGCAATGTTTACTCTGGAGTATTTTATTATTATTATTATTATTATTATTATTATTATTATTATTATTATTAATATTATTAATATTATTAATATTATTAATATTATGAATATTATTAATATTATTATAATTATTATAATTATTATAATTATTGTTATTGTTATTGTTATTGTTATTGTTATTGTTGTTATTATTGTTATTATTGTTATTATTGTTATTATTGTTATTATTGTTATTAAAATGTAGTAGTTCGTGTTTAATGATCGTCTGCTTCAACTTGTTTTACACCCTGCAGACGTCTGGCTTCTGCTTTTCTCGAACGATCCCATATCTACCCGATTTCCCCCAAAGGGTTACATCGACCCGGTTTCCCCAAAGGGTTACAATGTCTGTCTGGGTTACATGATCAAATTCCTGTCGTTGAAGCGACTATCGATCGTTGTTCTGTGTATAATAGCCTAATCCTCCTGGAACCTTTAAATACGGTCAACGTAGGATATTATTTTGACATAGGGGAGACCGGGGTTGGATGCAACAGGTGTTGGTTGCAACACTATCGCTAGTTAAGCGCTAAATAACTGCAGCGTAAAATCAAATCACATACCTTGTAAGGAATATATTTTAGGTCAACGTGACTTAATTTCTTGGCAGGCAGTTGATTTGAACTACCGAAAAAAGTTAAAATTTATTTTCAGGCATCAAAAGTAAATTTTTCGGTTTTGTGTTTTTTCGTAATGTAGCTTAATGTGTTGAAGCAATTTAGTGTTGTTTGGTGCCATAAGTTGAACAAGGAATTGGGCTTGAAAATGCATTTAGTCATTTTATTTAAAACCAACGCTGTCGATAAAAATTTTCTATAACAATGTCTATGCATTGCTTCGGGGTTGGTTGCAACATTTTAATCGGGGTTGGTTGCAACATGTTTTATTAGCTGAATTGAATGTTTGTATGGTTTAAAATGCACCATTTAAGATTTGGTTTGGCAAATGTTTTCTTGGGAACGGGTTCACCAAACCCCATCCCACACCTTTAGCCCCGTTTTTCTCAAGCACCTTCGACATCCTGGCCCACCACTTGCTGCAAAATGTTGCCACTGGCCCACCATTAACAAAGGTTTGACACCCCTGGACTTTAGTCCGTTAATAATGGGTGGCAATAAGCGAGTCAGTAGGCAAATAACACTCCCGTTTTCCTTTTTTGGTTACAATTTGAAGGCTTTAAAAGCTATACAATTTTAATTAAATCTTGAACATTAGGCAATGCAGCCTAAATAGGTAGAAGTAGTTCAAGTAGACTAACCTGCTATGGAGGCTATACGCCTATCGAGTATTTATATATCGGACATTTTACATGACGATTATTGCAGCAAAACAATTTAATATCTTGACTGATGCTTTTGATCAGATTTAATTTTGAAGGTCTTCAATCTATTACAATTTTATATGTAGGCAGGCCTCGGTTTGCCCTAGGCAATGCAACCTACGTTGAATAATTATACTACTTTCAATACTGTTGCAACCTTCCCCCAGGGTCGTTGCAACCAAAACCGGCCCGGGGTTGGTTGCAACACTTTGAAGCCCTCTGTTCAGTTAGCTATTGTGGTTACATCCTTGATCACTGAGATCGTCACTATAGCTTGTTTTGGTGCTGAGATATAAAGGATATATATGGGCTAAACAATTTTCAGGTTGTTCCAAAACTAAAAAGATGGCACATGAAAATATGAAAATTGTTGCAACCAACCCCGGTCTCCCCTACAGTAGCAGGAAATATTTTCAAGTCAGCCTGCATGTATGTTTGTATAATGTATGTTTGCTTATACGTATGTATGTATGTATGTATGTATGTATGTATGTATGTATGTATGTATGTATGTATGTAATGTATGTATGTGTGTGTGTGTGTGTGTGTGCGTGCGTGCGTGCGTGCGTGTGTGTGTGTATGTATGTCTGTATGTATGCATTTATGCATGTATGTACTTTTGTACGTATACGTATGTATGCATGCATGCATGTATGTATCTTTGCTTGTGTGCATGTGTGTATGTATGGCTGTATGCATATATGCATGTATGCAACATCTGCTGCCCCTCCGCTATACCGACCGTTTGGATCTCTGTGTCCCTCGTGTGAAGTCTGCCTTTGCTCAAAGCCGGACATTTGCTGTGACAGGTCCCTACGCTTGGAATAGTCTCCCACTTCTACGGGCTAAGCTCATGGCTGAATTTTTTCCCGCATCCTCTCGCTCTCTCAAAGCTTTTCGTTTTCCCCGGAGTTTCCGCGCTGAAAGCGGCTCTGAATAGACTATACTGCAAGGCGCTTTATAAATTTTTCTGTACGATACAATACGACACGAAGTATGTATGATGTATGGTGTATGTATGCATGTATGTATGTATGCATGTATGCATGTATGTATGTATGTATGTATGTATGTATGTATGTATGTATGTATGTATGTTTGTATGTTTGTATGTTTGTATGTATGTATGTGTGTGTATGTGCGCGCGTGTTTGTATGCATGTATGCATGTATGTGTGTGTGCGTGTGTGTATGTATGCATGTATGTATGTATGTATGTACGTATGCATTTGCAATGCATGTGTGCATGCGTGCATGTGTGTATGCGTGCATGTATGTATGCGTGCATGTATGTATGCGTGTATGCGTGTATGTATGTATGTATGTATGTGTGTATGGATATACGTATGTATGTGTGTATGAATGTATGCATGCATGTATGCATGTATGCATGTGGACTTTCATATATGATGATGATGATGATGTGACATAAGGTATATAAATATTTAAATATCTATTTAATATCTAAATACCTCTGTGATCTCATCCGCCTCCCGACCTCAGCCACCTCATTTCGACCCCTGCGCTCATTTGACCGACTTGAACTCTATTCCGCGGACGAGGACTGTTATGATCAAATCTCGTGCCTTTGCTTTTATTGGCCCCACTCTATGGAGCCAACTTCCTACCATGACTCGCTCATTGCTTCAAGCTGGGGCCTCCATGCATCCTTCCGCTGGTTAAAGACAGCCTTTTTTCTCGGGGTATCTCGCACTGGGAGCGCCTCTGATTGGTGTAGCACTGTGAGCTAGTGGCGCTATATAAATTTACAGATACAATACAATACAATAGAGACTTATACCTTGACTTCAAGCGTCGCTCATTATTTATTTGTGAGCGCTTATGACGACGGTGTTCTAATCTATCTGATCCGATATGACTTCTGTATTGAGCCGTCTTCAAGGAGCAGTCTCCTGCTTGAAATTAGGCCTTCACCACAACAGATCGCTCAGAAAACATTCTCAGCTCAGCTTAAGTCGACCCTTTTTAAATCTGTTAGGTAGCCGTATTTATAACGCCTTTGTGAGGCTGAGGGACCGTGTTATCCACTAGACACAGTAGGCAGGGTGCCTGTGGCCTACAAACCTTTCAGGGCAGTCTGAAAATGAGGTGTTGAAAAAATTAGTTGCATTCGACCTTTGTGGATATATATCCAGGATATTAAACAATCAACATTACAAAAAGCAAATTGAGATTTAAAATCAAAACTGGGTGTGTTCGTAAATCACGATTGATGTTGACGTCAAATAAAATTATGTGAATGCGTAATTATGCGTTTAGGTAGGCCTAGGCCCTATATACACATATACATACATACAATGAATTGAATTGAATTGCATACATGCATATGGCTACCATCGACCGTCGATGATGCATACATACCTAAATACATACGTACATAGACACATACATACATAATCACATAATACATGCATGCATACATACATACATACATACATACATACATACATACATACATACATACATACATACATACATACGTACATACGTACGTACGTACGTACATACATACATACATACATACATACATACATACATACATACATACATGCATACATACATACATACATACATACATACATACATATATACATACATACATACATACATACAGTACAAAAAATTGAACTGAATTGAATACATGCATATATAAATACATTTTTTAATGCAGAGCTGGCAGTTTGGGTCTACGAATGCAAGACTGCCTAGGGCCAACGACGACCTTAAAACGGTCGTTTGTGAGGTTCTTAAACGCGCTATATAAGTGTCTAAGTGTTCAGATACGTAATACTTACGCGATGCAAATTAGCTTCTGTCGACCAATGCACATGTAGGGCTCTTGCTGCGGAGAGTTCGGTTGCTGCGATGGAATTACAGTTGCTTGTGATCGGGCGATGCTAATACCGATGTGTCCCTTGTATCCTGGGAAGAAAGCAGGTCGTTGCCCCGTCTAAGCCATAAATCTTCCCCTCCTATATTAGATCCTTGGTGTGCAAGGCAATGCTGGAGAAAGCGCGAGGGAAGGGAGGTAGAAAGACAGAGAGAGACAGAGAAAGACAGTCAGACAGACAGACATGGAGACATCGAGACAGAGACAGACAGCAAGAGAGACAAAGAGGAAGCGAGATAGACAGAGATAAGGAGAGAGACAGAGACAGACACAGAGAGATGGACAGACATAGAGACAGCAAACAGACAGCCATAGACAGACAGACATACAGACATACAGAAAGACAGAGACAGACAGCGAGAGAGACAGATAGGGAGCGTGACAGAGAGATAAAGAGAGAGACAGAAACAGTCGCAGACAGAGAAATAGACAGACAGACAGACAGAGACAGACAGACATACAGACAGACAGACAGAAACAGACAGCGAGAGAGACAGGGAGAGAGCAAGACAGACAGACAGACATACAGAAAGAAAGAGAGACACAGAGAGAGACTCGGGAAATGAGAGGGAGGGTACAAGTGTCATGTGCAACCGTTTTTTTTGGAGTTTTTTGTGTGTAGGCATGAATGCCAGCACGACGTTTCCACCACGATCCATCCTAGACGGACGTCTGAACGGTTGGCGCGTGAAATTGAATAGAACGATCAGCTTAGACCACAGAACGCGGACATCTACGCAGTAGTATATGCACACGAAACCCAATGCGCTTTCATATTAACGTTGTAAGTAAGATGGGAAACACTGGTTACGTTTATTTACTGAACTAAACGATAAGTTTCCAGAATTAGCGAACTAGTGTAAGGTAATATCGATGCGATCTGGACTGGCAGAAGACGTAGTTACCACTGGAGCATAGGGCCTAAACGTTACGAAGCTTCGTGGAAGATGTCAAAGGTATTAGCTGCCAAAGACATGCCAAACGACTATTATAATACAGACATATAAGCATGCATACATACATACACACTTACATACAAACACAGCTGAACACTCCGTAGCATCCTCAGCAACCAATAACAACGGAATGTCTGGTGACAACTGACAGGATAATTACGGTGATGAACGGTGGGCACTGGCATGGGCGTGGCAAGGAAACAATTTCGGAGGGTTTAAGATTTCGGGGTGGTTCCATTGGAGATGGTCGCAAAATTAAAGTTTTTGGTATTTCACATGTAAAAGCATATAAAAATTTCGGGAAACTTATATGGGGGGTTTGAAGACCCATAAAACTCCCAACCTAAAATACGCCCATGCCAATTGGCAAAACCGTTCGGCTTGCAACGAGGAGAGTACGGGTTCGAACCTTCCAGTGAGAGACGGTTTTTGTGCAAGTATACCTTAGAACTGATCCTCGTGGGATTCAGGTAACAGCGGAGGAGCAGGCAGCTGGTTGGAGGCCACAATTTAGGGACGCCATTTCTGGTGTGTAGCCGGCATGTTCACCAGTGTGCCTTGGCAAACCTGGAATTAAGCCAGTTTCGATTCTACCTCAATCCACTGCATAGTGACCCTGGACTCGTTGCTCACCCACAATTGTCTGTGAGGAAGGCAATGGGAAACCACCTAACTCATATAATCCCCGGGTAGCATAAAAGCCAATGGACCTGCCTTCGGGCAGAGAACTCGTCATCATCTTTAATTTGAATACAAAATTTCAAGGCAGGTAGTGGCCTTCAGATTACCGTGTTTTGTGGCTTAATTAAAAACTAAAACACTGACTATAATTAAATGGGATCGGGGGAATGTATACTTTTGTACCTGGAGCGTCATTGAAGCTTCGCCCTGATTACACTGAAAACTGTTCTGAGTCATCGATGCCCCGTCACGTGGACGAGTCAGTGACAACTTAGACTGTACGGTGCGTGAATATAAAATGCCCATTATAATTAATTTCATAGACAAATACGACCTTGTTTCCGTTGTTTTGACAAGATCATCACCGGTGTTATGCTTTCGTCATCGCTTTCACACAAACAAATGCATCACCGTTAGTTTATTACCGCAGAACAGCGTTAATTGTCTCCCTGGCGGATTGTCAATTGTTGTTGGCAAAGCTTTAAGCCCATACGTACAGAATTGCCTTATATGGGGAATAACGTGCTAATAGGTTTAAGCAGTACGATGGTACTACGCTATACCTGTAATAGTGCCAGTCCTAAGCTTGGAAAAAGTAGGAGGGCAACGCTAATCATCTTTGCTATGAGACAGTGTCGTTAAACAGCAACTAACTAACCTTTCAAGGTCTGCCTGTTGAATCCCAGTTAGTCATACAAAACCTGTTAAATTCGTATGTGAAGAGACTGCGTTTAAATTTGTATGTAAAGTTCGATATGTTAAATTTTCTCGGATCAATAAAAATGATTGATTGATTGATTGGAAAAAGATTGATTTCTGTGTCATCATCATTATCACCGAATTCATCGTCATCATCATCGTGTTCGTTATGTTCGTTATCTTCAACGTATCATCAGGGAAGCAGTGATCACGAGAAAATAATCATCATAGAAATGATCGGTCATCATCAAACAATCATCGCAATCAATATCGTTATCATCACTGTCGTCGTATCCGTCATTATCATCGTCGTCAGAAACCATCACAGCCAACATCACCACCACCGCCATCATCATCACCATCATTACCATCACCATTATCATCATCATCATCATCACCATCATCATCATCATCATCATCATCATCATCACAGCTATCATCATCATCAACATCATCATCATCATCACAGCCATCATCATCATCATCAACATCATCACCATCATCATCATCACCACCATCGTCATCATCATCATCATCATCATCATCAACAACAACAACAACAACAACAACAACGTAATCGCTACTGACAATGAAACACGTTAAAACAATATGTTGAATTATTTCACTTGTTAACCTATATCTTTTAGTCTAGTTCAGTTTTCATTAATCTGTGAACTGGGTCGACTACGCTGGCTGCAGACAATAATGCTCTTCTGTTTCTACTTCGTGGAGATTGTAGGAACGCGTCTGCTGAGCTTTTGCAGGTGTTCGGCTCATATATTGTGCCGTAAATCAACGTTATCGCGCAGTCTGTATACACTGCCTATAGTTATTACGCGTATGCGTCAGCATTAAATAAGCAAAACTTAAGGGTCGTTCTGCGCAAGTCGGCCTTTAACTGTATGTGTCATATCGTACACACGATGCATTCGCAGGCTGAAAATATTACTCTATAGTAGGCCTATGACTGGAGAAAAGTCCGGGCGATTCGTACATGAATATACGAAAGGTATACGGTGCGTTAAGGTTAGGTGGCAAAATAGGTTAAGGATAGGTAAAGTAGGGCATGCAACGTATTAGTATTATGGTAAGTGAGGCAAGGTAAATAGCTGCAAAGCAAAAATTGGAGGCATGAGGGGAGGGGTACAATGAGATAAAGTAAGGCTATAGGAGAGGCAAGGTCAGATGACGAAAACTGAAGTAACATAGTTAAAGTGAGGTAAATTAAGCCACAGTGAAATAAGGCAAGGGGCAAGATAACAGCAGCTTCTTATTTGGTTACGAGGCGTTACAAAGTAAAATAAGGCAAGGGGCAAGATAACAGCAGCTTCTTATTTGGTTACGAGGCGTTACAAAGTAAAATAAGGCAAGGGGCAAGATAACAGCAGCTTCTTATTTGGTTACGAGGCGTTACAAAGTAAAATAAGGCAAGGGGCAAGATAACAGCAGCTTCTTATTTGGTTACGAGGCGTTACAAAGTAAAATAAGGCAAGGGGCAAGATAACAGCAGCTTCTTATTTGGTTACGAGGCGTTACAAAGTAAAATAAGGCAAGGGGCAAGATAACAGCAGCTTCTTATTTGGTTACGAGGCGTTACAAAGTAAAATAAGGCAAGGGGCAAGATAACAGCAGCTTCTTATTTGGTTACGAGGCGTTACAAAGTAAAATAAGGCAAGGGGCAAGATAACAGCAGTTCCTTATTTGGTTACGAGGCGTTACAAAGTAAAATAAGGCAAGGGGCAAGATAACAGCAGCTTCTTATTTGGTTACGAGGCGTTACAAAGTAAAATAAGGCAAGGGGCAAGATAACAGCAGCTTCTTATTTGGTTACGAGGCGTTACAAAGTAAAATAAGGCAAGGGGCAAGATAACAGCAGCTTCTTATTTGGTTACGAGGCGTTACAAAGTAAAATAAGGCAAGGGGCAAGATAACAGCAGCTTCTTATTTGGTTACGAGGCGTTACAAAGTAAAATAAGGCAAGGGGCAAGATAACAGCAGCTTCTTATTTGGTTACGAGGCGTTACAAAGTAAAATAAGGCAAGGGGCAAGATAACAGCAGCTTCTTATTTGGTTACGAGGCGTTACAAAGTAAAATAAGGCAAGGGGCAAGATAACAGCAGCTTCTTATTTGGTTACGAGGCGTTACAAAGTAAAATAAGGCAAGGGGCAAGATAACAGCAGCTTCTTATTTGGTTACGAGGCGTTACACTCAGTTGTCAAGCTGTGATTCGAATCTCAGACTGAATCTTACAGGCAACCGTATTAACAGTTACATTCCACTACACAAAGCTAGGATAAATAAAATATCAAACTGTGTTTATACATATTCTGACCTATGCAGTTAGAAGTTAATTGCATGTATGTATTTATGTATGTATGTATGTATGTATGTATGTATGTATGTATGTATGTATGTATGTATGTATGTATGCATGTCGGTTTGTACACAGTATGCTTGTGCGCATACATGAAAGGTGTACAGACGACCACACACGCACACACGCACTGTCCGACATGTCAGTGACTGTGATAATGATGGCGGCCATATAATAGGCCTACTGGATAAATTCTCGTTGTGTGGCCAATGACCTGAGGCAGCAGCTGCTGCTGTATCCAAAAAACTGTCATGGATTGCGATAGTGCCGCTCTAATTCGATGGCATTGATGCCATTTGCAGAACAGTTCGCCCACGCTGTATATAACGCATATATATATATATACATATATATATATACACATAATATGTGTGTGTGTATATATATGTGTCACATATATATACATACATGCATGCATATATATACGCATATGTGTATATGTGTATTTATATGTATGGCCTTCGTACTAAACAGAGTACACGTATGCCTGTAATAAATCTATTAAATGAACTGGCAATGTGCACACGATAAGAAATGTGTCCTATGCATGAATAGAAACTCAACACTCCGATGTCAGTCTATTGCAATTACCTAACAGCTAAAGTCTCAGTTAGGCTATGTATATTTGTATATTCCAGCAATAATATATATATAGTAATATAATGCTTTACATATATAGGTCTACATGACATGTAGGGTCTGCTTGCTTGGTTGCTGTTTAACGACACTGTGTCATAACAAAGATGATTAGTGTCGCCTCCTCCTTTCTCCAGGCTTGGGACTGGCACTACCACAAGTAGGGTAGTGGCGGAGTTTTATATAGGGTCTGTCCATATGCATAGACTATTATAGCATAACTGTACAACCATGAATTGTCAACTGCACACTGTTCCTCGAAACGTGAAACTGTAGCCTACTTGAACTAGTAATTAATTAATTAATAGGCCGATTTCAAGCATTAGAAGGAAATTGTATAGTTAACTTGAGTCAATCTCTAAAATCCATCCACAAACACTGCACACTTCATACAAATCAACTACGCGCTCGACGATGTCAGCTGCTCGCTTTGCACCCGAAAACAAATAATAATTGGGTCCTGAGAGCATATACACTTAGCAGACAGGTCTATAATATATACATGTACATATGAAAGTACATGTTACATATAAACATTTATATATATATATACAGGGTGGCGCAGAGAAAGTGAGACCGCCTAGGATAATGTCAAATAAAAAATTTTTTTGTAACTTTTTCTTCTAAGAAAAACAAGTAAATTGTTGCCAAATACTAATTTATACCAAATCAGAAATCAAATTCAATTTGTCTTCCTCGGTTCTCAACAGGTTTTTGTAAACGTCTGCGCCACTGGTCAATGCTTCTGTTCATAAACCGTTGAGAGAATTTTTGCCACTCTTCAACGTCCTGTTGCAGTGTCCAGCTTTGACGATTACATATCGCTCGATTATGCGGAAGCAATCCTTGTATTGAGACGTGATCACATTAATAATCACTGTTCACTTTAGCTCCAGATTCAACAAACATCACACTGGTTTTTCCCACCCGAGATACACCGACCGAAACCACGATGCCACCACTGAAATGTTCACGATCGCGTACGAGTCTCTTTGCTGGGAACTTGTGTTTTTTCCTTGCATCAGAATAAACACGATCATTTTGAGAATTAGCCGGTGTGGCGAGAGTCAATGTCTTTTCATCTGTAAACCAAATGCTTCGTAAGCCCCTACACTTCTCTCGTTTTGACATCTGCCAAGTAACTGTTTTAATTTGCAGTTTTCGTTTATAACCTGCCCTATTACGCGTTTGTACGGTTGAAGTTGCAAATCTTGCTTTATAATGCGTTGCACTCTTCTTCGTGATATGCCAGTTTCTCTTTCAATTCCCTTGGATTCTTGTGGCTGTGAGGATCATCATCCTGGCTGCAAATCAGCTCACTCACACGCCGAATATTCCGTGTCCGTGCTGTTCTAACTAATTTCGGGCGGCCGCTTCATGATTTACGCGCTGTCGTAGTCCTACCATCGGCATAATTTTTTTACAAAGTCGATTTAGACTTGTTTTACTCCAGGATTTATTTCGAAACTAAGTAATCATTCGCCTACCTTCCCATAATTTTACAGCTTAAAACCGCCCAAAACATAATTTTGCACAAGATTTCACGAGGCGGTCTCACTTTCTTTGCGCCACCCTGTATATATATATATATATAATAGACACTTATAAATACATTTAGTGTACATAATACAGATTTATAAGCTTTGTCATAAGCGAGGCTTATAGGCGTCAGTTTATTTACACGTTACCATGGTAACCCTCTGTGGTTTTGGCTTGTACTCTGTGGGTTTGGCTTGTACTCTATGGGTTTGTACTCTATGGGTTTGGCTTGTACTCTATCGGTTTGGCTTGTACTCTATCGGTTTGTACTCTATGGGTTTGGCTTGTACTCTATCGGTTTGGCTTGTACTCTATCGGTTTGGCTTGTACTCTATCGGTTTGGCTTGTACTCTATCGGTTTGGCTTGTACTCTATCGGTTTGGCTTGTACTCTATCGGTTTGGCTTGTACTCTATCGGTTTGGCTTGTACTCTATCGGTTTGGCTTGTACTCTATCGGTTTGGCTTGTACTCTATCGGTTTGGCTTGTACTCTATCGGTTTGGCTTGTACTCTATCGGTTTGGCTTGTACTCTATCGGTTTGGCTTGTACTCTATCGGTTTGGCTTGTACTCTATCGGTTTGGCTTGTACTCTATCGGTTTGGCTTGTACTCTATCGGTTTGGCTTGTACTCTATCGGGGTTTGGCTTGTACTCTATCGGTTTGGCTTGTACTCTATCGGTTTGGCTTGTACTCTACTCTATCGGTTTGGCTTGTACTCTATCGGTTTGGCTTGTACTCTATCGGTTTGGCTTGTACTCTATCGGTTTGGCTTGTACTCTATGGGTTTGGCTTGTACTCTATCGGTTTGGCTTGTACTCTATCGGTTTGGCTTGTAATCTTTTGGCCAAACTGCTCCCGTTCATGAGCATATTTGAAAGCAACATCACAACAAGCCTGCATTATGCTGCAAGAAATTTAATTAAAGGTTATTAAAATAAATATGAATAATTCTAAACACACAGGACAAGAAAGGCTTTCAATGAGGAACTAAAACAAGATAAAATCGAAAGATAAGATCAGATCAGAAGGTTCTACAAGTTCATGAGAAAGATGTGGTGAGGAACTGTTGAAACTTGGATTATCATAAACGATAGCAATAAATAAAAAATTGACTGGTCAAGTTTTGAATTATCATTGTGCCCAAGACTTCAAGAAATGAGATGGGTGAATAAAAAGAATTGATTTAATTTTCTCAGGATGGCTACATCTCTTTAGCCCAATATTATGGCTACATATCTTTAGCCCAATATTATGGCTACATCTCTTTAGCCCAATATTATGCTCATGCAACCTTTGTCATTATAGCAGGATTAATGTGGTTCCTTTGAGGTCTCCCTTTGACGAATGAAGTGAACTTGAATGTCTGTACATAAGACTGCGATGCTTACATCGTTCCCGAACTGGGCGCTACTGCAGATTGGGCGTTCTTCTGGACAAAGAGCCGAGGATGGCCAACCACATCAATTCAACTCTGTAAGACCTGCTTTTACAAACTGCGTCAGATCAGTCATACAGCGTAATCTGTCGCACAACGCTGCCGTCACATTGGTCCATTCTTTCATCATGACGCATCTGGACTACTGTAACTCAGTATAGGTAGGCCTTCCATGTTTCCGTACTCGTCCTTAATTGCACAGCCTGGGTCATGGCCAACCCAGCCCAATTCTCGCACATATCAGCCTACATGCGTGACACCTTGCATAGGCTCCCCACTGAAGAGATTACAGTTTAAACTGCTCCTCATGGGCCAGGCTTCAATCGCTGGCTCAGCACCAGTTTCAAGCTGCCCGAACGATGCTGGCCTTGATTGCCTTCCTAGTCACGTCGGCGCGAGCTGGGCACGCCTTGTCCTCCATGGGTTTCTCTGCAACAATCACTAGCATCTTTAATGGTACAGGAAACGTTTTCTGCTCATCTTAAGACATATCTGTTCGGGGATTCACAGATAGCCATGCCAGAGCATCCTTGTGAGCTACTGAAAGGTTGCTATACAAGTTTTTTATGTACATACATACACATATTTTGTAAGCTTTTGGTGATCAATAAAGGGACTACTACTACTACTTCGCTTAACTGTGCCTGCCAGGATTTGCTCAGAAATCATACCCCACAGGCCCAGCAGCCAGAATGAGTCGTTCGATGTCAAGGCCACTGAAAAGGACGTACACTCCTTTGTTCAAAGGACCAAGGACATTCGAGTCTAAAACCACAAAAGCACAAAGATCAGATAGGTATGGTAAGGATAAGGTGAAGATCAAGTAAGGCAGTGTAGATAAAGTAAGGTAATAAAAATGAAGTTCAAGTAAGGTACAGTAATGTGTCACTTATAACATGCCTTGCTAAAACTGCCCTAGTGTGCTTGCAAACTGACAATAAATATACAAAATGAGATAATCTATTGAAGCTGCATATACCATGTCTCAAACATAAGGAGTGGCATTGTAACTGTAATCACAAATTTAAATAGTGCTATTCAAAAGAGACCCTTCAGAGCCATTTCTGACCTAATGATGGAAAACCGTAGTGACTATAACTAGAAAGCCAATAGCGATACCAAATGACTAAAACTATTATATATTTATCAAATAAAAACTACACTAGAACTAACACTCGTTAAACTTTAACTAAAATTTCACTAACTACACTGTTACTATCCAGGGAATAAACTACTAAGAAAACATTCTAACTTACTAAATCAGCATTCACAAGTAGCATAATGCATCATAAGACATCACTTATGAACCAAGACAATCTTGGTATCAAACTATTGAAAGTTTTCTTTCCAGAGAATTAATGTTGAAAAACTTAATGCTGAAACACTAACCTGGGATTTTACAGTTTTCAAAAACTAGTTCACCGGTGTCAGAGCCTCTCATTCCAAGTTTGTCAAGTTTTGGAGAAGTGCTAAAGCCCTCCATACCCTACAAGACAAACACAAACAAAAACTTCACAGACACAGCACTGCAAATATTCATATTCATGTTAAACTGTAATCCAGCCTACAATCCTGATATGTCATCTAGATGACATCAAATAATATATGCCAAGCAGATCTCATCTTTACAACATGGAACAACTGGTAACATTGTAAGTCTGAATGTAATTGGTAACTTCTATCGCATCGCTGTCTAATGAACAAGGCATCAACCAATGTCGCACCAAAACAAAGCCGTAATCAGTCAATGTAAAGATCGGCTCATAAGATAGTAGGGATTTATCTATCAACGCATGTCACACAGTACCATTTAAGAACCTTTCCAAAGCACAGCACACATGGCTATCTCACTTACTTGCATATGTTTGAAGGCACTTTGTAAAAGAACAGATGCTGAGTGGATTCAAATGAAACAGTTCTTATACATAAGAACTATGCATAGTTGCATACGTATGTATAAGCGCATTACAAATTTAATTAATAATAATACATTGATAGTCTGGTCAAACAGTAACATGCATGTATACTGAAACAGAAGCTAGCTTAACGAAAGAAATTAGCCCTCCAGTAAGACACAGCATAGTTTAACAGTAACATAAAGTTAGATAATTTAATTTATCATCTCAAGACCAATACTCTGCGTTTTCCATTATGGACAGTATAAACACTAAGTATACATAAAGATTACAAAAGGTGGTTCAATGGTTAATTTAAATGACATCAGTGGCACCAATGGCTAGCCTTTTCAACAAGAAATGCTGTTATTCCATGTTGAGGCTTTGCTGCGGAAGGATTTGTCTTTGCATAGACGATGATGACGTCGGCTATGGGACCATTTGTTGTCCAGAATTTTGTTCCATTTAAAACATAATGATCCCCTAAAACAAAAACCCAGCAAAGCAATCGTAACTTAAATCAACATTCAACATACCGGTAGTAAATTAATACTGAAGCTTATGAATTTTGTTGGTGCTAGAACTGAATGGGTACCAGAGACAATCAAAAAGTCTATCATTTCACCTGCAATTCCTATGAACTGGGAGTGCTCAAAAGTGTAGTGGTCAGCGTGCGAAACTGTCGATAGGGGTTCAAATCCCCACCGGGTAGAAATTTGATTCAGGATTTCTGCTCCACCTGTACCCCCTAGCATACTCAGCTATAATGAGTACACTGACCATACACTGTCCGTGTGAAGATGAGACAGTGAGGGAGAGGACTGGCCACCAACCCTCATGAGGCTAAGAAAATGAAGTCGCTAACACTAAATACCCATGGCTGCCTCAGGACTAGCTTAAGGGACTGCTCTTCTTCTTCTTCCTATGAACTGCAACATCAGACAAACAATTAATTCAGAGGGGTTTGAATCATATGCACTAACCTAATATAATCAATTTAAAGTGCTAATTGTTTGACCTCCTGACCTTCCCTGTCTGCTCTTGTTTTCATGGCGACAACATCTGAACCAGCACTGTGCTCACTCATCGCCAAGGCACCAATGAACTCACCCGAACACAGCTAGAAAATACAGCAACCTAAACTTTACAAGGCAAACAAGAGCATAGAAAACGATTTTCCAATTATAGCAAAACCCGATTGCAAAATAATGAATAACACTAATTAGATGAATCAAAGGCAACTGATTGTAACTAAGTGTATGGTAAAAACTTAATAACCCCAGTTTAATAATGTACCATAATAGCACCTTGGTGATACAAGGTCAACTCAGCCTTCCATTCCCAGGGGCAACTGTAAAATGAGCAGGACATATAGGTACCTTGCAGGCTGCCACACAGTTTAATTCGACTCCTGTTAAACTTGTCATCATCTGTCACTACTAATATTATTGCGTACTTGTCAGTTTGCATTAACAAACAGATCTATATTATTATTATTATTATTATTATTATTATTATTATTATTATTATTATTATTATTATTATTATTATTATTATTATTATTATTATTATTATTATCATCATTATCATTATTAGTACTTAATTTACATTGATGAGTTCATCACTCCATCATACATTCCAGAGAAATACTTTAAAGATTTCAGTGGTAGGTATTATCTGCACGGGTATTTTAACCTCCTGACCTTGGAGAGGAACTTCTTTTTCTGTTCATCTGTACCATTTCGCGTGATCTGGTTCACACAAAGGTTGGAATGTGCTCCGTAGCTAAGTGCAATAGACGAACATGCCCTTGATAACTCCTCCATCACAATGACATGGTCAAGGTAATGCGCTCCAGTACCTCCAAACTCGACTGTAAATATCACCACATGTTGCTAACATACACCAAAATCTACTCATATACCAATTCATCAGTACATGAATTCTCACATACTAGTGTCACGAACATGGATTCCAAAGTTCCATGGAGACAGAGAGGCAGATAAGCACTTTTAAAAAGGTTAAATCTTGAGTTGAGTGAAAATGAGTAAAAAAAGCTCATCAGAACAAACAGATACACGAAAGCCTTCCAAAATCTTTGTCCACCAACTCGTTCACCAAGAATGCTTTTCGTTTTAGGTATGACCAGAGATAGACAATCAGATGACCTGGTTGAATAATGATACGTCTGGGAAACAGCTAGACTTCAATGTTTTATGAACTTGAAGCCCCAATTTGAAACAAATCGTCTGCTGAACTGGAAGCCAGTGCAGACTTTTAAAAGCATTGGCATCACATGTTCGTATTTTTATGTATTACTGTAATCATGATCCTAGTGAGAGCTCTGCTCTTTGAAGTTTCAGCATGCTTGATTTTGTGATACCAACACTTTAGATAAGTTTCTGCTTTTAAATTCAATCAGTAAATATGTTAAAAAAATTCGATGTCGTTCTGTATTACTACAGGCTGTAAGTCTAATTTCCTGACACTTGAAGACAAAGGTTTTTGCAGGCACCATTATCATAATAACTTATGCATTGGCTGATGGCTAGTTGTACCTGCTGTGAAATCACTATATAACATGATAATATAATTATTGTATTATCTGATATCTTGATGGTTGCAAAAACTTTAGCTTACCTGGGGCAGTGATTCCAAGCAAACCAAGATCACCACACTGCTTCCAGAATTTCTTAAATTACACAAAAGAGAAAATGACACAAAATTCATACAGGATTATTCATCTGGCAAAGAGTTCACAACTTTTAAACAACTTAGGGAACAGTAAAATGTAATCCACTCTTCTAAAGCTTGTACAGGTATGTATGCAACAAATGAAGATTGAAACATTATCTCCAAATTATATAGGTTGTCATGGAGCACCATTACCAGCTTGGTACATGGCTAGTTCATAAAAATGTCCAGTAAGGCAGTACTTCCCAAACCTTTCAGTGTCACGGACCGGCAGGGATTAACTTTTCAGTGTCACAGACCGGCAGGAAGTTTCCCACTGCAGGAGGACAGGTCTCATATTTATTAATTATTTCTCGATTTCCTCAGAATGTGTTAAAATTGATTTAAATGGCTGTCAAGCCAATTCTATGACTCTATTGCCCTTTAAATGCAAGCCTAATAAGTGTTTTTTGTTAAGACTTTTAAAAATATAATAGCCATTTTTGATTCCGAGACAATTTGACCAGTTTCTTGACTCACTTTGCAGACCGGCAACTGAGGGCTCGTGGACCAGCACCGGACCGCAGACCACCACTTTGGGAAGCTCTGCAGTAAGGGACACGCATACATGACAACATTACAATAAAGTTTCCAAGTAGCTTAAGCTTTTCAGAAACTCTCAGAAGGGATAAGCAGTCAGATAGAAGCTGAAAACTTTAATATGGGTTGCAATACATCCAGTGCATTTCATGTTACACAACTGAAAACTTAACATACCTTGATATCCTTGAACTCATTGTCACGATCAATTTCGGTAGCTTTTGGTGCCAGCTCCTTCTGCGCAAACTGAAAGACTGTCTGCCGCAGCTGAAAACACCAAATGAAAAAATAAATTCCAACATTTGCTGCTTCTTCTGCATTTTGAAGCAGAAAGTGCCAGAGTCACTGGATTTCAAAAGACATGAAAAAACTTGATATTATTAGAATAAAAATAACATGGACATGGGTTCTTAGCAAAATATATTTCTGGATATATTCCACATCTTTCTCAGTAACGAAATGCATAATTTAATATCCAGCTTTATGTGACAAATGTGGGCAAAGCAACCAATCAAAATTACTGAAAGATTGTTAACTAAATTTGACATAACAGACCAAGACTAATGCCAAGAAAATGCTGAAGTGCTGGACTAAAATCTCTTCATCTCATTTTGTCAGAGCAAATGATCTGCTCTCTACTCAAGCCCTCCACTGATGGCATATTGTTGGCCCACTCAGTTTATAGACACACTGGTGGTGAGGTCGCCTAAAGGTAACTAACCAACAGACTACCATATTACATAACTAAAGACAAAATGCAAAATACTGAACACTCAGCAAAAGGCCAAACATGAAATCAGTAATGAAATTGTGTCAGCAGCCACTTTTGCAACCAACAAAACTATGGAGCAGATTTGGATACTAAGAATTCTTTGGGCATATATTTTGTGTTCGAAGAGAGATCTGGAATATTACCTATGTAATGCAGTAACTCTGACAATTGAAGGGCAGCAAGATTTGGCAAGCAATCTATGTCATGCAGTCAATCATACATTTTCTGAGCCTTTTGTAAACATCTGCGCTGTTATACAGACTTCGTACACATAACATCTAATAATTAGTAAATGTTAATCTTAACCAGTTCTGTTATACTGAAGCTGAAGCCCGAATTCATGTAACCTAACGATTCTAATTCAGTTAAATAATAACCTTCAATTACAACAAAACATCTCAGCATGCAGTGAATCCACTAAGACAAGAAAGCAGAAACTAAGCACCTAAAAAGGGAGAGGGGTTTAGGGTAATGGTAACACTCTGGTACGAAAAACAGATCAGCATACACCCGAGATCGATTCCCGATACACTCCCAAGGGTCAACTCAGCCTTTCATTCGCAAGGTGGCGTTGGTAGGAGCAGTAGGACGTGCTGGGCGCCTCGCAAGGCTGCCGTAGGGCCTACAGTTAAATTAGACTCCTGTAATAACTTGTAATCATACGTTCATACTATGACTTGTAATCATAGAGCGCTGTGTCAGTTTAAATAATAAAACACGAATATTACATGTTTTTAATGTATTCGCTAACACACCGATGTTCCGCCTGTTTGGGGTGCTTAGGTTAAGTCTAACGAACCTGCTTCTGTTCTTCTGTCAACCCGTAAACATCGTCCTGAATGGGGTAATAGTTACTAAGGACTCGTTTGCCGATGACTAGATTGCCACGGATTAATCGCAACAGATTGCTTCCCGAACGACCAAAGGTTCGACTTCCCAGACCAACAACCGTCGCCATCATCTTCACCAAATGAACAAGGTCCGACCAACGACCTCTCTACTAGACGTAGCTTTCTACGTTGAAGCAACCGAGGAAAGAGCAGGAAACAAGCACATGGGATGCACGCCCTGCGGATCCATGTAAACAAACATAATATTATGCGTCGTTGCTCGTAAAAATTGTGGATTCGTCCCAACCACTGCAATCAATTTCTATTAATGTCAGGGCTTAATGTAAAATAAATTGATATTACGGAATACTCTTACAATTAAGTGTACTGGAATATAAAAATTGTATATTTGAGCCGATTATGAAGGTTCTTAAACGGATCAACAGATAATGGACTTGAATCAACTTCGGCTTTAACTAGGCTAGCCATCAGATTTATGTCTACGTACAAGTAATTCGTATGCATGCATACGGACATTTCTATAGCGTCTTAATTAAGTATTACTGGTCAAAGGGGTATAGTTCACAGGTTAGCTGGTACATTGCCTTCATGCAGTGTGATTCTCCTTACAGATTTTATTTTAGTTATAGTTACAGTTATAGTTATGGTTTTTTATTTTAGTTATAGTTAGCCTATAGTTAGTATTATTTTTTAGTTATAGTTATAGTTAATGGATTTTTATTTTAGTTAATTTTAGTTACTACTTAACTTAGTTACAATAATTAAGGCTAAAAGCAAAATTGTGCGTATTAACACGCTGTTTCACAATTTGCTCAGAGATTTGAAAACCTTTGAAGCATGGATCGATGCATTCAGCTTCATGAATACACGAGTTTCCAAAGTAACTGACAAATTGCATAATAAAAATATCGCATTTTTTGTTCTCATTTGTGTCGAATCGTCCATATTGCACTTCCTATTTTTATTTTTTTGTATTAACGAAAATAAAGATGAATTTTCGTTATTGTTATTTTCGTTTTAGTTATAGTTATAGTTAATGATATTTTTTAGTTATAGTTATAGTTATCGTTAACGAAATCATTTTATTTTCGTTAACGAACATTTTCGTTATCGTTATCGTTAACGAGAACCACACTGATTGCCTTTCACTTTGGTTAGGACTTCATTGTTAACCGTAATGATTAGGCCTACAAACTGCTACAGTGTAGCTATAAGTCTGGAGTAGAAGAGCCGTGCCTGAGTTATATAGCCTTGACAGTGCTATGAAGTGCGACATTTTTCTTAGCCTGTGCACATGAATGGCAGCTGGTTACCAGTCGTATCCCTCACCATCTGTGCTTCCTACTGGCAGAGTTAGGTCAGTGTACTCATCATAGCTGAGTTGGTTGAGGCGCAATTGAGTGGATCAGGCATTTCCAATCATATTTCTGCCCTAGCTGGCGGGGATTTTCCCAACCTCACATATGGCCGTTGAGCACTGCGCTCCTCTGTTCACTGCGAGTCTTGGCAAACCCATTCGCCCAGACTGCGACAGCTCAGCGCCAATCCTGGTTCGACATGGAATGAGCTACCTTAATTTGGTAATACGCCACCTCCCTAACCTTATCTACTCTCTGTTCCATGACTTCCATCTGCTGCTTAAGACTACCTGCTTCAGACTACTTGCGCTTGGCCTGGGTCGGGAGCGCCTCCGAGTAGGAATCTTGAAGGGACGCTACATAAATTCTGATCGATAGATTGATTGATTATAGAGCCAATGGGCCCCATTGACTCTGATTCAAGTATTGACGTCTGGCACATAAATCTCATGTTATTATAAAGCCCACGGGACTGCTGGCAGGACCCTAGGCCTATATAAGTATAAGTATATCCTTTATGGAAAAACCAACTGTTATAACCGCACTTTTTTATGTGTGTCTCTGTGTCAACGCCGTTGCAAACGGTGCACGTGGAAGCAGTGGCGTAAATCATGGGGGGGGACAGAGGGGGACAGTCCCCCCCCAAAGTTTTGACTTAAGCCCTGCTGTCCCCCCCCAAATCCGCCCTCGTAGGTACTCTGTCCCCTCCCAAAGTTATGTATAGATTTTCGCCTCTGCGTGGAAGCTGTGGCTGGTGTAAAATTATGTACTCACAAGTCACAACATCCCTGCCTGAAGATAGTTATTTCAAAAATTGTTCCACTGGCGCCCCTGGCGAACTCAGATATAAAGTAAAATGAGCAGTAGATCGTGCACTGCAGTTATGACAAGATCACGCGGCAATTACTAGCCGCCAGTTGTCATAGGCCGATTCGGATTCTCTGTGAGCAATTCCATGGGCATTAGGTCGGTGAGAGAACTGTTCTCATATTATAGAGTCATATACCGGTACTTACTACTAGGTTACGTATTAGCAGAGTTGTATTGTCTCGAGACACTGTCTCGGTCTCGAGACGTCTCGAGACAGGTTTTTTGATGTCTCGGTCTCGGTCTCGGACCCCACTGTCTCGGTCTCGGTCTCGAGATCATTTCTTGACTTTTTGGAAACTATCTCGAAGCGAAAGTCTTGTCTTTTTGGAAACTGTCTCGAAGCGAAACTCTTGTTCTCTTGTAGTAGCGGTCTCCGAAGTTCTCGTACAAACTGTATTTTGTTCGGAACCTCGTAGTTAATCGGAAGTGCCAAACAGACAGGAAGTTTATATCTGGTATTAAGATTTAAGAGTATTGAAAAAAAGCAGTCTTAAGTTTGCACTTTCAGTCCAAAATTTCCAAATATCTTAAAATGTCTCATAAAGAACCTGAAATCGTGAAATTTGCATTCACGCAGTTTGAAATAAATAGAAAACAAAATAAATGGCATGCCGTTCGTCGTTTGTCTAAAGCCAACATAAGCGAAACGCTTGGAACAACATCTATAGTTTCTCAAGGTGAGTGATGTGACTTATGTCGCTAAATCGCTAATAGGCCTAGGGCCTATATGGAATTTTGTTGGTTTAAATTTTAAAATCATTTAGAAGATTTCAGAATGGCTGAAATATTTAATTTCTTTATAGTTTATACAATTCAGGTGATCGGCTGATTTCAGTGACTTGACCCTGGTATTAGACTTCAAAAGTTGAGAAAAATTGTTTCTGGACTTGGGTCCAATGTGCATTTAACTCGTTTTGAACTGTCTCGAACTGTCTCGGACGTGGTGTCTCGTCTCGGAACCCACTGTCTCGGTCTCGGAGCCCACTGTCTCGGTCTCGAGTTTTATGTCTCGTATACAAGTCTGCGTATTAGCTTACTTATTGAACTCCTATAGGAGCCTACTACCGATGCCTATTATTATAGAGACATAGACCATTGTTGCCTTAGGGAAGTTAGGGATCAAACCGTCCCGACTCACTTCAGGATCTGCTGCTGGTGAGAGTTCAAAATATATACCCACACGCAGGTACGGAAAGATGAATGTACATTACTAAACTCCAACAGTTTCCGGAGTCTTTCAACTAAGGTTCAAATGGATCCAAACAGACTCACACTGATGTAAACTAAAATGTTACCGTTTACCAGAAAACCAGTTTTGTATAATCTATACCATCCAGTGTATTCATAGAGCTCATGTTCTCTCCATTCTTACTTCCTATGCAGGGGCGGCACAACCTATTAGGCACGCAGGCACAGTGCCTACTGAAAATACGGTTCCATAAGGCACGCTCCACTGCGTGCCTACCTATTTATTGCCTACCTATTTATGCGTACCTGCTTTGTTATATTTATGATTATTTATTATGTCTGCAAACATTTTCAGTCTTATGTCAAATTCGTGAGAAGAGCATGAAATGCGTTTCTCCTGAATGTGTTGTTCGCGATAATCGACGCGATTCCTCTCGGTAGGAGCGCTAGTATGCTTTTGACCGTTGACGCAAGTTTTGCGAAGCCTTGTTTATGTATTATCCTTGCTTTGTAGCTGTCGTCATGCCGGAAGTACTATTACTTCTATCATGTCCGCTGCAATGGCTGCATAATTATGTCACTGAGCGAGAAATTATTATCATATTCAGTTTAGCATTAGATACATTGAAGTTTGAGTTTTTCAAGTTTTCATAAATCTATCGAACTATTCAGACACTATCAGGATTCCGGAATGGATAAATTCGTCGTTATTAAGTCCATTCAGACGGCGTTCGTTTCAGGGAACGACTACCGTCGGAGCGTCTTCATTGATTAATGTGTTCCTAGATTTCACGCAAATTGAGGGATGAGCCGGTATGACGGTGTTCACTGTTCATTAGTGACTACTGACTAGTCAGGTACTGTCAGTAAGCACTATTAGACTATGACATATATTCTCTTACTTTAATAGTAAGCACCCATTTCCCTCCGTGCCTACCTAATTTTGAACTGGTTGTGCCGCCCCTGTTCCTATGTAGCTTAAACTTAGTTGTACATGTAGCCTACTCAGTGTGAAACTTTTGTATTTCAGATGCTCGCCTGACTGGCATCTTATGGTTGTAATTAAGAAAACCAAAAAACGAGGTGTTGTTTATACGTCATTTTCAAATTCATGATTTTGAACAGAGTGAATCACATACAGTAAATTATGCATTTAATGTTTCAAGTAAGCACGCATGCATTGAGTAAGGAACCGATTGTGAATGGTTTTACCCGCACATGCAAGCCTCGCCGTGTTCACCTTATGTACAGGAAATTATGCACAAGATAGCTTATGCAAATAATACCTAATATAAAGAGACATTTGGGACAGTTTCAAAGTTGCTGAAAAAGAACATTAGTTCGTTGTGTTTTGACTGAAGTACAACAAGAAAACAAACCATAAAAACTTTCCTAACACCAGGAACTGGACTGGAAACCAGTCGGCTCCATACAAGAACTAATTGAAGTCAACTTATTACAAATACAGTGACTCAGGCAAAATCAACATTATTGTATTATTTTGGTCGTTCGTTATTAGCCAAATAGTGAACATTCGGCTGAAGTTTGGAAAATCACACAAAGAAAAATCATCAGGAAAAGTAAATCATTAAGTAATAAATTTATTCATAAATTTCTTAGGACACACTGACAATGCCACATGACATCCTTTTAAAAATCAGTTCTCCATAAAAAATGTACATCTTAAACAAATAGAGATTGGGATTCAAGGTCATTCAGCTGAAATATAAACATGCCAATAACAATTCAGTGACACAATCAAATTTTACTAAACATGATCAAGAACAATTTGTGATGGAGTACCAAAATTCTCAAGATACAACCCTTGATACAAATCTCACAACTACCAAAAACTCAAAAGACTTTATAATCTTTAAATTTTACTTTCCACTCAACCACAGTGATATTTTCGTTAACGAAAACTAAAATTAGAAGTAAAAATAAAGGATTTCGTTAACGAAAATTAGAAGTAAAAGTAGGAATTATTTTGGCTTAAAAAACGAAATTAGGAATTAAATTATGAATTATTTGCAGAACTAAAATTGTGAATGAAATTAGAAATTATTTCAGAAGTAAAATCATTTTACTTCTTGTGTATTTTACTTCTTGTGGCCCTTAAAATTGCACCATTGCAGAGGATCTTTTGTCAGCTCCAACCTCACATGCCTTTGTGGAAAGAATTTTTTCTGTAAGTGGAATCTTAACTGATGGATGAAGAAATCGCATGAAAAAATCTCTGGAAATGAGAGTGTTATTGAAATTGAACAAAGATATCTTATACATGTATGTAGTAACATTAAAATATTTTTACTGCACTGAAATTAATAATTATTTGGAAAACTAAAATAAGAAGTAAAATTAATTGAGAACTAAAATAGGAATGATAAGTAAAATTATTTGTGAAGTAAAATTAGAATTAGAAGTAAAATTGAAGGGCACAGAACTGAATTAAAACTGAATTAGGAATTATTTTGAGAAGTAAAATATCACTGCTCAACCACAAATAAATTCCAACTTATATCATAATTTCACATTTCTAAACTGATTACAAAATTCTTTACAACCTTTTAAAACGTGAACTTTGATTCCAACATGATGATATTACTACTAACATTCAAACTGTTTACATGATATGTGTAATTCAGCAGTAATTTATGCATAACAAGGTGTACTGGCTGCATAAGCGAAGTTACTTATACTCTGCGTTAATTCCTCGGCCAATGACGAGACGTCTGACTTCACTTGTTCCAGCTCCAATCTCATACAGCTTAGCATCTCTCAGAAGTCTTCCACATGGATAATCGTTGATGTATCCATTTCCACCTGCAATGGAACGCATTATCAGCTAAGGTGAAAACACAGATTATTTTCTTCATTTCAACGCATAGAAACGGAGCCATGTACGTTTAAATGTGTTTAGAACATGTGAGGAAGAAATCCTTAAAATGCTTAACGAAACACACTTTCTTTACTCCTCTTATCAAGACTCGATTATCTGGCACTGTATATATATAATTTGGACATCTGTAATGCCATTGGGAATAGGACAACCCTCGAACTAGCGGGATTATTAACCCTACAGGGTTGCCCCTTGACTAAACAGCAGAGAACTTTTGTAAATGTATCGACATTGCATTCTATGTTAACGCCTTTTTTCTGTTGTTTGTGATTCAATAAATGGCTTGAATTCCTTGGTTTTAATTTGTACATTTTCCCCCACAAATAGCAAACCAAATTAAACCTGCCACTGACTTAGAATGCATCATATCTACACAAGTATGTTATGCATTTAATGCGTTCGTTGCATTCTGAGTGCAACACGCATTCTATAAATGTATCCAACCCTTCTGGTCACTTAAGCACTAGATGTTCAGAGAGTTCTGTTGGTCTGCAACACAAATTAACTCAGCCACTGGGTGCTGGTGAAACTGATTTGACTACTGACACAGATGAATAAGCTTGACTCTGTTACAGCTTTTGTGTTTTGTTGAGCATGTTTGGAAATGTTTTACATGACATTACGTTAATCAGATACACAGAAAAGCTGATTGGTCTCAGATTTTGCTGATACATTTTTCAGCAACAGGAAAAAAACTCAGACATGGCAAACTCTCTTGTGCATTACTGAAGAAACAAGACAGGCAGTAGAAAGAAATCTATTTTGCAACATTCTGATGAAACCAATTGGAAACTTTAATGAAGAAACTCGAAAACAAACCCAGGATCTGAATGGCGTCAAGAGCGCAGAGCGTTCCCATTTCAGCCGTATACAGAATGACGGAAGCACAATCCTAAAGACACAAACAATCTGAGAATCATTATCTCTTCGCACAGACCAAATTTTCATCAATCAACCTCGTAGAATAGCAACCAATCAACCAACTGAAATGAAAATCGACTGACATGGTAGTTAGGTAATACCGAACTAGACATGGTTAAATGGTACAAACCACTCTGATAAACTTGTGAACAATCAACCAGATGAATGAACGGTAATCAAGTGAACTGGCAATATGTAAACAAACCTGGTTAAGTGGTAATAAATTTATCTAAGAGCCCTAAACTGTTTAATGTCAAACCACATCTAGTATTTCAATTTACTATTAATCCAAAGCGCCTCTGAGTGGGGATCTGGAACGGGTGCTATATAAATTCTGATTGATCCATCTGCAGATTTATACAGCACCGACTGAGGAGCATTCTAAAGCAACTTTATATAGTTATCTCACATCTATAAAGGACCTAGTTGAATTATGTCAGAGCAGAAATTTAAGCTATTATTAAATGCAGTGGCGGCGCCAGCATGGGGCTAGGGTGGGCTGAAGCCCCCTATCGGCGGCTCAGCCCCCAAACAAAAGTGGGAAATCACTGCCAATGCCAGAGAGGAGGGGAGAAAGGGAAGGAATTGGGGTTTTAGCCCCCCCAAACCTGAAATCCTGGCGCCGCTACTGATTAAATGTATCATTACCAAAAACAGGTAACCATCAATGGTCACTTCCATTTATCAGAGCACCATTGTTTACTGAATTTTTCATAGTAAACTGCAACAACATTCAGGTCAGTGTGTGGCAAAGCATTTGTCAGGCATTTAGAAGTGCTATATTAAGCATCGAGATATAAAATAATACATACCTGAATAAGTAATATCAAATAATTTTTCCTACCTTGGAAGCGAGGTGACCTTGGTCCAATGCACGTGCAACATTGTATAGGTATGCGCGCGATGTGTTCAATCTGACATACATGTCAGCCATCTTGGCCTGAATCATCTGAAAGAAGCAGAATTATATTCACACACTTTGCCTAGCACTCTGAGGTGTTTCTCTTGAAGTGGTTTGCTATAAAAATTGGCAATTACAATTAAAAACAATTAATTACCCATTCCAATTTGAAATCCTTCACCACAAGTATTTGGTACATTTCACACTGTAATGCCATAATAATATATTCCATAATCCAAGAACTTCTATACCATAGAGACATTGTCATAAATCTCAAACCATCAGTCGATCTTAGCCAGTAAGCAGTCGTGTCTATACCACAATTCTGGTCGAAAACCAAGAGGGAAATCTGAAAAGACATAGAAACAGCCTACCTAGGAAATGAGTCTAGGTAGAGAAGGGTTCTAGTCAAATTCTAAACGTCAATACAGACTCCACAGAGAGTTACGATTATCAGTGGAATATCGATCCAGACGGATGGTCTAGGGCAGAAGAAAAGCTGATAAAACCTTCTTTGCAGTCAGATCAAGAGAGATGCTGTTACAAAGTGGTGAAATACAAATGATCAAACGAATCGCAAGTTACCTGAAAAGAGCCGATCTTTTGGCCAAACTGCTCCCGTTCATGAGCATATTTGAAAGCAACATCACAACAAGCCTGCATTATGCTGCAAGAAATTTAATTAAAGGTTATTACGGTAATATAAATATGAATAATTCTAAACACACAGGACAAGAAAGGCTTTCAATGAGGAACTAAAACAACATGAAATCAAAGGATAAGATCAGATCAGAAGGTATACAAGTTCATGAGAAAGATGTGCTGAAGAAATGTTGAAACTTTGATTATCATAAACGATAGCAAAACATAAAAATTTAACTGGTCACGTTTTGAATTATCATTCTGCCCAAGACTTCAAGAAATGAGATGGGTGAATAAAAAGAATTGATTTAATTTTCTCAGGATGGCTACATCTCTTTAGCCCAATATTATGGCTACATATCTTTAGCCCAATATTATGGCTACATCTCTTTAGCCCAATATTATGCTCATGCAATCTTTGTCATTATAGCAGGATTAATGTGGTTCCTTTGAGGTCTCCCTTTGACGAATGAAGTGAACTTGAATGTCTGTATATAAGACTGCAATTCTGACATCATTCCCAAACTGGGCGCCACTGCAGATTGGGCGTTCTTCTGGACAAAGAGCCGAGGATGGCCAACCACATCAATTCAACTCTGTAAGACCTGCTTTTACGAACTGCGTCAGATCAGAGTCATACAGCGTAATCTGTCGCACGAAGCTGCCGTCACATTGGTCCATTCTTTCATCATGACGCATCTGGACTACTGTAACTCAGTATAGGTACGCCTTCAATGTTTCAGTACTCATCTTAATTGCACAGCCTGGGTCGTGGCCAACCTAGCCAATTCTCGCACATATCAGCCTACATGCGTCACACCTTGCATAGGCTCCCCATTGAGAAGAGAATAGTTTAAACTGCTCCTCATTGACCAGGCTTTGATCGCTGGCTCAGCACCAGACTACAATTCAGAGCTCTTCACACAAGTCTCAAGCTGCCCCTAATGCCGCTGGCTTTGTTTGACTTCCCAAAGTCGTGTCGACGCGAGCTGGGCATGCCTGGTCCTCCAAGGGTTCGTCTCTCTGGAACAATCTACCACTGGATCAATCACTCGCATCTTTAATAGTACAGGAAACGTTTTCTGCTCGTCTTAAGACATATTTGTTCAGGGATTCCTAGACAGCCGTGCTGGAGCACCCTTGTGAGCTATTAAAGGTTGCTTTACAAGTTTTTTTATGTACATATATACATACATACTTTGTAAGCTTTTGGTTATCAATAAAGTGACTACTACTACTTTGCTTAACTGTGCCTCCCAGTATTTGTTTGGAAATCATACCCAACAGGTCCAGCTGCCAGAATGAGTCGTTCGATGTCAAGGCCACTGAAAAGGACATACGCTCCTTTGTTCAAAGGACCAAGGACATTCGAGTCTAAAACCACAAAAGCACATAGATCAGATACGGTATGGTAAGTGAAGTTCAGGTATGGTAATGTAAAATGCCACTTATAACATGCCCTGAGGTAACGGGAGACGACCAAGGAGCAACTCATTCCAGAAAGTTGGACTGATCACAGTAAATGGAAAATGCAGAGTATTGGTCTTCAGATGATAAATTAAATTGTCCAACTTTAAGTTACTGTTAAACTAAGCTCTGTCTTTACGCTTTATTCATATTGACTATTGTTTATTATATATGATGTATGTACACCGGAATGCAGATTGCAGCTGGGTCAATAAAGAATATTCTTGCTTATTTACTTACTGGGGGGGCCCGGTGGCGCGTTGGATAACGGCTGGCGTAGAGAGCGAGAGGTACCGAGTTCGAGCCCCGTAGGGCGGATATGCTTTGTAGGCTGCTATTAGCGCCGTGTATTGCAGGCTGTCTGTTCTGTTAGTAGTTAACTAGTTTAGATTGTTTCAATTGCATAACATGTAAATGTACAGTGCAGTGCGTTTGTGAGGCGCTTAATTAAAGAAAAGATATTATTATTATTATTAATTTACTTCATTAAGCACTGTGGATTGTTCTGGCTGGGGCAACAACCAGGTCACCTTGTGCAGCAAAGAAATCTATGGCTATGAATGGGTGAGACCGAGATATGCAACTCCCTAAGATAGGCAAAAATGTGTAAGCATTAAGATCTTAAACTCAGTGTGCTTGTGCATCAGCAACCAGCTATATGTTATTAACTTTAGTGACTAGAAAGACAATAGCAACTTTTATTGACTAAAAATTACACTAGAACTAACATTCATTAAATTACTTATATAACTAAAATGTCACTAGCTACACTGTTACTACTCAGGGAATAAACTACTAAAAAAGTATTTAACATTTCTTAGAAAACATTCTAACTTACGGTACTAAATAAGCATTCACAAGTAGCATAATGGCCTCATAAGGCATCACTTATGAACCAAGACAATCTTGGTATCAAACTATTGAAAGTTTTCTTCCAGAGAATTAACATTGAAGAAATTTAATGCTGAAATACTAACCAGGGATTTTACAGTTTTCAAAAACCAGTTCACCGGTGTCAGAGCCTCTCATTCCAAGTTTGTCAAGTTTTGGAGAAGTGCTAAAGCCCTCCATACCCTACAAGACAAACACAAACAAAACTTCACAGACACAGCACTGCAAATACTCATATTCATGTTAAACTGTAAGCCAGCCATTGTTACAATTCCTGATATGTCATCTAGATGACATCAAACGTATGGCAAGCAGATCTCATCTTTACAACGGTGTCACGACAACTCGTCGAACGACATTTCGTCTACGACACTTCGTTGAGCGACAATTCGTCGAACGACATTTCGTCTACTAAGTTATTTGATATTGTCACTTTAAAATGGAAGCTGGATTGATGAAAAAAACTGTTTTCCCAAATGGAAGTGGGATTGATGAAAACATTCCTGTGTTGAAATAGAAGCTGAATTGATCGAAATAATTTTTCACGTAAAAATAAGCTGGAAATCAAACTGGATGCATGGATGAAAATAGGTTTCCATTCAACAGAAGCTGGATTGATGAAAATAATCTTGTCAGTAATTAGAAGCTGGATTCCTGAGAATATATAGCACGTTTTAGCGAAACTATAAGAAAGCGGCCTCTGTTGATTAGCCGTAATGGATACAGATACACTAGTAGACGAAATGTCGTTATACGAATTGTCGTAGACGAAGTGTCGTTATACGAAAATGTCGTTCGACGAGTTGTCGCGGAACCCTTTACAACATGGAACAACTGGAAACATTGTAAGTCTGAATGTAATTGTAATTAGTAACTTCTATGGCGCCACTGTCTAAGGCATCAACCGATGGCGCACCAAAACAAGCCGTAATCAGGTCAACATCAAGATCGGCTCATAAGACAGTAGGGTTTATCTATCAAAGCATGTTACACAGCACCACTTAAAAACCTCTCCAAAGCACAGCACACATGGCTATCTCACTTACTTGCATATGTTTGAAGGCACTTTGTAAAAGAACAGATGCTGAGTGGATTCAAATGAAACAGTTCTTATACATAAGAACTATGCATAGTTGCATACCTATGTATAAGCGCATTACAAATTTAATTAATAATAATACATTGATAGTCTGGTCAAACAGTAACATGCATGTATACTGCAACAGAAGTTAGCTTAACGAAGGAAATTAGCACTCCAGTAAGACAGAGCATACCGGTAGCTTAACAGTAACATAAAGTTTGATTAATTTATCATCGGAAGACTAATATTCTACATTTTCCATTCAGTACAGCACAAGCACTAAGTCTACATAACGATCACAAAAGGTAGTTCAGTGGTTAATTAAAATGACATCAGTGGCACCAATGGCTAGCCTTTTCAACAAGAAATGCTGTTATTCCATGTTGAGGCTTTGCTGCGGAAGGATTTGTCTTTGCATAGACGATGATGACGTCGGCTATGGGACCATTTGTTATCCAGAATTTTGTTCCATTTAAAACATAATGATCCCCTAAAAACAAAAACCCAGCAAAGCAATCGTAACTTAAAGTTTCCTATTACATCAACAATTCAACATACCGGTAGTAAATTAATACTGAAAGCTTATGAATTTTGTTGGTGCTAGAACTGAATGGGTACCAGAGACCATCAAAAAGTCTATCATTTAACCTGCAATTCCTATGAACTGGGAGTGCTCAAAAGTGTAGTGGTCAGCGTGCGGAACTGTCGATAGGGGTTCAAATCCCCACCGGGTATAAATTTGATTCAGGATTTCTGCTCCACCTGTACCCCCTAGCATACTCAGCAATAATGAGTACACTGACCATACACTGTCCGTGTGAAGATGAGACAGTGAGGGAGAGGACTGGCCACCAACCCTCATGAGGCTAAGAAAATGAAGTCGCTAACACTAAATACCCATGGCTGCCTCAGGACTAGCTTAAGGGACTGCTCTTCTTCTTCTTCTTTCTATGAACTGCAACATCAGAAAAAACAATTAATTCAGAGGGGTTTGAATCATATGCACTAACCTAATATAATCAATTTAAAGTGCTAATTGTTTGACCTCCTGACCTTCCCTGTCTGCTCTTGTTTTCATGGCGACAACATCTGAACCAGCACTGTGTTCACTCATCGCCAAGGCACCAATGAACTCACCCGAACACAGCTAGAAAAGACAGCCACCTAAATTTTACATGACAAACAAGATCATAAAGCACGATTTTCCAATTATAGCAAAACCGATTGCAATATAATGAATAACGCTAATGAGATGAATCAAAGGCAACTGATTGTAACTGAGTGTACGGTAAAAAGTTAATAACCTCAGTTTAATAATGTACCATAATAGCACCTTGGTGATACAAGGTCAACTCAGCCTTCCATTCCCAGGGGCAACTGTAAAATGAGCAGGACAGATGGGTACCTTGCAGGCTGCCACACAGTTTAATTCGACTCCTGTTAAACTTGTCATCATCTGTTCCTACTAATACTATTGCATACTTGTCAGTTTGAATCAGTAAACAGATCTATATTATTATTATTAATTATTATTATTATTACTATTATTATTACTTAATTTACATTGATGAGTCCCCTTATCCATCAGTCTGTTCATCCATCTGCCATACATTCCAGAGAAATACTTTTAAGGTACCAGTAGTAAGAATATCTGCACAGGTATCTTAACCTCCTGACCTTGGTGAGGAACTTCTTTTTCTGTTCGTCTGTACCATTTCTCGTGATCTGGTTAACACAAAGGTTGGAATGTGCTCCATAGCTAAGTGCAATAGACGAGCATGCCCTTGATAACTCCTCCATCACAATGACATGGTCAAGGTAATGCGCTCCAGTACCTCCAAACTCGACTGTAAATATCACCACATGTTGTAAACATACACAAAACTCTACTCATATACTGCAACTGCATTTTGATATCACCCTTCTTCCTAAGATGGCCCAAAGCTCAGAAGTGCACATGCCTCGGCGGAGCAGATGCAATTATACTGGTGGGCAATTGTGCGCAAAGGACTTGCTCACGGTCCCTACACAGTAACCGCCCCGGATGAGGATCGAACTCGTACCTTCCATGTTACAGGTCAACCGATCTAACCAGGTGGCCATTGTGCCACACTTCATCAGTAAGCGAATTCTCACATACTACTGCTACGAACATGGACTCCAAAGTTCCATGGAGACAGAGAGGCAGATAAGCAATTTTTAAAAGGTTAAATCTTATGTTGAGAGTGAAAATGAGTAAACTCATCAGAACAAACACATACAGGAAAGCCTTCCAAAATCTCGGTCCACCAACTCGTTCACCAAGAACGCTTTTAGTTTTAGGTATGACCAGAGATAGACAATCAGATGACCTGGTTGAATAATGATACGTCTGGGAAACAGCCAGACTTCAATGTTTTATAAACTTGAAGCCCCAATTTGAAACAAATCATCTGCTGAACTGGAAGCCAGTGCAAAGACTTTTAAAAGCATTGGCATTATATGTTCGTATTTTTATGTATTACTGTAATTATGATTCTCTGCTATTTGAAGTTTCAGCATGCTTGATTTTGTGATACCAACACTTTAGACAAGTTTCTGCTTTTAAATTCAATCAGTAAATACATAAAAAAATTCGACGTCGTTCTGTATTACTACAGGCTGTAAGTCTCATTTCTGGACACTTGAAGACAAAGGTTTTTGCAGGCACCATTATCATAATAACTTATGCATTGGCTGATGGCTAGTTGTACCTGCTGTGAAATCACTATATAACATGATATTGATATTGTAATTATTGTATCTGGTATCTTGATGGTTGCAAAAATTTAGCTTACCTGGGGCAGTGATTCCAAGCAAACCAAGATCACCACACTGCTTCCAGAATTTCTTAAATTACACAAAAAAGAAAATGACACAAAATTCATACAGGATTATTCATCTGGCAAAGAGTTCACAACTTTTAAACAACTTAGGGGACAGCAAAATGTAATCCACTCTTCCAAAGCTTGTACACAATGTACAAGTATGTATGCAACAAATGAAGATTGAAACATTATCTCTAAATTATTTAGGTTGTCATGGAGCACCATTATCAGCTTGGTACATGGCTAGTTCATAAAAATGTCCAGTAAGGCAGCGCTTTCCAAACCTTTCAGTGTCACGGACCGGCAGGGATTAACTTTTCAGAGTCACAGACCGGCAGAAGTTTCCCACTGCAGGAGGACAGGTCTTATATTTATTAATTATTTCTCGATTTCCTCAGAATGTGTTGAAATTGATTTAAAAGCCTGTCAAGCCAATTCTATGACTCTATTGCCCTTTAAATGCAAGCCTAATAAGTGTTTTTTGTTAAGACTTTTAAAAATATAATAGCCATTTTTGATTCCGAGACAATTTGACCAGTTTCTTGACTCACTTTGCAGACCGGCAACTTAGGGCTCGTGGACCAGCACCGGACCGCAGACCACCACTTTGGGAAGCACTGCAGTAAGGCACACGCATACATGACAACATTACAATAACGTTTCCAAGTAGCTGAAGCTTTTCAGAAACTCTGAGAAGGGATAAGCAGTCAGATAGAAGCTGTAAAGTTTGTCCTGAAAACTTTAATATGGGTTGCAATACATCCAGTGCATTTCATGTTACACAACTGAAAACTTAACATACCCTGACATCCTTGAACTCATTGTCACGATCAATTTCGGTAGCTTTTGGTGCCAGCTCCTTCTGCGCAAACTGAAAGACTGTCTGCCGCAGCTGAAAACACCAAATGAAAAAATAAATTCCAACATTTGCTGCTTCTTCTGCATTTTGAAGCAGAAAGTGGCAGAATCACTGGATTTCAAAAGACATGAAAAAACTTGATATTATTAAAATTAAAATAACATGGACATGGGTTCTTAGCAAAATATATTTCTGGATATATTCCACATCTTTCTCAGTAACAAAATGCATAATTTAATATCCAGCTTTATGTGACAAATGTGGGCAAAGCAACCAATCAAGATTACTGAAAGAGTGTTAACTAAATTTGACATAACAGACCAAGACTAATGCCAAGAAAATGCTGAAGTGCTGGACTAAAATCTCTTCATCTCATTTTGTCAGAGCAAATGATCTGCTCTCTACTCAAGCCCTCCACTGATGGCATATTGTTGGCCCACTCAGTTTATAGACACACTGGTGGTGAGGTCGACTAAAGGTAACTAACCAACAGACTACCACATTACATAATTAACGACAAAATGCAAAATAGTGAACACTTAGCAAAAGGCCAAACATTCCTTTGAATGGAACCGTCTTCCACCTTCAGTTCGACAGTGCATATCTGTTGCACAGTTTAAAACAAAATTAAAAACTTATCTGTTTACCTTGCACTATGACTAAGAGTGTAGCGAAACGCGCTCTCGTGCAAGACTTGTCTTGTTAAAGCGCGCTATAAATTTTCATTTGTATTGTATTTGTATTGTATGAAATCAGTAATGAAATTGTGTCAGCAGCCACTTTTGCAACCCACAAAACTATGGAGCAGATTTGGATACTAAGAATTCTTTGGGCATTTATTTTGTGTTCGAAGAGAGATCTGGAATATTACCTATGTAATGCAGTAACTCTGACAATTGAAGGGCAGCAAGATTTGGCATGCAATCTATGTCATGCAGTCAATTTTCTGAGCCTTTTGTAAACATCTGCGCTGTTATACAGACTTCGTACACATAACATCTAATAATTATATACTGGTTAAGATTAACATTTACTAATTATAATTAGTAAATGTTAATCTTAACCAGTTCTGTTATACTGAAGCTGAAGCCCTAATTCATGTAACCTAACGATTCTAATTCAGTTAAATAATAACCTTCAATTACAACAAAACATCTCAGCATGCAGTGAATCCACTAAGACAAGAAAGCAGAAACTAAGCACCTAAAAAGGGAGAGGGGTTTAGGGTAATGGTAACACTCTGGTACAAAAACAAATCAGCATACACCCGAGATCGATTCCCGATACGCTCCCAAGGGACAACTCAGCCTTTCATTCGCAAGGTGGCGTTGGTAGGAGCAGTAGGACGTGATGGGCGCCTCGCAAGGCTGCCGTAGGGCCTAAAGTTAAATTAGACTCCTGTAATAACTTGTAATCATACGTTCATACTATGACTTGTGATCATAGAGCGCTGTGTCAGTTTAAATAATAAAACACGAATATTACATGTTTTTAATGCATTCGCTAACACACCGATGTTCCGCCTGTTTGGGGTGCTTAGGTTAAGTCTAACGAACCTGCTTCTGTTCCTCTGTCAACCCGTAAACATCGTCCTGAATGGGGTAATAGTTACTAAGGACTCGTTTGCCGATGACTAGATTGCCACGGATTAATCGCAACAGATTGCTTCCCGTGCGACCAAAGGTTCGACCTCCGAGACCAACAGCGGCCGCCATCATCGTCACCAAATGAACAAGGTACGACCACTGAGATGTGTCATTAACACATGGATAAGGTAAGTAAGTTTGCAGGTAGAGGCTGTTCAATTGGCCTTTGTATTTTAGCACATTAAATGTGCTAATAAGTTAATAAGTAATTAAGTTGAACAGCGTGAAATTTTCACGTTATTTCACTTAAATAGTTATTTCAACTTATATAGTGCTCTTTTATTTAGTCTTAGTCAAACTGTACTGAACCCCCTCCCCTTGTCAACAACAGTACTGTCAAACTTTTCCAAACCCCCTCCCCCCTATTTTTTTGACATAATTAATGGACGACCCCCAAGTACAAGATGTACGCAATAATATAAAATATTGCTAATTATGGATCGGTTCCGTTGTTGAAAATTATGTTATTTCGAGGTGCATTCACATAATTTACAACTAAATATACCATTTTGTTCAGAAATGAATGCTGAATCAATTGCTGTATTACTTGATATGATATGTGAAACCAAACACGAAATCCGAGGTGGGGTGGTAACCACCCTCCTCTTGGTAGCCGATGTCGCAAAAAAACCTTAATTGGTTAAGACTACCTGCTTCAGCTTGGCCTGGGTCGGGATCGAGCGCCTCTGAGTAGGCATCTCAAATGAAGGGACGCTACATATATTCTGATTGATTGATTTATTGATTGATTATAGAGCCAATATGTTGGCCCCATCAATTGCCTCTGATTCAAGTGTTGACGTTTGGCACATAAATCTCATGTTATTGTAAAGAACCGCTGGCAGGACTCTAGGCCTATATATATGTATGTCTCTACGTGTCAACGCCCTTGCAAACGGTGCACGTGGAAGCTGTGGCTGGTGTAAATGTACCCGTGGCTGAGCGGCTAACCCTTCGGCTAGGCACCGCTCGCAGCTGGGTCACATTAACGGGCTAGTTCATGTGAACTAGACGTAGGCCTGACGCAATGTCGAAACCTAGCAGTTCACAGCACTCTAAAGCACTGCGGCCTAAGTTCGATATACACATATCGGATGTAGGCCTACACAGAAGCGCACGCTTAACAATCCGAAACCATTCATTGCCCAACGTACGCGATGAGGTCATGCAACACATCCAAATTAGAACTCATTTCCTTTGAACAATTATAAGGCATTTAAGAGGATGAGCTACTGCAATTCATAATGCACGATATCAGCGCTTAGCGGCAGATAATCTGTGTGCCAGTATATTGACAGATCCTATTATAACTGCACGCCGAGTTCAATACACAGGCAGTGCCCGTGTACTTGTCCGTACTGCGCAAAGCCCAGTTCTTATGCACTTTCTAGTCCTTGACCTTTCCTTTGTTGACAAATATGACGTTGGCTCCGCCTCTCTCTCGCAATAGGTGGATATTTATAACTACTCTCTGTGATTGGTCATCTGGATTGCTGACCCAATTATTGAAGACTTTTGATTGGCTGGCCTAGATTGCTTACCTCATTTGTTCGGTTTTGGAGGCTTCTTTGTGAGTGATCATATGAGCGCTGAAGCGAGAGAGAGGAAATCTAAGACTATAGGATTCGGATGATTAGATTTTCGGTGAAGCTGATTGTGGTTTTTTCGACTAAATGATGGAATTAAGGAACAGGAGCATGACCTGTCTTGTGACTTTACCCGATTCTGTTGTGTTGGCTGTGGACGTGGATAGAAATTCCGACGGAAGGGACGTTCTTACGAAGGTATGCGTCATTAACCACGTTGTGCAATTGAAAGTGCAGGTGCTTCGCCGTTGACACAATGTCTTTAATGCTTTCATTTATTTTACAATAAATATTTTACAATGAGGGGTCCATAGTGTAGTGGTAACATCATTGGCGTGAAGAGCAGTAGGTAGCGGGATCGCTTCCCGTACTCTCTCAAAGGTCCACTCAGCCGGGCACGGATAAAATGCTGATTTGCTGATTGGGGATGGGTAAAATGCTGATTACAAAAATGCTAATTGGTCTTGCTGATTGGTGGGTAAAATGCTGATTAGAAAATGCTGATTGTAACAACATAATGTAACAATCGCTCTTTATTATTATTAATTGCAGTCATGAGTGATATCTACAAGTGTTTTAATAGTGTTCAGTAAATGCAATTGTTACTCGTGGAATTGTTAATCAATTACATGTATTATTACTACATTTATCATTATTATTATGACGACAGATTTTGGACGATCCTTTCGAAAATAAGCTGTTTTGGTGAAGCACTTGCTCCATGACTTGGGACCGTTATAGATCTGGAAATACATTCTGTCACATAGACCACTGCCACATTTTCTTTCTTTTGCTGATCCACAAAAATGCCAACGACATCCATCTACTTTCCAATCAGCCTTCTTAAAATGTTCCACGAATAATGAATAATTGATTTTCCCGTTGGTCGATTAACAATTGCATTTACTGACTACTATTAAAACACTTGTAGATATCACTCATGACTGCAATTCTTCCTATCCCGTGTATGTAAACTCTCCAAATTCAAAATTTATAATAAGCTACACACTTGGGGGTATTTATAGTCTTTTAATTTTTTTAATAAGTTTGCATTGGTTGATTAAAGTACCCTATTTAAGACAATAAAGTGTATATGTCTTCTTTGGTCACTGCCTGACTGGGTTTCAATCTCTTAATTAACTGCTTCATGTTTGTTAATCCAAACAATATTGAAAACAACAAAGTGTATATATGTCTTCTTTGATCACTGCTTGCTTGGACTTCAATCTCTAAATTAACAGCTTATATCTGTTAATTAAAACAATATTGAAAACAGCAAAGTGTATTGACTTGTGATCAGTATTTGCTTGGATTTCAATCAGCATTTTACCATTTGATATGCTGATTTGGCTGGTAGGTAAAATGCTGACCAGTCAGCATTTTCTGATCAGCATTTTACCCCTTACCAATCAGCAAATCAGCATTTTACCCGTGCCCCACTCATCCTATCATTTGCGAGATGGCGCGTACGTAAAAATGAGATTTAGGACGTGATAGGCGCCTTGCATGGCTGCCGAATACAGTTAAATTCGACTCCTGTAATAACGTGTGATCATCGTTCATACTGAATTGTAATCATCCTGCGTAATTGTCAGTTTGAATTAAGAAAGAATCATTATTATTATTAATATTTAAGGAAAGAACTATATTCTCATGGATCCAGCTTCTACTTACAGAAACAATTTTTTTATGAATCCAGCTTCTATTGAATCAAAAACTTAGTTTCATCAATCTAGCTTCTATTTATGGGAAAAATTATTTCGATCAGTCCAGAAATTATTTAGATCAACACAGAAATGGTTTCATCAATCCCACCTCCATTTATAGAAACAATTTTTTCATCAATCCAGCTTCCATTTTAAATTGACCATGTGAAATAGTTGGCATTCTAGTAGTTTCATGGACCGCATGGCGTCTGATCCCGGTCAGACATCGTGAGAGTCGGTTAGGCGTCGTGAAGGTCAGTTAGGGTCAGGGTTAGGGTTAGTGTCGTCATTAGAAAACATTGTAAAAATGGTACATTCCGCGTAGCATGCCAAAATAATACCGTATAAGAACAGTTGACAATCTCGGTGTAAGTTATACTCCATGTGTCATTTATATCAACCAATGAGGGTGCACTACAATGCTTGAAACAAAGATATCATCCATCTCAGGCTCCTCTATCTCTCACCCCTGACTTTTAACTCAAAATAAAGTCTCACCTTTTCAAGAATTCCTACCCCTACAACTGATCCTGATGGTACAATAAAAATAAAGTTGGAAAACCGTTGGATTAGGGTCTCTCTGTGCTTTCAACATACCGGTGTTTTTGTGTGCATGTATCTCAGTATTTATTTATCAATATTTAAGCATGTAGGGATGTGTATATATATATATATGTGTGTGTATATATATATATATATGTGTGTATATATATATATATATATACATGCACACACACACACACATATATCACAATATGGTGTCTTTTAAGTGCCTCACAAACCGCAAACATTTGGAGGACCATCTGTTTTAAAACAGTTTGAAAATGTCTAACAGTTCAGTTCAAACACTAAATTGACAGATTTGGTTCCAACAGTATGCTGGGTGACTAAAGTACCTCTTGAAAGCACTGGAACCTAACAGTCTAAATCCTATACCTGGGCAGGATTTAGTCACTTTGATGTTTAAACTCTGGTGATATGGATTTTTCTTTGAATTTTTGTCTTTTCACTATCACCTGTTTTCATTTAGGCTTTCTTGATATATTGTATAAAAAGATGTCAAGTGGTTGTTATGCCTGAACCCTCGATTTCCGAACCAGAGAGTCTATTCTGCTATTGCCGTACCTGGGAGTTAGTCACCGTAAGCAGTCTTTGTGACAGGTGAATGCCTAGATGTTCAATGACTGAACATCTAGGCCGTGCTTCTTCACTGAACAAAACGAGAACAAAACACGCACAACAGAAGAAGGACCATTCTAGAGTCATAACGGCAGAGGATCACAACAGCTTGCTCGGTCATTAGACCGAACTCTCCCCACAGTCGGTCTTTTTAATCAAAAGCGCTGTCAATTTATTGGTTGGTTTATTTTGGGATACTCTTTGGTTTTTGATTAGTTTTCTGTTAAGCAGATTATGTTGGCTTAAGCTCTGCTCTGTCCTGGATTTTTTGTGATCAGACCAAGTGATCGGGTGGCAACCTTCTGCTCTGGTCTCGTGTTTAATTTGAAGAGCTTGGTGTGAACTATGAACTTGTTTTCATATTGTGTGCTTTAGTACATAATTTATTGATTTATATGCAAATTGTGACACAGAGTACGTGATTTAGGTTTCAGACATCAATACTTGAATGAGGGGCAAGGGTTGTGGGATAAGTTGATCACACATTGCTGATACTTCATGTTGCATTGTTGAACGCAATGTGGTAGAATTGTGAATTATTACATTAGTCACTTTACAATGCACTATATCTGTTGTTAAAACAGAAATTCTGCCAGCAATTTTGCCCTGCAATTCTGTACAAGGAGCCATGCAGGTAGAGCTTTTAAAAGTTGAGAATTGATTTGATATCATCATGCATAAAATTGATTTGTCAGTATTTATACTAAGACAGTCTTTTGTTTGTGTGTGGTTTAAGGTCTGTGATAACCTTCATATACTCGAGGTAGATTTCTTCGGTCTTCTGTACTATGGAGCTAAGGGGGAAGAGCTCTGGCTTAATCTACGCAACCGCCTAACAGCAGAACTGTGTGGTTCCCCACCCTACCGGCTTCATCTCTGTGTAAAATTCTTTGTGGAACCCCACTTCATCCAGCAAGAGGCTACAAGGTAAATTTTGCCCTAGATGTATTTGATGTCCATTTGCCTCTCGCAGAAGAGAAATTACTGCAATCAGTTGTGCGGAATAGGTGCTAATGATATCCAATTATGCAAATTAGATGCTAAAGATGTTCAGTTATGCAGATTAGATGCTAATTATATTCAATTATATAGATTAGATACTAAGTTAAATTTAGTTGACCTTATGCTGTAACAAGATGTAATTTTTCTTGTAGGCTGACTGTCTTTATGATTTGAAATATCGAGTAATTAAGACTGGTCAATAGATTTTTAATTCAAATGAAATTATTTTTAAACAGCAGTTTATCTCATGATTTTAAGTATCCCCTAAATATATTTCAATGTTTTATGGAACAAAAGTTTCTACAAGGTTTTATGAATCCACTTTAAAAGTTAACTTTAAGAGCAAGTTTTCATTAATTATTAAAGTAAGCTCCATTGATTTACTGCCATTAACTTCATATGTGACTAATTTAAGACCCAACATCAGTCATGCCAGTGTTAAACTTAGGTGACACTGAACATGTCTTGTTGGTGGTCTCAGTGTTTTTTATTTGTGTTTGTTTTTCTTTCATTGTAGGCACCAGTTTTTCCTCAACGCTAAGCAGCAGTTTCTAAGTGGAAAACTCAGATTTCTGCCTGAAAATGAGATTGTCAATCTTGCCGCTCTTCTAGTTCTAATACATCAGATTGAATTTGCAAAACCTTCCAAGTCTATATTAACATCTGCTACAGACAGTGAACAGTTTCTGCCACCAGGGTACCAGTCTGACACGTACAGGAACTTGGTTATGGTCCATTTTGCAAAGTTAGGGGCATTAAGTGAAGAAGCAGCTAAAAGCCGGTTCCTAAAAGCAGCTTCTGCTTCACTTTTCTTTGGAATACATCTTCACGAAGCCAGAGATGATGGTGGAAAAGTCATTCACGTTGGAGTGGGTCAAGATGGAATCACAGCATATGGAGAAGAGTGGAAACTTAGTAAAAGGTGAGTTCACGAGACGCCAATATAATGAGAACATTTGTTGACAAATTTTGTGTGTGTGATCTCTCATCAAGGAAACAAGTGGACATGGTCGCAGAGTACAGGATCAGTTTTTAAATTTTTTCAGCAATTATTTCTTTCGGGTGGGTTGTTTGAACCCGTAAAACCCCCTAAATGTGCCCATGTCTCCTATGCAGACAGTATAATTTGTATTAAGGAAACTTGTACTAGGTTATATTTTTAATTAGTATGGTACAAGCAGGTCTATCCTGAGAACGTTGTATCCCTGTTTATTTGGTGAATAAAAGATTGATATATAATTGTAAGGCAATGAAGTGCAGTCACTATGGCAAACAGTTATGTAGCCTTTCTAAGTAATGAGACCAAATTAGCAGTAGATGACTCTTGATGTACACTGACAACCAACAGCGAATGTCTGAGCATTCTAGCCATACTTGTGTGTTGTTGGGAGATATTACTTGAATGGTGTGTTTAACTGAATAACACTTCTAACGAAACACTCACAGTCACTCTTGCTAACTCACCCAATTACTTTAACCCACTTGTTTGCTTTCTGTTGAGTTCCAACTGTTGAATAATGACTGCAGGACATAATGGTTTGAGTAATGACTGCATTTTGGCAGGCACACATTTTGCCCGGCATTTGACTGACAATCTAAACCAAGTTCAAAATTTATGACATCCAGGCTTGTGGGGTAGTACACCAGATGATAAAGCATGTCCTTGTTCAGATCTGTTTCAAGATATTGTGATTAAATGTGTCTTTGTTACTCAATATAGATCATCACCTGTGTACTGTGTTAACAAAGCATGCCTGTGGTCTTTAAGGCTGTACCAGCTGTTAGCCTATAGGTGATAAAATATCTCCTTGAGCTTCTAGTCTAAAGTCCTTGAACAGATCATTTAAAAAGTCCAAAAACCTCCATGAGTTTCTACATATATAAAAAGTTTGTAAGTTTCTATCCTAGAGCTGAATTGTCAATTTAAAAAAGTCCATAGTTGAGGTAGGATTTGCCAAAAAACTAAAGTAGACATTGTTGCAGTTCAAGGCTCTATGCATCATTCATCACCGGTGGGCAATTACGGTAGTTCCGTTATATTGAACTGTACTGTAGTCGTTTCATTGCTGTGCATGTACGCTCACAGTTTATGTGTCTCTTGAGAACAGACAGAATCCTTGAGAACTGTTGGGTAAAGTGTAATTGCCAGGACATGGTTTGTGCATCTGCTTTTTACTATGGTCCTTTACTCAAGGCTTTGTCCTTGCTGAGGTTTCTTTGTTAGGTTAGTTTCATTGTGTAAGGGCACAGTAGGAGACCATGCGTGTAAGGCTGGGGGCAAGGACATTCAGATCAGGCCGTAAAACTAGCAGGACCAGGGTATTTTGATAACCCAGTTTGCGCTGGGGCATAGAACTTTAGAGGGCACATTTTATTTCACAATGCTGTTGCTTGGCATTGTTTACGAAAGTAATGCATTCTGGTGGCGCTTAAAATGCAGACCACGACAGACTGTGCAGTCATGGAGTTTGTGGACTGAGTCTTGTCAAAATCTTTATCCTCAATTGTTATCTTTATGCTGCTAGGAAATTCTGTGGTTTTATTATTTTGAAAGCCATGTAATAAATGATCAGTTGAATGAATGAATGAATTAGAAATTAATATGCCTGATGGTTCACTTGAATGAGAGGCACAGTGGTAATTATTCCCATCAATGATATCCTGACGTTATCCTGTGTTCTGTTGCCCTCGTCATTATAAGAGTGTTCACTAAAATTGTTACTCTTTCTTTTTATCACTGTCATGGATGTCTGTTCTATGAATAATTATTATTATTAACTGTTACAGCTATCATGATTGACCATCATCATATTCATTACTTTTCTTTGTTTTATCTTTGACTGTCATTTAGTGCTAACATTATTAATCATATTCTTCTGTGTCAACCAACGTTTTTTTGTCCCTTGTGTTATCATTGTTGACATTTCTGCAAAGTCTGTTCTCGGCCTTCAGCAGATCTCAACTAAAAACTCATTTTTTCCTGGACTCGTTTCCTTCATAGCTTGTTTCCATGTGTTCTCGGACTTCCAATATTGGCTTTTGACTTTACTCATCCTGGAATTTGGCTTGCACAATGATTTTGCGTAGATGCGACAATCGACCAATACCCTGAGCATTATGACATTGGTGCTGTAGGACATTGGTGCTATAGAAGTTGTTCTTAGATAAGATTTAATGGTTTAATTATCATACTGTTTGTGGCTTTATGATCTTGCTCACAATCTTCATTGTAATTAAATTCATTGAATGCTATTTGCATTGCAGTTGGAATTGGTCGGCCGTCCAGTCGGCGACCCACAACGCCCTCTGTGTCATCCTCAACACAATCCAAGATGACGGTGCCACCGTGACACATTCCCTAAAGCTTTCCAACAAGTCCGCAGCCAACGCCCTCTACCGTGACATGACGGAAATGCATTCGTTCTACCACTGCGACACCATTGGAAGTCTAGTCACAGAGCAATACTGTCGGGACCTGAAGGGAACCATCATTTCATTCTTCAACGAAAACACATGCCTTGGTTAGTAGATTCATATTATAGTTGTCAGTCTTTCAGGCCTTCTGATGTGTCAAAATTCACCAAGGATTTTGCTAATTTATTCTGCGGTTCATTAGCAGTAATGGTGAAACTCTCTCCTTTTGGTTGAGTGATTGTAAAAGTAACAATTTAAACAGTATCAGCTAAGTCTAGGATGCCTTACAATGTCCTTTTTTTCTGTTATCTTTTGTATTCTGCAAGCTACTATTTGTGACAACAATATGCAAATATTCTTGCCTTGGTTATGCCTGTCAAAAAGCTATACAGTTTCCCCAAAATAACTTAGTTTCTTGGGCAATCAAGTGAGTCTGACTTATTTGTGGAAATAACACCCCGTTTGCAGATTCTAAGCCTGATGAATCCGGGTAAGATTTAAACAGTTAATGATTCAATTCACCACCCTCATACTTCTGTTGACCAGGTACCACTGTCCTTACTTCTACTCCCTGGTCTCTTGGTAACCAAATCTTGCGATTTCATGTAGGCATACTTTTTATGCAGCTGTTGACTACGTGGTTGCCATAAATTCTTTTTTAGTGTTCTATAAATTTTGAATATGCGATTACAATCACAATAAAAAAATGTTTTCTTTGTTTGTGATAGGTAAAAGATATGTCTTCGATATACAACGTACATTACGAGAAGCCTACGATTACGCTCGTCGAATTCTTTACACTGCGGAGACGAGGTCTTGTCCAAGCGTTGACACAGACGATTCTCTGGCATCTGTGATAAACAATTCAGTTTTGCTGCTGCCAGAATCTCATCTTTCTTGTTCATCTACTTGCCAGGTAAATATAAACTGCTTATAATATATATATATATATATATATATATATATATATATATATATATATATATATATGCATATAGATATAATGTGTGTTCTTATTAAAGTACTACCGATAAATGTCCAGATGCATAAACATGATCTATATATTATGCACCTGGCTGATGTAAATAAAGGCTACCTGCTTGCTTACTTACATGTTTGATAGTTGACCTACTTGCTTTATATGCCTTTGAGTACAGATAACAATGATGTTTTTGAAAATATCATATAATAATGATATCATAAAAAAATTATAAATTACTTATACGAGTAGTATGGGCAATAATGAATCTTTAAAGTATCGGTTTACGATGATGTAATGGATACTGTGGATAATACAGACAGTACAGATAAAAACAGTATGTTAAAAGCAGCTTTTTGGTTGGTGTAACATTCGAAGCATCACCAATGGGTGTTTAATAAATATGCGATTACGATACATTACTGGTGATCCTGAGTTTACATGTCAGCACAACAATACCACAGCGACTTATAACTGATATAGGTCAAAGCATTTGTCATGATAAATGAAACAGGTCTTTCATAATTTCCCAATGTATCTGTTGACCAGTAATTGTAATTAGAATAACTTCTATAGCGCAGGTGTCTAACGAACAACGTATCAACTGATGGTGCACCAAAACCAAGCCGCAATCAGGTCAATATTCAAAAGATCAGTTCATAAGTCATATGGTTGATAAAAGAATTTGAAAATGTAAGTCTAAGTGACATAAGTGACTTTTGTAGCTCCAGCCAAACGGTGTGGGAAATTTCCCAAGACTGTTTCTCTGCAGAGCTTTTTTATTGTTGCATTGAGTCACAGAAGTGGATCTCCTTAGCAAAACATTTACCAATCAACTAAATTGTTGGTAGATTTTCATTGTGTTGCTCTGCTGCGTTTTAAGAAGTGGTTTCTATTTCTTTCAGGCAGTGAAGCAGCTCAGCGATATTCGCGACAGCCTTGCCTGTCACATCTGTATCGATGCGGATATCAACACTGCGTTTGTTCCATGTGGTCACGTAGTCTGCTGCACCGCCTGTGCCAAACGATTAGACTGCTGTCCTATCTGCAAGCGTACAATTGATCTGGCTCAGCCTATTTTCCTGCCTTACACAAGACCAGTGTTTACCACCGCGAATGATAACCTGGTGATGTGCAAATGAAGAGCAGTTTAAGTGCTGGACAGGAGGCAGGACTTTTGTTTTCGGTAATTTTACGGGTTGGGGCAAATCGAACGTTCAATGACTGTTGCGTATTTTGGCGAAGAAATCGACTGTATTACGTTTGTTTTGATTTGATCAGTGTTTTGCATTGTTTGAAGCAATGGCTGATGTAAATTTTATGTAAGGGTGCTACAGAATGCTGTGATAATCATGACCAGTGGTTTTTATTCCAGTGTGCAAATATGCACTGAAGTATGATTTATCGTATTTCTCAAGGATGACTTTAAGTCATTGATCTAGTGACCGGGGCTAGACACTTTTCAAATGTTAAGAATTTCTGTTTAATTTAATAACTGTTACAAATTTTCAGAAGTGTGGTAGTTTCTGTTCAAAAGGGAGCGTGAACTGAACGTCTTTTGATACTCGCCGAATTCTCATGTCGTCAATTGAATAACATTGTGGTCATGATTAACAAGGTTTTCTGGCAAAAATCCAAATGACAAGTGTCCTTACATGTTGCTGTTTGAAATGCCAGGCTTCTCTGTATAATGAACAATGTATATTTTTGAGATATTATCGTTCTGTTAAGCTGTGTAAACTGCAGATGCTTTAAGTTAATTACTTTCTGAGTCATTGTGTGATTTTGTTTTGTTATTTGAAGACATGGCTGAATCAAAAATTGAGATTTTGATTAGATTGATCTTTAAAGTAGAAAGAATTTAAATTTGAATCTATTTAGAGTGTTTTGGTGAATTATTCTGTTATCTATGATCTGTTTTTTAAATGACCAGGAGAAATAATGCTTAACATACTTTGACTCTTAAATACTTCAAAATCGTTTTTCTAACTAAGAAAGTTAAACAATTTCATTCAGGTCGTGCATGTATAAATGCAAATTTAATTTCAAACAGTGTTACCGCTGAGTGTTTAAGCTGGTAAATAGTTTTCTTTCAACGGCTACTAATTTGTGCTATGTTCTGAATATGCGATTTATTCTGAGGTCTTCTTGTTAATTGGTTTTGATTCAGTTTATGGCTACAAGCAATTGAAACTGAATGCAATCATAGTTAATCACTGTCTGAGATGCTGGAATCGTCTGAATAGAGTTTGGGCCAAGGTAAAGACTGTTCAGGGCTAAGGACTCGGCTGAACTTGCCTTGCAGACTAGAGATGAGTTTACAGGTAGCAAACTACTGAAAGAAACTGCTGTCTTTTATCTGGTTTCATTAACTTTAAACATCATTCACAGTATACTTGAGGGATATAGTTTTAAATTGTATGCCTCATCTCACCCATAGACAGGGTGTGCTTTGAACTTCTGTAAATTTAAAAGACGTACTAGGTTCTTCTGTGGTCATTTTTAACAGATTTTACCGGAGGAAAGGTAGGGCTCTTCTATGACTAAAGGCAGAATAGCAATTTTTAGAAGGGGTTATAATCAATATTTTGCTTGTGTGCATTTGATCCCCTTCTTCAATTGGAACGTATTCCATCCTTTATTTAGAAGTATCCATAGAATGTACTTAGGATGCCAAGTGCAGTCTCAAGCTTGCATAAGCATAGCTTGTGATTACAGATATAATCTTAACATGTACACTGATGTTCGAGAGAACTAATTTACACATTATTCTACCTTTGTGTATATGGTTGACTCGCTTTCCCCTTCTACATGTATTTTCCACTCCAAGTGTTGCAGAAAGGGTTGGGAGCTTCAAGCGTTTTGTTTTAGCTCTTTGAGGAGAGAATGTTACGTGTTGTATGTTGATAGTGACTGTGATAGATGACGATAGACAATGTAAACTGATTATGTGATCTCTTGTACACGTCTTTAACTTTATAATTATCTGCCATTCATTTCTTTATATCTGTCTTTGTTATTCCGGATGTTAGTAATTATTAAAGATAAAGATCTGTAAAAAATATATACTCGTGTTCTCATTTCTTTACGTGTATCTGTGGCTTTCACAATTTCATCTGTGAACACTGCTTTTTTGCAGTCTATGTTGTAACTCTTACTCTAATGCCAACTCTCTCATCTTGTCAAACACTGCCACCATCAGTATCGCCTTCCACATTAGCACCACGTTGTGTCTGTGACCTGAACTCCAGTGTTCTGATCTGACGCCACCAAAACTGACCAAACCACCTGGCTCTAGCGTACTTGATATGATATAGCGCCAGTAAATAAACGGGTCTCCCTGACACAGGTTCTGTGTAGTGTTGAAAGTTTCCAGATTTACATTACATTAAATTACTATTCGGAATTTGGGGCACACACATAGGCGTAGCTACATTGAGGCACTAGGAGGCAGTTGCCTCATCTTGCTTTCTTTATATACTAGAACTTCGACGACTATTAAATAACCCCAATGACCAGGATTTTGCCAATAGTCTGTGAAGTTGCCTCCTCTTGAATTTAAGTCTCGCTATGTGTCTGGGCACAGGAAGGCACACATTTGATTATTTTAAGCCCCCTGCACAGATGATTTGCATATATTTAGGTACGGACCATAATCAAATTGCTATAAAAATGTCGCTGAAGAAGAGCAGTCCTTTGAGCTAGCCTAAGAAGCAGCTGTGAGTGTGAAGTGTTAGCGACTTCATTTTCTTAGCCTCAACATAATATGATGGCAGGTGGTCAGTCCTGTCCCTTGCCGTCTCTTCATCCACTCCCACTCCACCGACAGTATTCTGTACTCGTCATAGCTGAGTTGGCTATAAGGTGCAGGTGGAGCAGAAAATCTCAAACAAAATGACTGCCTGGTGGGGAGTTGAACCCCCGACCTCTCGAGTGACAGTCCAGGACGCCAACCGTTACGCATCGTGCACCCCAAACTGTCAATTGACTTAAACGGTAAAACTGATAATAGTGGGCACAAGGTTTATTGATATTTCACTGACTGTCACCTATCGAGGCACATATAGGCCTAAGCTTATTTGATTGGGCCTACCGGTCTTTATCTGATAAGCTTCACATTTCAACCTCTGAAGAAAAAACAGTTTAATTTCTCGTTTTAATGTCTTCTTCAACATCGTCGTGTTACCGTCCATATTCCACCTTTTAACAACTTGTGGCTCCCAGGGCAGTTGACATGGACCTCACCATACTCATGAGTGTACTCGGCGACGCAAGTAGCCTAAATATCGATCTGTAAAGGCGAACGATCGTTTATATGCAGTGGCGGCGCTACAGCAGGTCGCAGCAGGTCATTTGACCTGCCTATTTTGCTCCCGACCTGCTTAATGACCTGCCTAAAATTCTTTGGAACTTTTAATGTCTTCTTTTCATTTCAAACATCAACATCTGTCCCATAGGATCACTATTGCAATAATCATTATTAGATCTAAACGACATTTTTACGTTTATGTCATTGTCAACAGAAGTCTATGTTGTAAACTCTAAAATTGAAATGCTTATGTTGTCTTTGCCGCCGTTACGTCAAAAATTAGTGGAAAAAATACAATTAAATTTAGCTTGTCATCAGTTTTTCTTGGGTTTTACAGTGAAAAGTAGTTACCGCTCAGTCGTCGTCGATTACTTCGCGAAACTAACCTTTTCGCGTCGATGCCTTTTCAGTTGTTTACGAATTGCACCAACGTTATAATTATACAGTAGCAAAGAAATGAATAAATAACAATGAGGCGCTGCAACATTTAAGATTTCTTCGGAAATAAATCTGGCGGAAAACGATATGACTGTTAGCCTATAATGTCGTCGATTACTTCGCGAAACTAACCTTTTCGCGTCGATGCCTTTGGGGCCGTCCATAAATGACGTCACGCTATTTTGACCGATTTTTAACCCCCTCCTCCCCTCGTCACACTTCGTCACAAAAAGTAAGACCCCTCTGAAAATGACGTCACAAAGCTCTGACCCCCTAAAACCAATTTCCATGGCGAAGCAAAATGCTCCTTCATGGAACAAATAGCAAAAGCATGAATATTTTAAAATCTAACAGTGACCAAATATTGAAATAATTAGAAAATTATTAATAATGGTGCCCGTATACATTAAAATAATTTAAAAAATAATGAAAATTTAATCCTCAAAATTAGTGCTGTTATTATTAAAATTAAATTGTTGTTAATTGTTAAATTTAATAACATAGACCTGGTGTGACGTCACACTACTCAGACCCCCACCCACCCCATGTCACACATCGTCACAAATTTCCGACCCCCTCCCCTAGGTGCGTGACGTCATTTATGGACGGCCCCTTTTCAGTTGTTTACGAATTGCACCAACGTTATAATTATACAGTAGCAAAGAAATGAATAAATAACAATGAGGCGCTGCAACATTTAAGATTTCTTCGGAAATAAATCTGGCGGAAAACGATATGACCGGGGAGGTTCCAAGAGATTGGCGAGATGGGATCACCATACCGCTACCGAAGAAAGGGAACCTTAGTGATTGCAACAATTGGAGAGGAATCACGTTGCTCTCCATACCGGGGAAGGTCTTGGCCAGCATAATTTTGAGAAGAATACAGGGAGCGGTAGACAGCGTATTGAGACAACAGCAGGCGGGCTTCAGAAAGGGCAGATCATGCAGCGAACAGATCTATAGATACTGAGACAGATTGTCCAGAAGTGCGTAGAGGGAAATGGAAATGTACTTGTCAACTTCGTCGATTTTAAGAAGGCATTTGACAGCGTCCAAAGACCTGTGGTGTGGAATATCCTCGCACAATACGGTATACCAGAGAAGATTATAAACATCATAAAAGGAATGTATACAGAAAGCAGGTGTGCAGTGAGAACGGAAGGGAAACTAGGAGAGTGGTTCCAGATTGTCACGGGCGTGCGTCAGGGCTGCATTCTGTCACCATTGCTATTCCTGCTAACGATCGATTGGGTGATGAGACGAAGCACAAAGGAAGGGGAGTGTGGCCTGGAGTGGGAAGGAGAGGGAAAGCTGGCGGATCTAGACTTTGCAGACGACATAGCGCTACTGGAGGAGTCTTGGGAAGGAATGAGAAAACTCACAGACAGTGTGGAGAGAGAGGCGGGTCTGGTCGGACTGAGGATCAATACCACCAAAACAAAGATTATGAAAGTAGGAAAATGGACAGTGACTGAAAACATCAAAGTTGGAGAGGATGTGCTGGAGGAGGTGGAACACTTTTGCTATCTGGGGAGTATGATTTCAAGCAATGGCAGCTGTGACAAAGAGATTGGAAGCAGATTGGGAAAAGCCAATGCCACATTTGGAAGGTTGAACAATATATGGAAGAACAAAGGACTCAGTCTGACAACAAAAACAAGATTGTACAGAGCTTTGGTATTGACAGCGTTGCTGTATGGGGCAGAGACATGGTCTATGACAAAAGTCAATATGAAGAAACTGGAGGCGGCACATCATCGTTGGCTGAGAAGATTACTGAAGATCACTTGGAGGGATAAGGTCAGAAATGAGGAAGTAAGAAGGAGAACATCCATGGAGAAACTGGAAGACATGCTGAAGAAGATGCGGTTACGTTGGTTGGGGCACATACATAGATCGGGAGAGGAGAGAACGCTAAGGCAGGCACTGGATTGGACTCCGTCGGGATGGAGAAGAGGGCGAGGAAGACCCAGAAAGACTTGGAGAAGCACGATCACTCAGGATCTGGAAGGCGGCGGAATGACGTGGGACGATGCTATGCTGGCCGCGGAAGACAGGATAACGTGGAGAGGCTGTGTCGCCCGATGCGCTGATAGCGCGAGGAAGGACTAAGTGCTAAGTGTAAGTGTTAGCCTATAAATTATAATGTCGACGTTGGTAGGCCTATAGTTCTGAACGATAATAATGCTAGCGAATTGCAGGAGTTAAACGATGTTTCTCTAAATGTTGAAAACGTGGGTCATGCGACTCGTGCATCTTATTAGCATACATGTTCATTCTGTTCTGAGTAGCTCATCAGTAGGCCTACTTTCAATAACTAAAGTTTAACGCTTTAATAATTAAATGCTAGCGGAACCATTATGTTCCTTTGGGTATACCCATTCACACCCTGTATACGATTGCATGAACTATGTGCCTGTATTATTATCATGGTGGTCAATAAATATATTGATTGAATATAGGGCCTATTGATATTGATAATGCTGAATTCTTTTAAATTTATTTTAATATGCTACAACAATTGGACTATAAGCGTTCAATAATAATTTTCTTCGTTATATATACATGTATATATATATATATATATATATATATATATATATATAAAAGTTATGCTGCTTGATGCGTCAAACTCAAACATTAATTTCTTCGACCTGCTGAATAACTCCCATGACCCTGACGCGACCTGCTGAAATTGTATGGCTGGCGCCGCCACTGTTTATATGTATTGAATATTGCACGTTTATAGTGGGTGTACAATTGAGAATAATGTATAGTCCTACTGGTAGCCATAAATGTTTCTAATTAGGCATTGTTGACCATTCAAATAGCTGTGTAGGCCTACCATTTACTTTTTTGGTCTAAAATTAATGCTATCACAATAACCGTCGAGTTTGTCGTTGTTTGAAATGAGGCCTACTTCACAGACGAATTCATTCATCGAAATTTTCTAACTAGTGTTTAGAACAATGCTGCCACCTACCGAATACAACAGCTGTTGGGCTGTTTGGGTTGCTATGGTTATAGGAGTCTCGGTTTAATAATAATTTCGAAACTTCTAAAACGCCCAACCAAGCGAATCGCGGTCACCATGGCGCTTATTCAACGGCGCTCAGTCAGAACAAAATCGACCGGCAGGTCAGTTCAAATCGGTTCCAGGTCACGGTTCAATTAGGGTCAAACAGCCATTGGGTGCCACGCCAATAATATTTTATGTAGGTCAAGTTACATACGCTAGGCCTACTTAGATTTCTATACAAGGCTTAGTGTAGGCCTATTTCTGTTTTGCACACACACACGCGCGCGCATATATATAGCACATACACATATATATATATATATATATATAGTTGTGGGGATTAGGGGTTCAACCCCTCCAGCTCTTCTTCCAGCCGCCTCAGCTAAGTTGTCGAGGAGGAGTCATATAACGAAACTATCTCGTATTAAAGTCGTCTGTTATTTCGTGTGCATTAACATATTAACAACAACGTTAGATTTTGACCTGCGTTCGTGTACTTTCGTAATCTGTAAGTGTAACATTATGTAACATTTTTTTACCCCAGCTATTTTTACAACTGAAACTCTGTGTGTGTGTGGGTGTGGGTGGGTAAGTGTGTGTGTGTGTGTGTGTGTGTGGGTGGTGGGTGGTGGGTGGTGTGTGTGTGTGTGTGGCCGGCCCGCCTACGTGCGTGCGTGTGCGTATGTGTAGCCACCGATATTGTTGCTCAAAATATAATCATGAGAGTCAAAACATGCCACAATGTTCAGTACGAATCTATTTTTAGAATGCTGACCTACTTTATGATACAACAAATCTAGAAAAGATTCTTTCTACTTGATTTACATCCAATTCTATACAATGTCAGGAATCACAAATATTTTATATAATAATTACAGGGTCTAAATTAATATAACGTAACTAATTATACGGTATCCTACAAACACAGAAATTATATATAAAAACATTGAGGTGTTTATGCACGTAGGCCAACATAACATAATAATATTATCAGGGCCTAAACTTATTCTTCGGAAATGAATTCTGAGGCATCGCGCAATTGGGTCAGTTCATTAGGTCACTACTTCTGCGATGTTCAACGGGTTATTAAATATGGAATCAGGACACGACACGCTGTGACCTTTAAATCTCTGAAACCTTGCACCAGCAACAAAAGTATTATCGTAGAAGTAGGCCTAGCTGGACCGAAGTGACGTAGCCTATCAAGTCTTACGAACATTTCGCCGTAAAAACAAATCGTGATTACAAAATCTTCGATATCCTTAATTCATGTTGGTTTCGTGCCAAGCCGTGATAGTTGAACTCAAATTTGCAAGTTGATATTAATGAAAGTTATTGCAATAACGAGAAACAAACACGACTAATGAAAGGTCTTGAATTATTGATAACGTCTCAAATGGTAGGCCTAGGCGTTCATTTCTATGCTTACCATACTCAACGCTTAAATTAGACCGCTTGTATGCAAACAATTCCTAATTCTAGCGAGTTCGGAAGTTTAAAATCTCAACGAGTTGAATTATGTGAGCGAGACGTGCACGTTTTCTTAGTGGATTGAGCAGACTAGGCCCTATCAACATTTCTTATTCTTTTGCTTCTCATCAATCATGGTTGCTTAACAAATTAAATTTAACCAGTAGCCTATATATTATAATGCCTAAAATCTCTTGCGAATTCACGCTTGGTGTGATTTAGTCTAGGCCTATGGCTTAAGGGGTTAACAAGCTTACAAAAGTTAAAGTTTAGCATCGGCAGAAATATATCACACCAATCGCAAGCCAGGTGTTTTCGTAAGGATGACTTTGAGATCACATTACATGCACATAGTACCGCAAAACTTTAATTAAACACCCGTCTCCAATGGCAGCCGCGGATAAAATCGATTAATTCTGTTCAAATAAACGCCGTTCTCCAAAAAGCTGGTCTCGCTTAGTTTTTCCCCGTCTGCTGGTGCAGCCATGTTGTAGCGGTATTCGTATTAAAAAGAAACTCGAGATCTGATGACTTTGGAAGGCTCTACATAAATTTTCAGCTTATTTGCAAGAGGCCCTGAAACACAAACTTTAAACACATTTTCAGTCGACTATTGACGCTACACATGCCTATTCATATTGCTGAACAATATATTCTACTGTAATTATAACAATTATTTAACACGCACACAGGTGAGCAGTTTTCCGCTATCGTCCAATTAGTTCTAGGTAATTATTTGACGCCTGCTGCTGAAGCAAGTGGCGACTATTTGCTCTACGGGGGAATATCCAAGCAGTCTGTGAGGTGTTGAGGAGTTAGTGACGTCATCAGCTCCACCGGAGGGAGGGGGTCGAAAGCGGGGAGGGGGTCGAAAGAGACGACAGAGGTAGAGAGAGAAAGACAAGAGGATGGTGAGTGTGTGTGTGTGTGTGTGTGTGTGAGAGAGAGAGAGAGAGAGACAGACAGACAGACAGACAGACAGAGACAGAGAGAGGCCAGAGAGAGACAGGGAGATAGACAGACAAACAGACAGAGGCAGCAGAGACAGAAACAGAAACAGAGACAGAGGCAGAGACAGAAGAGCGAGAGAGAGAAGTTACAATAACTAGTAAAAGTAAACTTAGAATAGTGTCAGCAAAAATAAGATTTAATAAATGGATGGATGGAAGAAGCGAAAGAAAGGGATAGAGTGTAGATAGATTTAAGTAGCGCGTGAATGGGAGGTCATGGGAGGTCATGAAAAGTGACGGAGAAATGGTAGAGGTAAAGGTAGAAAGGAACTACAAAGAAGAGAGGGAGATGGAAGAGCGATGACAATGGTTGGATACTGAAGTCGTTTCGAAGCCTCTTCTGATGATGATGAGCGAGGAATGAGAACAACTGGGTTTCTACTGGAACGAATTCTCCGTCCATCGATCCATGCTTTGCCTCAACTGCTTCACTTGACCTGAACACAACAGACAGACAGACAGACTTCTTCACATCAGTTTCCATACGTATATCAATAGGCCTATCCATTCGTTCATCCATACCTAGGCACACACACACACACTCACGCACGCACACACATATATATATACATATATATACATACATTATTCATACATACATACAAAGTACACACTTGCATGCATATATTATACATACACGTACATAGTACATACATACACAGTATACATGCATACATACAGCGTATACGTATACATACAAGGATATATACATGCGTAATACATACATACATACATACATACATACATACACACACACTGTACGTATATCCATTATAGATGCACACATACATACAAACCGATAGAGTACAAGCCGAACCGATAGAGTACAAGCAAAACCGATGGAGTACAAACCAAACCGATAGAGTACACGCCGAACCGATAGAGTACAGGCCAAACCCATAGAGTACAAGCCAAACTGATAGAGTACAAGCCAAACCGATAGAGTACAAGCCAAACCGATAGAGTACAAACCGAACCGATAGAGTACAAGCCAAACCGATAGAGTACAAAGCCGAACCGATAGAGTACATGCCAAACCGATAGAGTACAAGCCAAACCGATAGAGTACAAACCAAACCGATAGAGTACAAAACCAAACCGATAGAGTACAAGCCAAACCGATAGAGTACAAGCCAAACCGATAGAGTACAAGCCAAACCGATAGAGTACAAGCCAAACCGATAGAGTACAAGCCAAACCGCCAAACCGATAGAGTACAAGCCAAACCGATAGAGTACAAGCCAAACCGATAGAGTACAAGCCAAACCGATAGAGTACAAGCCAAACCGATAGAGTACAAGCCAAACCGATAGAGTACAAGCCCAAACCGATAGAGTACAAGCCAAACCGATAGAGTACAAGCCAAACCGATAGAGTACAAGCCAAACCGATAGAGTACAAGCCAAACCGATAGAGTACAAGGCAAACCGATAGAGTACAAGCCAAACCGATAGAGTACAAGCCAAACCGATAGAGTACAAGCCAAACCGATAGAGTACAAGCCAAACCGATAGAGTACAAGCCAAACCGATAGAGTACAAGCCAAACCGATAGAGTACAAGCCGAACCGATAGAGTACAAGCCAAACCGATAGAGTACAAGCCAAACCGATAGAGAGTACAAGCCAAACCGATAGAGTACAAGCCAAACCGATAGAGTACAAGCCAAACCGATAGAGTACAAGCCAAACCGATAGAGTACAAGCCAAACCGATAGAGTACAAGCCAAACCGATAGAGTACAAGCCAAACCGATAGAGTACAAGCCAAAACCGATAGAGTACAAGCCAAACCGATAGAGTACAAGCCAAACCGATAGAGTACAAGCCAAACCGATAGAGTACAAAGCCAAACCGATAGAGTACAAGCCAAACCGATAGAGTTCAAGCCAAACCGATAGAGTACAAACCAAACCGATAGAGTACAAGCCAAACCGATAGAGTACAAGCCAAACCGATAGAGTACAAACCAAACCGATAGAGTACAAAACAAACCCATAGAGTACAAGCCAAACCTGATAGAGTACAAGCCAAACCGATAGAGTACAAGCCAAACCCATAGAGTACAAGCCAAACCGATAGAGTACAAGCCAAACCGATAGAGTACAAGCCAAACCGATAGAGTACAAACCAAACCCGTAGAGTACAAGCCAAACCGATAGAGTACAAGCCGAACCGCTAGAGTACAAGGCAAACCGATAGAGTACAAGCCAAACCGATAGAGTACAAGCCAAACCCACAGAGTACAAGCCGAACCCGATAGAGTACAAGCCAAACCCGTAGAGTACAAGCCAACCGATAGAGTACAAGCCAAACCCATAGAGTACAAGCCAAACCGATAGAGTACAAGCCAAACCCATAGAGTACAAGCCAAACCGATAGAGTACAAGCCAAACCGATAGAGTACAAGCCAAACCCGATAGAGTACAAGCCAAACCCATAGAGTACAAGCCAAACAGATATAGTACAAGCCAAACCGATAGAGTACAAGCCAAACCCATAGAGTACAAGCCAAACCGATAGAGTACAAGCAAAACCGATAGAGTACAAGCCAAACCGATAGAGTACAAGCCAAACCGATAGAGTACAAGCCAAACCGATAGAGTACAAGCCAAACCGATAGAGTACAAGCCAAACCGATAGAGTACAAGCCAAACCGATAGAGTACAAGCCAAACCGATAGAGTACAAGCCAAACCGATAGAGTACAAGCCAAACCGATAGAGTACAAGCCAAACCGATAGAGTACATTGCCGAACCCATAGAGTACAAGCCAAACCGATAGAGTACAAGCCAAACCGATAGAGTACAAGCCAAAGAGCTGCCAAACTGATAGAGTACAAACCAAACCGATAGAGTACAAGCCAAACCGATAGAGTACAAGCCGAAAACCGATAGAGTACAAGCCAAACCGATAGAGTACAAGCCAAACCGATAGAGTACAAGCCAAACCCAGAGAGTAGAAGCCAAACCGATAGAGTACAAGCCAAACCGATAGAGTACAAGCCAAACCGATAGAGTACAAGCCAAAACGATAGAGTACAAGCCAAACCGATAGAGTTCAAGCCAAACCGATAGAGTACAAACCAAACCGATAGAGTACAATTCTCGCCAAACCGATAGAGTACAAGCCAAACCGATAGAGTACAAGCCAAACCGATAGAGTACAAGCCAAACCGATGAGTAGAAGCCGAACTGATAGAGTACAAGCCAAACTAATATAGAGTACAAAGCCAAACCGATAGAGTACAAGCCAGTGACCAGATAGAGTACAAACCGAACCGATAGAGTGACAAAACCAAACCGGGATAGAGTACAAGCCAAACCGATAGAGTACACGCCGAACCGATAGAGTACAGGACAAACCAAGAGAGTACAAGGCCAAATGGATAGAGTACAAGCCAAACCGATAGAGTACAAACCAAACCGATAGAGTACAAACCGAACCGATAGAGTACAAGCCAAACCGATAGAGTACAAGCCGAACCGATAGAGTACAGGGCAAACCCGTAGAGTACAAGCCAAACCGATAGAGTACAAGCCAAACCAGATAGAGTACAAGCCGAACCGATAGAGTACAAGCCAAACCAATAGAGTAAGGCGCCAAGCCACACCGATAGAGTACAAGCCAAACCGATAGAGTACAAGCCAAACCGATAGAGTACAATCCAAGCCCATAGAGTACAAGCCAAACAGATATAGTACAAGCCGAACCGATAGAGTACAAGCCAAACCCGATAGAGTACAAGCCGAACGGATAGAGTACAAGCCAAACCAGATAGAGGCCAAGCCAAACCGATAGAGTACAAGCCAAAACCGGATAGAGTACAAAGCCAAACCCATAGAGTACAAGCTAAACCCCGATAAAGCACAAGCCGAACCGATAGAGTAGAGTACAAGTTAAACCGATAGAGTACAAGCCAAAGCCATAGAGTACAAGCCAAACCGATAGCGTGCAAGCCAAACCGATAGAGTACAAGCCAAAACCGATAGAGTGGCTAAGCCAAACCGATAGAGTGGGCCAAGCCAAACCGATAGAGTACAAGCCAAAACCGATAGAGTACATTGAAAAACCCATAGAGTACAAGTCAAACCGATAGAGTACAAGCCGAACCGATAGAGTACAAGCCAAAACCCATAGAGTACAAGCCAAACCGTTAGGAGTACAAGCCAAACCGATAGAGTACAAACCGAACCGGGATAGAGTACAAGCCAAACCGATAGAGAGTACAAGCCAAACCGATAGAGTACAAGCCAAACCGATAGAGTACAAGGAAAACCGAGAGAGGTCATTATTCGGGACCCCTAAAGCGCAAGTTTACCATGTTGTTTTTCTAAGAGATTACGACAATTTATCGTTTTAGCGTTGTAAATTTTTCACCATTATATGGGTTTTAGCTTTGGTCGTATCCACGTTTGATTGGCGAAAAGAATTCTTGCTAAATAGAAGTCGGATTTAGGAAAATAATTGTTGCTTTAATAGAAGTGGGATGGATGAAGAGATTCCTGCTGAAATAGAAGTTGGATTGATGAAGAATAGCCTAATTGTTGTTTAAATAGAAGTTTGACTGATTACAAATAATTGTTGTTCAAATAGAAGCTGGATTGATTAAACGAATTAGAGCAACATGCAATAGGCCTATTATAACATACTAAGATGCAGATTATAAATACGTGAACTGTTTTAAATTTTATATGGTTGCATTGTCTTCTTTTTCTGTTAGGTAATAGTCATCGTAACCATCTTATCCTGACAGTAAGATAAATCAGAAACACACAACTGCAAAATGCCAAATCATTGTTGGGCACCTGGCTGTACATCGGGTTATCAAAGTAACAGTGATAAGAGACACTTGTTTAAGGTTCCATCTGATAGTGAAAGATTAGCTGTGTGGAAACGGCGTATTCCTCGAGATGGCAACTTACTGTCTAAGCATTACCTCTGTGATATCCATTTTGAAGAGCGGTTTGTTTTAAAGAAATACGTTCATGTTATAAATGGGGAAAACGTGGAAATGGACCGTGACAAGTGGGAGTTGACAAAAGATGCAGTACCAACTATATTTCCAAATCTGCCTAAATATTTGTCATCAAAGTCACCTCAATCAAGAAAACGCAAGATTCGTGTGATTCAAGGTAATGAAGGAAAGGTTAAGGCAACGATTGTTGCAACAACTGATGAGCAGATAAACAATGTAATAAAGTCTAAGTTTCAGCGAGTTGAAAGTGTTGACAATGTTGTTGAACTGGATAGGCCGAAACATGAGAAAGTCTCTTGTAAATCTTGTCGTGGTAAATTTATTTTACAATATGACAATTATCAACTGAAGCGGAAGGTTTTTCGACAGCAAGGAAAAATTAGAAAGCTAAACACACAAGTTAGGAAGCTTTTGGTAGAAAATCGAACTCTTAAACGACGTCTCTCATCTCTAGACAAATTACCTCCAAAAACTACGGTAATAGTTGATCAAACATTAAGTAATGCCAACGTCAAGTCAAAATATGGAAATAGGTATTCCACCGAGTGGACACTTGATGCACTGTTGATTCGGTGCAAGTCAACAAGTGCTTACAAAATGTTGCGTGAAAATCAGTATTTACCACTTCCATCAATTTCAACACTTAATCGGAATATTCGAGCTATGCGCCCAAAGTTTGGTTTTGATAAAGCCTTGCTGACTGGTTTGAAAGAAAAACTTGCCCAGTTTCCTCTGAATGAGCGTCGGGGGATTCTCATGTTCGATGAAATACAGATTAGCAAGAACATTGATTTTCGCGTAGATTCATGTAAAGTTGTTGGAATGGTTGACTTTGGTGAACTCACTTCCGAAGAAAATTGTTACCAAGAAGGTGACCATGCTCTAGTCTTTCTTTTTCAGCCGCACATGGGTGGGTGGCACCAGACCATTGGTTGCTTTTGTTCGGCTTCCACCACACCAACAGCAATTTTGTCGAAGTTCATTCTTCAAGCCATAATTCTATTAGAAAATTCCGGTGCGTTAGTTGATGGGATTGTATGTGATGGTGCTTCGAGTAATCGGTCAGCACTTACAAGTTTTGGGTTCAGTGGGGATATGAACAATGTACAGAACAAGATGCAAAATCCTTGTGATAATCAGCGATCCGTGTTCTTCTTTTGTGATGTTCCACACTTGCTAAAGACCGTCAGGAATAACCTACTCAAAGCTAGGGAGTTTTGGTAACTTATACATCACTACTTGCTTTATGCTTTTTAACAGTTTACTTTTACTTAATATTAGCTTGCTCAGTGATAACTTCAATTACGGTGATAACTGAGCCTGAATTAATGAAGACTTGTGCAGATTAATTATTTTTCTGTTAAGTCTATATAATATTGCTCAGAGGTCAAATTGTTCATACAGAGGTGGCGGATCTCCACAGTTTATTCAAAGCTAAAGCCTATTTAGGTCTATCCAGATAATATATATAACAGATTTGCTTATATAACTAAAAGTGTGAAACGATGCATATTATTGATTTTTGTAACCAAACATACTTTTATGTGGTGGGGTCTCATCTGTTAGGTAGAGGATCACCTAGTTCAGGTGGCGGATCTCAAATGAGGGTGCTAGGTCTCAGATCTGGCGGGATCCAGCTGAATTTAACAACTGTATTTGCTGCTTATAAACTATCATATACAATGCCCACAACATGATACAATTTGGACTGCCTTTTGTTTTCAGACACCAAATGGTACAGTGAAATTTGAGCACTATGCTGTGTTACTGCGTCATGACTTGAATGCCAAAACTGGGCTTCGTGCTGTTCCTAAGCTGACGGAGAAGCATATACAGCCTAACAACTTTCAGAAAATGTCTGTCCGGCTTGCTGCTCAGGTACCACTTGATCGTCCATGATTTTACAATAATTACAAGGTGTGACCTGTGGTCATTGAAGCGGGTAGTTATGACTACTGTTTTGTAATGAAGTAAATAATTCATAATTCCTGGGGAAATTAATGACCAAGTGATTTGGTAACTCCCAATTAATAATTTTTTCAAGAAATGCGATGTACATATCTAACTTGCAAGGAACAAGAATTGGATGTATGTTTGAGGAAAACCCTCAGTTTGTTGAATAGGCTGTTTTTGTTACTAATTAAATGTTGCTCATATTGACAAGCTTTCTATTTTTGCAATCGCTGTTATTTCATTGTACATGATTTCACAGAGCTAAGACTAGTTGAGACAGACGAAAAGTCAGCTTTTCATGTAAACAGAGTGAGCTGTGTTTATGTGACCCAGTTGTTGGCCTCTTTTCAGCTGTGCAGACACAAAAAACATATTTGAACCATGAAAGCGTTCATTGTAGATGGTGTCCCAACATATTCTAACATGTAAAAGAAAAACTACAATATTATTTCTTCCTTTCTTAATATTTCAGTTGTTCAGCAAATCAACAGCTGATGGCTTAGAACTTTTAGTAATGGAAAATACCACTTTAAAATGTCGCACATTATGTATAAATAATAATTTCTTATTTTAATGCTTAATTATTTCTTTAAATTTCGGTCCCCTTTGCCACCTTCATTTATGTCACTATTTCTAACTGTTGAATGTAGGTCAAATGTATTTCTTAAAACTGTAAGCCTTAGGAGCCAAAAATAGTATGACAACATTGCAATGGATTGATGCAACGTTGTTTTGTTATGTTTTGCAGAGGTTTTTTGGTATTGTACGCCAGTCATCGGGTTCGGACGATCATCCCAGTGCTAATCAATTCCTGTACGTTTACAGGCTTCTCTCAGTGTCTAATCTTGTGAAACCAGGGAGGCGTACGAGTGTCAGATGTGATCCAGTGAAAATTTTGCTGACAGTTCAGTCAGTGGTTCCTGAACCTCGTATTCCATTTGTGCCAGGCATAGAAATCCTTCTTGACAGCATTTTGGCAGAACAGTCTGAAGAGAATCTTACCCATCATCTTCCTGAGCATGACTATATCAAGAGTACGCCAGAAGAGTGTATAAAGTTTTATTTGGGTGGGTATGTTGCTCATAAATTGAGCAAATATACTACGTGTAACGATTGTGTCATGTCACTGTCTGATGTTGAGAATATTACCTCAGATTCTAGATTAGTTGAGCTGAAAACCAGGGGAGGACTTAAACTGCCATCTTTTGCTCTAACATCACTCATTAAGTTGTTAGAAAAATGTTTCCAGAAATACTCTGAGAGACCAAACACGAATATGTATTTCGATATTCTCAATGAAATTCTGACATGTGATGCATTATGTACTTCGACAATAGGTTGCAAAAAACACTACTGTTCTTTGACATCACGGTGTATTCACTTCTATATAACAACTCGGCTACATTTCCTTAAAAAATCTGTAAATCGCAATCGAAGGACTCGTGAAAAAAAGCAGAAATTAAGTAAAATTTCTAAACTTACTTAAGATACTTACTTATATTGCTTGAGGAAAATTAAATATTTGGATGGACTAATTGCAAAGCTTACATGAGATAAATTTGTGCTCTTAAATTGGTCAACCTTATCAGTAAAGGAAATGTTTTGTAGGTTGTAAGATTTGTACATTTGTCAATGGACTTTGATGAGTGGTTTTGCCCATGTGTAGAATTTTAGTTGTTGGGCTGTGATAGTTATGTACATACTATAAATGTGTTGTAGGTTTTTTAGCCATTTGTATATATTATGGTAATATTGCTTGTTTGTATTGATTGATTACAATGTAAAAATTTATAACTGAAATAAGAATCTCTTGTAAGAATAAAATGTGTAATAAATAATCATTAAGCTGTATTAGAAACTAAAAGTAACATTATGGTGTTTTTCACACTGTAAGTTCTTTGTTTTCATTGCATTATCATTAATTTTGAATTGTCTTCAACGGCCTTTGATGTCATATGATGACGTTAAACACGGGAATAATAAATAAATTGGCTGAAAATAATTAAATATTTTTTTATTTTCATTGAGTTCACTGGTCCTATAAATTGACTAGTCCTGTGTTTGTACAGTATGCCAATTGTTAGGGTTGTTATTGTTATTCATGTTGCTCCCAAAGGCTCGATCACTTCATTTGAAGCAATTCTTTTCAGTGTCTTAATTAAAAATAAGTTCAAAATAGTGTTGGGCATTCCATGACTTCGTAGAGACAGATCACATGATATACTGTACTTTTACTTTACTTCTACTTTGTCTTTACTGTACTTGGACTCTACTTGTATTGCACTTGTCCAGCATATAATGTACTTGAACTGTACCTGTACTTGAAATCTACATTTCTTAGGGGGGGGACGTGCTTGGTGAAAAATTCTTTAAAATAGGCCCTGGCTACACTCCTCTTGCTTTTATATACTGGAACTTCTATTGACCAATGACCACAATGCCCAGGATTTTGCCAATGGTCTGTGAAGTTGCCTGCTCTTGAATTTCAGTCTTGCTACATGCCTGTATATCACCTAAATGTGAATATCACAAAGACGATCAGACCTGAAGCCCACCAACCATGAATTTTTATGTTAACGTACAGGTCCATGAGTGAGGGTGATCTGTTCTCGCCACCTCATCTTGCCACCAGAAGTCCAGTCATTGTATATGCTTGCAAGGTAAAACAGACATTTCAATACCTGTGTAACCTGGAGTGGATTTAAATACCCAATCTCAAGGTTGACAGCCTAGTATGCCAACGATTGACTATTCAAGCCAGAGGTCACTGTCGAAGGACCTTGAGCAAGTCCTTCACTTAACTGCTCAGAGCCAGCAATGTTCTGCTGTCTGGTCATGTCCGCACTTGTGAACTTTGAAAGGAGGGTAATATCAAATACAATTGTACTGTACCGTATTGTATTGACTACTGTGCACCCATTTGAATATAACCTAAGACATTAACACATACAAAAGTTATCTAAATGTATGTGAGGTAACAAATTTGCTACTATTTTCATACTTTCAGTTAAACAGACCAAGATATCGATAGTTTAAAAGGTATGTCAAAACTGGCACATGCAGACATTCACTACTATTCAATAACATAACTCCCAGCACCATAAAACAGTCTTAGTCATACAGTTAAATAAATTATATTATCATTTTAATAATATTAATAACTTCTACAGCGCCTGTATATAATGCACAAGACAACAACCGATGGCACACAAAAACCATGTTGTCATCATATCAACATCCAGGTCGGTCTGTTGAGAGACAGCCTACGGTGGATAAACAATGTGAAAAAGTGAAGTTTTAGGCTGATAGCAAAATGGATTTGTGACTGAGCAGAACGAGCCAAACACGAGAAAGGATCTTGCTGAAAAGTGATAAGACTGTTGAATATGCACGATTCGATGGAAGTGGAACGAGAAGCAGAGGCAAGCCGAGACTACGCTAGATAGATAGCCTAGGCCAAATACTGTTTAAATGAAGACATTTATTCGTACCCATCGCAGCCAAAATGGCTGGCGTCAGGAACTGAATATATATTATATATATACATAATTATATACGCATGCTATAATGTGCATATACACTCACCTCTAAAGTCTTGTAACAAATGCCGACTTCTACTAGAACGATCCAAAACGGATAAATTACAACAACTGACCGTTTTATAATTTAAATTTTCAATAAAACCCCAACACAGGTTTCCTTGTTTGAAATTCCGCCATTTGTATTATTCAGCGATCTGATAGGCTGTAGAACGCTAGGGCAGCATTTAGGTCATCTCCGTCCATCGCCCTCTCCCACACCCCTCCCGTGACCCTCTCCCCCATCCACCTCCTCAGCCTACAACGGTGGTGTCGCTTGTTTTCCGATTGAATCCACCGCTGCGCCTTAATTACCCCTCCAAACCTCCCACCACGACTCTGACACGCGGCCCAATTTCGACAAGTCTGCGCAACACGAGGGCCAATGCTGGTCCTTCATCTCACTGTCGGCAAAGTCTGGCTCACCGTGTGCAAGACCAAGGCCCACAGAATTTTGCGACAGTCATTGAAATCATGGCAAAGTAGAGGAACGACCACACTAGGCCGACGCCTCCAGAAAGCAGACGGGTGCCGCCAGTGGCCCGCAGTGGGAGGCGATGGGGAAGGCTGTCTGGGTAATTAATTAATTGAGACCTAGAGCCCATATGAGTCTCATGTTCTATGGACAGCGCGTCCATGGGCATGAGACCGATATTATAGGCTTTCTATGAAACTTCATTTGGATAATGGACCCTATATGGGCTCCATGTTGGCATTCTGGCAGGGGATTATACTAGGCTATCTACTTAAACATGTTGCCAGCGTGGCAGGGTACAGCTGGATTATGTTGTATGTGCGAGAATCTCCGTTTTTAAGTTTGTCAGCTGTCTGATGTGCTTTATATGCTCGTAGCTCAGATCTACTTTGGCACAAAACCTGACCAAACAAGTGTTGGGATAAATAGTCAGGTGACGATATAAATATAATTGCAAATAGTACCTGCAGGAAACTATTTAAATAGTATTTAAAATAGTACATAGCTGGTGTGGATGATCATCACATCTCTGCCTGAAGTTATTGCAAGACTTGGTCCACTGGCGCCCCTAGCGAACTACGATATAAATAAAACGAACAGTAGGTAGCGCACTGCACAGTAATGACAAGATCACGCGGAAATTACTAGCCGCCTGCAGTTGTCATAGGCCGATTCTGATTCCCTGTGTGAGGCAATTCCATGGGCAATGGGCATTAGGTCGGTTAGGGAACTGCTCTCATATATATATACCGGTACTTACTAAGTTACATACGTATTAGCTTACTTATTAAACTCATATACCGATGCTTATATATAAAGGCATACACCATTGTTGCCTCGATGATCAACTTACTTAGGATCTGCTAGCTGCTAGTGAGTTCAAAATATATTTCCACACGCAGGTACGGAAAGGCAAATGTACATGACTAAACTTCAACAGTTTCCTGAGTCTTTCAACCAAGGTTTAAATGGATCCAAACAGACTCACACTGATGTAAACTATAATAGCACTGTTTAGCAGAAAAAGTTCTGTCCAATATACCATCCAATGTCTTCATAGAAATGATAGAACTCATGTTTTCTCCATTCTTACTTCCTATGTAGCTTAAATTTCAGTTTCAGTTTCAGTTTATTGCTCCCAAATGAATTGTACATGAGATACATAACAGATATTAGTAACAAATGGTATATATGCAACAAAAGAAGACAACAGTAGGCATTTCTTGGAGTCAATGGGTGCCCTGAAGGGAAGAATAATCCCGCTAGGTAGGGTCCCTAGATACACGATAATTAGTAAAGACGTTGGGAGATCAGTAATTGTTTGGATCATAGGATGACAAGTATAATAGGAAACGAAATTAAAAAATAAAATAAAATAAATAAACAAAAACAGCAGTAGTTTCTGCTTAACTAAACATCATTTTCAATTAAACATCAACTAAATTCTACCTAACTAGACATCATTTTCGATTTTTTTTGCTACGTGTGCTCGTACTAATCTTTTGAAGTGTGGGAGGGACTTGGCAGTTTTGAGAAATCCTGGCAATTTGTTCCAAAGTAGTGTGAATATTTTCTAAAAATATTCCCTGAGTATTGCCATCATCATCACTGCTGCCAAAACCGACGCCCAGTCGCAGCAAAACACAGCTGTAGGTGCGAGGCCGCTGATTGGCTGGAGCGACCCGTCTGCAGGCTGCAACCGACGGAGCGTCCTATAAAATAACTGTCCAACGACCGCAATTTGCGCAGTCCTGAGAAATCTTAAAACGTGAAAGTCCTGTCGGATTAACAGGTGACTTCAACGTCGAAAAGAAGGATTCTGTTGCCCGTGGAAATTACCGACCTACCACGTAAAACGTCGGCCGTGTATCGTGAAACGAGCGAGTGAGAGCGTATCGTTTGATGTCGAATGCGACGAGTGTAAAGCGAGTGAAATTCTTCGACGTAAAACCGAGAACGGTGTAATTAGAGATTCGCCTAGGTTTGGACGTGGAAGACTGGATATAATTGTGTCTGTGGAATATTCGACTAGTTGTGTAAATCGTCGAATGTATATATACCGTAAAGCGATAGCAAGCGACTGATGTGTCTGATCGTGAGGCATCGTAGGTAAAGAAAGGAAAGAATTGTGCGTGGTGTAGTTTATATTCGTGAATATCGAAGTCTGTTCGAATGGAGGATATAATTCAATTTCATGAAAGACGGATCTGAATTCTGTGCGCAAATGCCGAAAGTTCGATAAAGAAAAGTGCCAGACTGGAATATAAGTGTCTGTCTATTGTGAATCGGTCTCAGCTGAGTTCAGGCGACGCGTTACGACGGAAAACTTACAACGGATTTTCCCTCGATCACTTCTACCGCTGTGAGCCGAGCACTCTCGGCCAACGCCCAGACTGCGACCGCCTTCCGCTGCCTAACCCGCCCAAGTCTGAGGGGACCCATGAATGTTAAGTAGATCTGAATAATCAATTGGCTGCATAAAATTATTTCTATAGGATAAACATAAAAGATAAACAGAAACCTAATTAGTATTCAAAATCTAGAGACAGAATTCGTATAGCTGTAATCTAACTTAGTTTAAGATATCTAAAATCATCAGTATATTGTCAATGCTTTAATAATATAATCTAAAAATCATGTCTCGTCTGTCTCCGTCTATGGAGGGTTTATTTGAAGAAGAAGAAGAAGGAACTATGCAAAGTAAGGGTCAGGAAAGGTTGCCCAAGGACTTACCATTATCGGGGTTAGATTTGATTTTAAGTAGGATGGAGCAGAGTTTTGGAGAAGTGTCGACTCGACTTACAGATATGTCGAAAGGGCAAAATGACTTAAATAAAGGACAGAAAGATGTGACAGGCAGATTGAGGGAGATGTCGGATGGACAGACAGAGTTGAGTAGAGGTCAGAGAGATTTGACGATGAAACTACGTGATATGTTAACCGGACAACAGGACTTGACAGATGGATTAACCGACTTGACGAGACGAGTAAATGAACTAACAGAAAAGCAAGAGGACATGAGAAAAAGGCAGAATAAGGCTGAGGATATTATCGGTTCGGTGATTTACACCCAATCTGACAGTAACGATAGCGTTAACCGTCTCATTGAGGCTATACAGAGGAGGGAAGAAGTGGAAATAGGTGAGGGAGATAGAGACCGGAGTTCGAACCCATATCGATCGAAAGTATCGGTATCTGACCACCAATCAGGAGCAACCCCGTATGCATTTACCACTGACACCTCGGGGATAAATGATGGACAGGAAGATGGACAGGGATGGGAAGCCAGTGCAGCTCAGCCTGGGGTAAGGGTTAGCAAACGACTGCAAGGTAAGCGGCGTCCAGATTACCTTGCACTGCACAATGCAGGATTTCCTTTGCATGTACCCTCCTCTTTTGAAAGGGAATTGCCAGACCCTGGGTCATCTTCCACCCATCACGTGACCGGTCCAGATGGGGTTGCAGTAACTCGGGTAACTCAACAGAGCGGAGTAGCGCCCGACCTGGCTCGAGTGAACCAACTGCCCACTGAAGGTGGACAGCATTCCCTGGCGCATGGAAGCCAGAGCCCCTCACCGATGGCGGGCGCCAGAGGAGAAAGCCTGTCTACCTCTCAGTGGGAAAACACACTAAGTTTTGGGGTAAGCCGAGGTCGAGACCGACAAGGCGACCCATCCGGCACCCAAGCTTAGTAGTGGACCCTGATATTTGATGGAGAATTTCCGGGTGTTAGTTCTTGGGTAAATGCTTGTATATTCACTGTTACTTCTAGTAATGTATGAATGTTCTGGTGTAGGAAAGTATGATACAAAGGCAGATGGCAGCAGGTTATTTTTATACTTATACATAAATTCTAGTGTTTGAGTTAGTTTAATTTGGTTAATATTTAAAAGATTAAGTTCTAGGAAGAGGGGTTTTGTATGTGTATTATATGATGTTTTTGTAATTAGTCTTATGGCTTTTTTCTGGAGTATTATTAGGCTTTGTAGATGGTTATCATAAGTGGAAGTCCAGACAAGATTACAATATGTTAAGTAGGGATATATCAGTGTAAGGTATAATTGACGTAGAACATGTGGTGGAATCAGGTAAGATATTCTTCTAAGTATTCCTATGTTTTTTGAGATTTTTTTATTGATTTCTAAGATGTGCGTGTTCCACTTCAAATGTTGGTCTATATGAACTCCTAGGAATTTTGTGGTTGAGACTACAGGGATTATCATGTCTTCAATTGTAACTTTTTTATTCGAGCTTGGAATTAACTTTTTTGGGTTCCTAAATATTATGCAATTAGTTTTGGATAGATTAAGCGACAACATGTTTGCCTTAAACCAGTCTGAAGCCAGGATCAGTTCGTCATTTACCAATGATATTAGGTGGTCATATGAGGCGTGTGTAGCAAAGGCATTGGTATCGTCTGCAAATAATATAAAGTGTAGGAGTGATGATGAATTAGGTAAGTCATTGATATAGATAAGAAATAGTAGAGGCCCAAGTATCGACCCTTGGGGAACACCAAAAAGAATAAGTTGAAGAGATGAGAGGTTACCGTTACATGACACTTGTTGATAGCGGGGGCTTAGATAACTTTTAAACCAGTCTAGAGCTATATTCCTAACTCCATAATGCTCTAATTTAGCTATAAGAATTTTGTGATTCACCGTATCAAACGCTTTAGCTAGATCTAAAAATATTCCAATGGAAAATTCATTATTGTCAATAGCTTTGGATATTTGGTCTTGTATGTCAAGTAGAGACATGGAGGTAGAGTGTCCTGGCTGAAATCCATGTTGAAGGGGATATAGAAGTTTATTGTGCGTTATGAAGGAAAAGAGTCGATTGTACATTGCACGCTCAAAAAATTTTGAGAAGTATGTCAGAACTGATATTGGTCTATAATTAGAAATTTCCGATTTTATGCCTTGTTTGTGTATTGGTGTAACCTTGGCCTTTTTTATTTCAAGGGGGACCACTCCATTTCTAAACGAACAGTTGATCAGTTCTGCTAGTGGCAGGGCAAACAAGTTCAACAGAGGTGATAATATTTGGGGATTAAGTCCATCTGATCCAGAGCTATGAGTAGGTTTTAGGGTCTTATTTATAGTCAGGAGTTCTTGCACATCCGTTGGTAAAACAACCATTGAGTTCAACGTTGAGGAAGGCATAAAGCTGTGGAATGATTTGGTGGCTTTAGGAATTTTGAGTGATAGTGATTTTGGTAGTTCAATGAAATAAGTATTGAATTTTTCAGCTATAATTTTGGGATCTTCGACTGTGATATCATTGATTTTTAATTCCTTAATTGGTAGGTTTGTTTCTTGAGCATTTATAATGGATTTAATTAGTTGCCAAGTTTTCTTTATGTCACCAGTGTTCTTAGAGAATTCATTTGAGTAGTATTCCTGTTCTAATTTTATTCGAATTGTTTTGTATTTATTTCGATACTTTATAAAGATTTCCTTATTTTTTAAAGTAGGGTTCTTAATGTACTTTACATAAAGCTTTTCTTTTTTTAAGGTTGATTTCATCAGGCCAGTAGTCATCCATGGGTGTTGTGGGGTTTTTTTTTGGTGTATTGCCTGGCTCTTAAAGGAAAGGCTATGTCATAATTCGATTTTATGATATTTATGAAGGTTAAGTAAGCTAGGTCAGTGTTGTCCTCCATGCATAGTCTATAAACTGGATTCCAGTCAACCCTAGTTAATAGAATTTTAAATTCAGCAATCGTTTCTGGCGTTACAGTCCTAGTTAATTCAGGTTTGGGTGTGATGTTGTTTGAGTGAGATTCATTGTGGGTCCAAGTAATTATGGGTAAGTGGTCTGTCATGTCGTTAATTAGTATTGCAGAGTTAATTATTGTATCAGCAGTATTGGTAAAAATGTTGTCAATTAATGTATTGGTTGAGGTGGTAATTCTAGTTGGATGATGTATTAAAGGAATAAGATGATGGGATGTCATATTTTCGATAAAGTCTTGAGTAGGGGTGTGGAAGTCATGAGCAAACAGATCAATATTATAGTCACCAAGCAGGAATAGCCGTTTGTTGGTATGTATTTTGCTACTTATGGAATCAATTAACACACCAAACTCAGAGTTAAAGGTGTTCAAATTAAGACCTGGTGGTCTGTATATAACACCTACCATCATATCCTTGCTTTTTTATGAGGTAAATTTATAAATAGGCTTTCAAATGAAGTTGAGGAGCCTAGGTTTGTCACTCTATTAAAGTCAATTCCATTCCTAACAAAAATTCCTACTCCTCCACCTTGTCCCCCAACTCTGTTCTCATAGACAAAGGTGTAACCTGGAATGAAGATGGAATCTGCCATAGAATCATTCAGCCAGGTCTCGGTTACTGCTAAGATTGAAATAGGTAAGTGTTGTAAAAGAATTTGTATGTCAACCAGCTTGTGTGTAATGCTCCTGGAGTTTATGTGCATAAGACTAAAGAGGGGTGTTTCTAGATTCAGTTGTTGGGAGAGTTGGGACAGTCCATAGTACTTACTTTCCTTTATTAAGTCAGAGAAGTAATTCTGGTCAGGATCTAGGTCGCTGTTATTAATGAGATATTTATTGGATTCCTCTGTTTTATATAGTTGGAGTGTTGGAAATTTGCTATATGTGGTATCTGTTAGTATAGAAGTATCAGAATCAGACTCCGTTAGGGATGTATCAGTGATAACACTGGCTGTCTGATTTGTATTAACACATTCATAGTTCTGGTCTCGTGAGTTTTGCAGGGTCTTATGGATAGGGCAGGATAGATTATGGGTTCTCCCATGGATGTTATAGGTTCCAGTCTCTTCTCTCTGATTTATATTGGACGAGCACACGCAGCAAGAGTTTATTTCAGTGCTTTGCACAAAAGTATTCATGTTATTTTATCAGCAAGAAAAATGTAAATCTAATAAAAAATATAAAAAAAAGAAAAAGATTGTCAGTACCAAGTCCACAAATAAAAGTTCAGTGGTAGTTCATAATCCAACCAACTGAAGAGAAAAAAACGAGCCAAATTTGTCCACTTTAACTTAAGTACACAATGTATATCATATGCTGTTTAAGTAGTTTTCTTATACCACCAGTTTCTTAGTTCAACATAACAGAACATGTTAGCACCTCAGGCTATATAACTATTTGCTCAACATTGCCACATAAAGTTATTAGCGTAATGCGGTCTGCGAATAAAAACAATAGTGGTTCTCAACCCAACAAACTAGCTAACTGAAAGTGTGTCGAGTTTTGTCGACCTGAAAACTTAAGGTGCAATATTCTATATAATATGCTTTATAGATAACCTTCTTATACTAAACTTGTGCTTTTGTTCAGCTCTGCATTCACGTGTCACACGCTCATCATCAAAGATCATCAGCAGTTCAGTAAACGGAGAGGAAAAAAGAAGAAAAGTGAAATAATCATTAAAAAAAGAGAATCGAATTGAATTGCACCGCACATAGACACCTTCATAATTCCACAGTTGACAGACTATCTTAAACACCATGTCCAATACCGTCCAGTATAGACTCTTTCATAGCTCCTAACTTAGGCAATATGTCCAGCAGCCTGATCAGGAGAAGAATGCAGTTCAGTACTATGAGTCAACTTCGAATCACATATGTTATAACTTGCACCTCAACATTATAAGTAAATCATATGTAGAGTTATATATAGTATCAACAGTGTATACTTCAATAATTATGTCCAGCAGCCTCAACAGGAGAAGAATGCAGTTCAGCACTATGAGTCAACTATGAGTCAATTTAGTTGTACATATATACTTAGTGTGAAACTTTTGTAAGTTAGATGCTCGCCTGACTGGCATCTTATGGTTGTAATTAAGAGAACCAAACGAGACATTGTTTATACGTCATTTTCAAATTCATGATTTTGATCAGAGTGAATCACATACAGTAAATTATGCATTTAATGCTTCAAGTAAGCACGCATGTATTGAGTAAGGAACCGATTACACTATAGGTATTACACATAACTTATGCACGTATGTTTGTATACATGCACGCACGTATGCATGTATGTATTTATATATGTAAGCTTACATATCACTATAATTATGTGTGCATGTATATATAATTATATGCAATTATACATTTATGATTGGAGGAAGCTGATGACTGCACTGAGACGAAGAGGAATCGACTGGAAAGATAGGAGGCTTATAGGGAACCTCTATATGAACCAGCAAGTAAAGATAAGAATAGATGGAGAATGTTCAGAGGTAGGAGAAATTGGAAGGGGAGTAAGACAAGGATGTCCTCTATCACCACTCCTCTTTAACATATATATATATATAGAGGAGCTAATACAGGAGGCAATGGAGGAGATAGAAGAAGGAGTAAAGGTAGGAGGAAGACTTATAAAAGCCTTAAGATTTGCTGACGATCAAGCAATGTTGGCGACGACACAGGCAGGTCTACAGAAGATGATGGACAAATTAAATCTGACCTCAAAGACATATACAACATGAAAATAAACATTGGAAAGACAAAGAGTATGAGGATAAGCCGAGAGGAGGGGGAGGTAACAGAGAAAATAAAAATCAACGGTGAGGAGGTGGAACAGGTCAAGAGCTTTTGTTACTTGGGAAGCATGATAACAACAGATGCAAGGTGTCAAAGCGACGTGAAACGAAGAATAGCACTGGGTAAAGATGCTTTCATGAAAAGAGGAGAATTGTTGAGAGGAGGGCTAAATAAAAGCCTAAAGAAAAGACTGGTCAAAACACTGGTATGGGGTGTGGCACTATATGGGTCAGAGACCTGGACCATCAGGAAAGATGAGATAAAGAAATTAGAAGCTTTTGAGATGTGGATCTGGAGAAGGATGGAGAAGGTGAGCTGGACTGAGCATATAACGAACGACGAGGTACTACAAATGGTTGATGAAAAACGATCGCTAATAACAACAATAAGAGAAAGACAGAAGAACTGGGTGGGGCACGTATTAAGAGGAGACTCCCTCCTGAAAGAAATCATAGAATTAAGGGAGAATGGTAGGGAAAAGAGGGAGGGGAAGACCGAGGCAGATGATGCTGGGATGGATGGCCGACGGTTACAGCGAATTAAAGGAAAAAGCACAGCACAGAGAAGAGTGGCGTCATTGAAAGTTGGAACCTGCCGAAGGGCAGAGAACTTAAAGAAAAGAAATACATTTATGTATGCACGTATACATGTGCGTATGGATATGTATACTATGCATGTATAGATTATGCCTTCATGTATATATATATATATATATATATATATATATATATATATAAATGAATAAACGTATGAAAGGAGGATTTTGAGTCTGGTAGTGTATGTGGATTGGGTGAGCATATAATCGGTTCGGTGTGTTCCCTGGGATGAAGACTCGTGGTCGGCTCGTGATAAAGTATCGATTAAGCGGAACACTAGAAGGATCATTCTGACGAGTCGAGATACGAGATGAAAGGCGCCGCTCACACAATATATTACCGAATTACATTTAATTCGTTTATACTATATTGTATGTAACGAATGTTTTTATTGTCAAGCGCTCAGAATAATCTTCTTGGCACGTTTTTTGGCGGCGACGACTACAAGTAATTTGTCAGCTGATTAATTTCGTAATTTGAATTCCAGTTGTGGTATGGAAATCACGGAAAAGGCGAGAATGATATGGAGAATACTATAGACCGTAGGAGGATTGGAAGACAGAGAAATGGGGCAAGGATGACAGAAAAGTGTATCGCTATTTGCTGAAGTATTCTTCTTCTTCTTTCTTCTTTCTTCTTCTTTTTTCTTCTTCTTCCTTTCTTCTCATTCTTCTTCTTCTCATTTTTCTTCTCATTCTTCTTCTCATTCTTCTTCTTCTCGTTTTTCTTCTTCTAATTTTTCTTCTTCTCATTCTTCTCCTCATTCTTCATCTCATTCTTCTTCTTTTTCTTCTTGTTCTTGTTCTTCTTCTTGTTCTTGTTCTTCTTGTTCTTCTTCTTCCTCTTCTCTTTTTTCCTTCTTTTTTCTTCAACTACTTCCTGTTGCTATTGATCTTCTCCATCTTCTTTCTTGCATTCCTCTTCTTCTTATCCTCTTCTTCTTTTCATCCTCATCTTCTATGAGCGTGCTCTTTCCTCCCGTCATACCCGTCATCATAGTCATCATCGTTGTCGTCGTGATCATCATCGTAATGGTCACAATTGCCTGAAACATTTACTGCTACATTGGTTCATCTCCATTGTCAATTGCAGCGTTCGGAGTTAAGTTTCGACGCCTAGTGCTTCCAACGAAATCAGTCAATGACATACCAATGATAACAGCCATTAATTTTGTTGATTGTTTTCCTATCGTCTGCTCTTTCCCCTAAGCCCGCCAACGAATCGCAGGTGCGTGCCAGAAATGGCCACATAGATCATCTCAGTCATGAATACAATAAATTATACTCAACACCTCGTGCATGCCTCAGATACTTTCGCTATGACTGAGAATTAGCACTTCATTCAAAGTGAGTTTGCACGTACGCATGTATGAATGTTCATGTCTGTCTATGTAAGGATGTATATGTTAGACCTTGTGTAAGTACCGGGTAAGCAAAATGAATTCTTGCTCGCATACAGTGCATGCTCTTTGCGCTCTTCAGATCGGCTTGATCTCTTTGTTCCTATAGGACTAGGACTGTTCTGGCCCAACAGGGTCTGGGTCTCTCCATTTGGAATGACCTTTCCACTCACTAAGGGGCCAGGGCTAAACTAATGACTGGTTGTACCCCATCGGTATCGCGCTCTTTAAAGGCGTTTGTTTTCCCGGGGCTTCCGTGCTAAGAATAGTTATTCTGTGAGAGACGCTTTATAAATTAATTATATCAGAAACGATACGATATGATAAATGCTATATATTTTCATGAATGGATGTCATCATGTATGTTTGCATGCGTGTAGGCTATGCATGTTTAGGCTATATATGTACATAGGTATGTATGCATTGAGAATAATAATTAAGAGATTTACGATAAAATGCGTGTGTATATGTGTGTATGTTTGTGCGTGAGTTCGTGTGTTTTTGTGTGTGTTTGTGTGTGAGTCAGAATGCCCAGTGGCGTACCGTAGGGGGGGAAGGCAGGGGGCGAGTCGCCTCTGGCGGCACTTGAGCAGAGGCGGCAAAATAGGGTTGAAGAAAAATAAAAGAAGGAGTGAATGGAGAAATAATTGAAAAATTATAAGAGGAAGTAATAAAAGTAGACAAAGGAGGAAGGAAAGGAAGAAAAATAATAGCATACAGTGGCGTAATGAGGGGCGGCCCTCTGGCGCAGGACAGGGCGGCAATTATAGTATAACAGCATTAGTAGTAGGTGAGCATGAGGAGAGAAATCTGATCTGTTTTCGAAAAGCAAAAAAAAAAGGTCATCAGAAATTTTGCCGAAAGTAATAAAGAAAATTTTCCGGAAATTTTCAAAATTAAGCGCAAAGGGCGGCATTTTGGGCCGGCACCCCGGGCGGCATTTAAGCTCCGTACGCCACTGAGAATGCCGAATCCAAACCTCGACTTGATGGATCAGTTCAACAATTCTGAGGAGGGCTGAAAATCCGTAAGTACTGAACAGTTCTCAACTGCTGTATATGGATTACAGAACTGTACATGTACACTGAACTTCATCAATTAAAACAATAACGCAAAACAACACTAGAATTTGACCTCGCGTTCTTGAGCTAGGCCTCAACCCTAGGATTATCAACGAAATTGAACTTTGTCGTGAGAGTTCCCAGCGGATTAGTTATTAAACGCCAGTCTTCAAACAACGTTTTTCATTTCGGCTGGGGCGTTGACATTCTCCTCCCGAGGCAAATTCAACCCTGATCGATTCGTTTTCAAACATAACTGTTCCTTCTGTGAAGACGCATCTTTTCAGATCTGTTCTCTGTCAGCGTTTTATGAGTTTCTTAAAAAAAATTAAAGAAAAGCAAAATACACACATATACATTATGTGCATACATAGCCTACAAGCATACATAAATGCATAGTACATACATTCATACGTACATAATTATATTCATACATAGGCCTACAGGTTTACCCGCATTTTGAACAATGCGCATGCACAAAGGTCTTCCGCCGCAGAATTGCGTCGAAAATGTTACCGTACTTCTGAGGCGGAATTTCCGCCGCAGAAGATTTATCCTTCAAGCAGGCCGCGTCTTAACTCTTAAGACGTGTGTGAAGTATATCACCGACAGCATCATCGAACATTTATTAATATAATTTATAGGTTACTTTCTACATACCCTGCGGCATCTTTCGGAAATCTAAACAGTGGAATATTTTCTGAATTGTACGTGATTACGCTACAATTAATTGCAGCACAACAATTTCCTCCTCGCTTCGAAGCCATGTTTATATTGTGGTGGCGCTACACAACCCAAGGTAGGTGATCATTCAGCGCCACAATTGAGTTAATCGTGTGGTGGCGCTACACAACCCAAGGTAGGTGAGGTGTACATTCAGCTACATTGAGTGTCATATCTTAGTCTACGACTCTAAGAGATTTGCTACTACTATTAGCCTACTACTACTACTACTACTACAACAACTACTACTACTACCAGGGGCGGCGCTGGGTTTTTAGTTCTGGGGGGTCCACGAAAATGAAAATAACTTGCAAGCTGCGTGGCAGGAGCCCGAGTGCAAGGCACTGCGAGCGCCGAAGGCGCGAAGCTGCCCACGATTAGGGGGTCTGGGGAGCGTCGTAAGCTCCCCAGCGGGGTCTGGGGCGGAGCCCCAGCCGCCAACGCTTTTTGGAGTATAATGTTGCCATATGGAGCTCATTTTAGCCACTCTGAACTAAACATTTATAGCTTTAAAATGAACTTGATTTGTTAGTTGTTACGTTGACTTGGTAAAAAAATTTGCAAACATGTAATTACTATTTTATCTTAATTAATTTGATTTTGTAAACATCCAGTTAAAACATTGAAACAGAAGAAAACATCAAACATCAATATGTGTCGTGACAAGTTTAACAGATATTTAACTATTGCTTATAAGTTTTTGTCTCTCTTATAGTGGCAAGCCTCTTGGGCTTAAGGCAAATTTAGCAACTATCGTGCGGGGATCAAGAGCGTCAAGAATGTTTTTTTCAGACGAAATAAGTACAAAATCTTCAAGTCTTTCAGAGCCCATGGAAGCTCTTACAGCAGATTTGATTAAATCAACCTTGCTGTGAGATCTTTCGCAAGTAGCTGATGTGACTGGTAAGGTAAGTAGATAAACAATCAATTTGTAAGAGTGTTTGTGCACCACGGAATGTTTCAAAGAGACCATGGTAGTAGCGATATGCTGTAAATTAGCAACCACATCTTCAGGTAACTTGTAAGCGTCGTTGCTCAGGGCCAGGCGACCTTCTGCTACACATAGATCACCATCTAATTTGGCAAGTGCAGATAACTGTTTGACAGCATAGTCAAACTTGTCATTAAGAGTTATCACGGAAGAAACGTGCTCAACAATCATTAGACATTCAGGACTGAATCTGGACTGCAGGGAAGCAATGATTTTATCAAGCACAGGCACAACAAAATCTACTCAGACCAATGACGTACCAATCATAAGCACGCAGTGCAGAGAGGTTTAGTAAGTAAGTTAAATATAATTTAAAGAATTTGAGTAGACCTAATAAATAGTGATGATCATAATATTAATTTAATATATTGGAAAGAGTTACAAAGTTATGACATTAGTTGCAAGGCTGTCAGCGAAACCAGACCCCCCCACCAAAAAAATCTATTCGGATTTACACGAATTGGAGAAATGGTCTGACTACTACTACAACAACAACAACTACTACTACAAATGCTAGTAATACTAATAATGGTGCTAGTGTTAGAGTTAGGCCAATAACCAACCGTCTTATTGTTGTCAATATATAGTCCTCCGCAAAGGTGAATCCCGCAGAATTCCTTATAGACACACACAATAATTACCCCGCAATCAATACTTCGCTCCGGATCATCATCGTCGTCGTCGTCGTCATCATCATCATCATCATCATCATCATCATCATCATCATCATCCGTTACATATAGTGCATTGACTACACTAATAATCTAAATATTCTATGAGATATATAGCAATGTTTATGGTGTTTTAGACCATTATTATATTCATGACGTAATAGAATAATTGTCATGGTGATTTCGCACCCACGTGACTTCCGCCCGCTTCGATTCATGGTACGGAGGAAGACAGTGAGAACGTGAAGTCGTGTTGTGGACCGTGCTGTGGACTATTTAGGCGGAAGCCACGTCCGGTTGTTCCAACCCCCGTTCCCAAGAACCCATTTGCCTCTGTGTTCCAAGAGAGAACTCAATCTTCATGAAACGCAGGGCACACACTTCATCGGACAGAAGGAACTGTTATCCTGGGCTCGGCCTTCGTAAAAACACGCAACAGTCTTTGAGGTGATGGCACACCGTTCGTCAAAAAGACAACACTATTCCATGAGGTTGGACCTTGTTGAGCTCAAGGCGCTTTGGAGAACCTTCAAGTGAGGGTTCAGCCTTCATGATACAAAAAAATTGAACAGGTCTTCATCAAACAAAAGAGAACTTTTCGAAACAGAGAAACAAAGAAAACGTAAAGTCTTGTGACCCTTTTGTTGGCACCTATGAACATCGTCACTCAACTTTGCCTCCAGAATGCGAGGAAGATAGCGTCATCAAAATACTCTACAGATTGGGTCATTACGAAAAGCGACACCTGGTGAGTAAGAAATTGAATCAATGCATATTTTATAATTCAATCTGACTGCATCTATTGTCCGTTATATAAAAGAGTTCGTTGCATCTAATCTCATCTTATTTCATCTGAGCTTCTTCTATTGTGCCGCTCCAATTGAGTTCGTCGTCTAAACACGTGACCCAGATGGATGGGTGAGTGGACGGGCGGACGGATGGATGGTGGTAAGATGGATGAATCGATGTTTGGCTGGTTGGATGATACTTAAAGATAGAAGCTCTACAACTGGACTTGAAGATTGAAGAGTGTAATTATTATGAATGCACCTACCTAACCATCTAATCTAATCCAACCTAATCACATCCAATCTAATCTAATCTAATCTAATCTAATCTAATCTAATCTAATTACTTCTAATGATGTCTTATCAGTCGATGGTCGATTACTTATGTGCCTTCCCGTCTGTCTGCATGCCTGCTTGCCTTCCTTCCTGCCTGTCTGTACGTATCTCTGTATATCTATGTTTTTCGGGGTTGACGATTGCTTATACTGTATACACTCAACTGAGCAGCAGGGAATCTGATGGTTCTCAACTGGATCATTTAAAAAATATAGTTTACATGATTTAAAATTGACAGTCTCTATGTTGTATGATAATCTGATCATTGCTGTGATGTTCACCTGTATGGTTGACTGATGCCTTTGTGCAGATGGAATAAGTGTTATTCTTGGTGGCACAGCCGCACAGGTGTAATCAGACGAAATAGGGAAGTCAAGAAATGTGAAAAGTAGTTTCGAAACCTGTTCAATAAAATGGAGATGTAAACCTAAGAATTGTTCAACACAGGCGTTACTTTCTTTTTCTATTCGTTTCCAGTTGTTACGCTGCTGTGTTGTTACAGTTCATGAGTTCATGAGCCAGCCATGAGATTTGTTCCTTGAGACGTTACTGTTACAGAGTTGCTTACCTTACTTTACTTTCAGCCTACTCAAACTTCCGCCCGAAATGTTCTGAACACAACTTCTACATTCCGCACGATTCTTCGTCAGGTGGTGAGCGGTCGTCTACGAACAAAAATGTGATCCAGTTCATTTGCGAGAATGTCGGGAATTGTCCGTCCAGTCTTTCGGCCCAGAACACGCTGTTGTGAAGGTAGGATATGATCATGTAATCAACAAAGAAATGGCCTACCTGTCTGAGGCTTGAACTGATACTTGGCTCTTCTGGCGTAGGGACAGAATCCATTCCTCTGAGAACTGTTGTTAATAGATATGTCTAATATATTACTTACTTCCTCAGCTTTAATAAGTTTACTTACCGTAAACTGTCAGCGGGAAGATCAGACGGCGAGAGAAAGGAGTTACCACCGGACCTTAATTGTATGTCCGCGAACATGTCTCAGTGGCAGACAGTCGGCTTTTCATTTCGCTTTTGTTGACGTTTATAGAAAGACTTGTAGTTGTAATTGTAATTGGAATTTAAAATTTATATAGCGACGCTCAAAGAACAAAACAAATCAGTGACGCTCTTTGTGCTAACCTATGTGATGCTAAATGTCATTAGGACCTACACTTTTACATTAGTTAAATACCAAAACAATGCACAGTAAAGTAGAAGAGTCGCAAGTGGCAGTCCCACGCGCACAAGTGGAACCAATGAACGGATTCTCATCTAGAGTATACGAGATTACACTACGTGCCACTTAATATAGCGCTACAGCCTACATAACAAAGATGCTGGGTGCATGACTGTTTAACTCATCTAAATGTTCAGGTGCGTTTTAAGGTATTTTGAAAGTGCTTAGCACTGCTTACCGGACAGAACTAAATGCAACAGCCGCGAAGACTGTTCCAAGAGGAAGATCCGAGACGTGAGAAGACACAATGGGTTTGAGTTGATGAACGGAAGCGTGGCAGCTGCACAGCTTTACGAGCTTCAAGAGCAGCTGAGCCAAACAAACGATCGCTGAGCTGCTTGATTTGAGGCTGGAACATAAAGCTTACTGATGTATATGGGCACCGACAAACTAGACCCGTCCCAGCATGGAAATCTTGTAGTATTTTCTTTTCTAAAATGATACCATATATCTATCATAACGTGTAATAATAATAATTTTCGTCGATTTGCTGTGTTTCTTTAGGTACAGTACCGGTGCAGGTGTGAATGAGGAGAGATGGAAGGGAGATGAGGATCGGAATGGTGATGGGTGTTAGGCTGCACTGTGGCTCTGTCTTGTTTCTTTGTTATGTATTAGAGGTTTATTTGTTGTCGGCTGCTGGGCCTCTGGCGTGGTGTTAAAACCCGCAAGCTCATGAGGGCAGAGGGACCACTGGCGCGTCATAAAACCCCGCAAGCCCCATTATTATTTATTTTAAATTTATTTTTTATTTCCTTAATTTTGTATTGTTTTGTCGATGAGCCGAGGGATGAGAATGGGGTAAGAAATGTAAGAGCGAAGACTAGATTAGAAGGAAGAAGGTGGTGGAGGTGGCATCGAGGGAAGACATCGAGAGGAGAACAGCGGTAAGTTTTACTGTATTCAAAGCTGATTAAATAAAATGCTGATTATTATGATTCTAGTCTAGTAGGTCTACATTTATAATTAATTATTTATGCAATTTATGAATGAATGAATGGGCTTTGAGATGAACTGGTATGAAATCTGTCTGTCTGTCTGTCTGTCTGTGTCTGTCTGTGTCTGTCTGTCTCTGTCTCTTCTCTCTCCTCTTTATGTATACATAATATACATATAAGGCTTAGACATGTGTAACCGTGGTCACTGGTCCATTTGGTAAGGCTATACAAGACGTTCTTTCGGTTGGTCGATATTCCGTTTAGTACTTTTCGGTAGCGTAGTGAGGGAATAGAGACAAACAGGAAGGAACAGAAGGTTTCATCAGAAGACACTTGTTGTTGACACAATAGAGCCCAGATGTTCTGCGCATTATAGGTTGATTTGCAGCAAAGACGAATGTATCATTCGACTAACTTCTAAACTTTTTTTACAGTGTTCGTCAGCGAAACGAGATGATGAAGGTCAGACAAGAGCTTCCACCAACCGAGATATGAATGATTCGCTACTCTCGACTTCATTTCCTCATCGTCGGCATTTATCTATGGAAGCTGCTTAAGCGAAACAGTGACACTTAAACGAACTGACCGGAATAAAGCGAACCAGTGGACACTTAACAGTGAACAGTGGACAGTGGAAACGAACTGACCGGAATAATGATAGGCTACAATATAAGTGCAAACGGATAAAAATAAAACAATGTATAATGTTACATCTTATTTTTTTATCTGTTGTCATAGTGCTACTTTTCACTGTTGTATGCATTGCCTACACCGGAGAGGGGATTGGTCACCTCTACTGGGGGGGGGGGAGAGTCACGCCCTTGCCTGCCAGCATGCCACATAGACCCCATGTGATACTCATATGCCCATATGCGATCCCTTAGCAGTGCATGTGGCGTCTAATATATGGCATCTAATGTCAGTGAACATGTAGATTGTAGAGGTTACCTAGGAGACCTATAAGGGGCCGAAGGGTCCCGCTAACCATGCACCACCACCTGAGGTAATAGCAGTAAAGAGGCCGATCAAAACCAAACATCGAGGATAGAGTCACAAATGCTTTAACTAGACTTAATTAGAACTTAACTAGAGTGTAAATTAACAGCAGTATGAATGCACATTTACTAGGTCATAGAAATCACAGGTCGAAGCATTACATTAGGGAACATGTAGGGTTAGCATTTTAAGTGTCCTTGAGTAACTCATGAAACCCGTAAACTATAGACATGCAATTTGCTTTTAAAGAGATGAAGGCTAGGTAAGGACCGTGTCTCAATAGGGTTTGCATTCCATGTTCTCGGCCCCGCACATTTAATTGAAGAGAGTCTTGTGTTAGTACGGGCATAGGGGATAAGGAAGGGAGTTGGGTTTCTGGATGGATGGGGAATAAATGCCTAAGTTAGGTCGAAAGAAATCTTGGTATATTGGAGACAGTAAATTACAGTTACGGCGTTACAGATACTACTATAAGTTTATTACACAAACTCGTTGACACAAACCCAACAAGGTACAAAGGAAAGCAGTTTGGAGATGGAAGAAAAGTCAAATGGCTAGGAAATTTAGGTGCTACCAGCATAAAAGCCAGAGTAAATAGGGGAGTCTTGAGGCACCGATTTACCAGAGGGAGGGGCTTGCCTCCCACAACCATCTGACTTGAAATAGTAATTAGAAGGCTGGTGCAAACTGAAGGACCCACCACGTTCGAACTCTGTGCTATATGCTCCATGTTCCCTGCAGGGAACAAAGAGGAGACCCACTTTTAATGTATGCAAGAGCTGATGAGATCAAATGCAAATTATTGTAATTCTGGTCTAGTAGGCCTACGCTGATATGGACTTTGAGAAGGCCTTGTTTGAAATAACGTCGCTCTCTTTCTGTTTCCATGTCTTTCGCTCTCTCTGTCTCTCCGTTGTCTGTCTGTCTGTCTGTCTGTCTGTCTGTCTGTCTGTCTGCCTGTCTGTCTGTCTGTCTGTCTGTCTGTCTGTCTGTCTGTCTGTCAAATCTCTCTCTCTCCTCTAATTCAAGTATGGACGTCTAGCCCGTTAATCTAATATTCTTCATTCATTCATTCGTTCGTTCATTCGTTCGTTCTTTCATTCATTCCCTGTCTTCCTGTGTGTCTCCGTCTCTCCCCCTTTTCCCTTTCTCTCTCTCTGCTTATATAATATTCAAATAAGGCTAAGACACGTGTAACGTGCAACCTTGGTCACTGTTCCATTTAATAAGGTTATACGAGACGGTCTTTCGATTGGTCGGCAGTCCGTTTAGTAATGTTCCGTATAGGAATGACGGGAGAAGGAGACATAGGCCTAGAAGGAACAGAGGATTCCCCAGAAGGAACTTTGTTTATGCCAAACTAGAGCGCAGATATTCTGTGCGTAAACTATACGTTAGTTTGCAACATCCCAAAAAGGAATATGTCATTCGATTAACTTCTAAACTTTCTCACAGTGTTCTTCAACGAAATGAAAATGATAAAGGTCAGACAAGTGCCTTCAACCAACCGAGATGTGAATGGCTCGTTGCTCCAGACTTCATTTCTTCAGCATCGGCATATATATGGACGTTGCTTCAGCCAAACAATGGAGACTTTTAATCAAACTATTCGCCCTAAAGATACAATATAATATGCAAACGAAAACCAAAAGTATTCTAAACCAAAAGTATTCTATTATGATTAATTCTTGAATTAGAGGACTTTTGATATTGCTTCAGGAGTGGATTATCCTTAACTTTTGCTCTCGAGTCCTGCAGAAAGATGGCTGAGAAGAAAATAAACTGAACTGTTGACTGAGTCTAGTTCTTCGTAAAACTCACGTTATCTTTGAAGTAATGGCAGTGGTTAAAGTGGTTTGGGTGAGCAGTGGGAACTCCGAAGAGAGTTTTGTTGGAACGCATGTGTTATCATGGTTCCATTGCATGGTGAGCAGCGGGATCGCAAGCAACAAATTTCGAGTGCAGACTGAATAACTGTGGCTCAGTCTTCGTAAAACGCAGGGATCTTTGAAGTGATGTGCAATACATCATCATTAACACAGCCTACACTTCGCTTCTACCAACGCAAGTCTTATTCCTACGGTATCCAACTCAACCGTCCACCAATTTTGTTTTGTAATTCATGGCCCATTCAGTACTCAAAATTATTGTGTATTTGTAAGGGGAACTATCTAATGACCAAGCATCAATCGAGTTATTATGAGTGAAGGACTTGCTCATTGTCCCTACACAGGAAAATCGAATCCTAATTAACTGTCCACGTTACCAGGCGCGCATTCAACCAATCGGCCACCGTCTTCCACCCGAATCACTGAGCACAGTCTATCTTTTGTCTCACCAGGCTTATAGGCCTGACATTGGTCAAGGTCTTAGAGGAGTGACCTGCATACCTGGGTCATAGTCTTAGAAACCTCACATTGGTCATGGTCTGAAAGCTCTTACCTTGGTCATAGTCTCTCTGTCTGTCTCTCTGTGTCTCTCTGTCTCTCTCTGTGTATCTGTGTCTCACTGTCTCTCTATCTCCCTCTTTATATATATATATATATGTGTGTGTGTGTGTGTGTGTGTGTGTGTGTGTGTGTTATGTATGTGTGTGTGTGTGTGTGTGTGTGTGTGTGTGTGTGTGTGTATTAGACTGGTCCAAACTTACATGGGGAAATATATTTTTTCAAAATATGCTGCTCCACAAGGCTGCCCCTGTTACACTTGACTAGAAGACTCTGTGTTGAAAAAATTGAAGAGATCTGAGCATGTTTAGAGGTCGCTAGGTTTTGACACTTTTTGTAGAAATTGCAAAAATTGCGCATCTGACGCGTTGATTGCTTCATTATGAATTAAAATAAGCACACATGAACACCAAGCACCATCTTTCTAAATCATGATCAATATTCCAACTGTATTTAAGTAACTAAAAGAATAATAAGCTTATTTACAAATAAAACACTTATTTCATGTAAAAGAAATTATGTGTAAGATAGCTTATGCAAATAACACCTAATATAAGAGACATTTGGGACAGTTTCAAAGATGCGGAAAAAGATAACTGGTTCATTGTGTTTTGACAGAAGCACAACCAACAAGAAAACAAACCATAAAACTTTCCTAACACCGGGATTTGGACTGGAAACAAGTCGGCTCCATACAAGAACTAATTGATCACAAACCCAAGTCAACTCATCACAAATACAGTGACTCAAACAAAATCAACATTATTATATTTGGTCATTTGTTATTAGCCACAGTAAACATTTGGCTGAAGTTTGGAAAAATCACACAAAGAAAAATCATCTGGAAAAGTAAATCATTAAGTAATAAATTCATTCATAAATTTCTTAGGATACACTGACAATGCCACATGACATCACTTTTAAATCAGTTCTCCATAAAAATGTACATCTTTAACAAATAGAGCTTAGGATTCAAGGTCATTCAGCTGAAACATAAACATTCCAATAACAATTTAATGACCCAATCAAATTTTACTAAACATGATCAAGAACAATTTGTGATTGAGCACCAAAATTCTCAAGATACAACCATTGAAACAAATCTCACAACCACCAAAAACTTTCAAAGACTTATACAGTAATCTTTAAATTTTACTTCCCACTCAACCACAGAGAAATTCCAAATTATATCATAATTTCACATTTCTAAACTGATTACAAAATTCTTTACAACCTTTTAAAACGTGAACTTTGATTCTGAAATGATGATATTACTACTAACATTCAAACTGTTTACCTGATATGTGTAATTCAGCTGTAATTTATAATAATAATAATCTTTTCTTTATTAAGCGTCTGACAAACGCACTGCGCTGTACATTTACATGTTATGCAATTTAACTCTTAACTACTAACATAACAGACAGCATGCAATACAATACATGGTTTATTATCAGTTCTCCATAAAAAATGCAATTAATAATTTTGTAATCATAACAATTCATGCATAACAAGGTGTACTTGCTGCATAACAATTTATGCATAACGAGGTTACTCATACTCTGCGTTAATTCCTCGGCCGATGACGAGGCGTCTGATTTCACTTGTTCCAGCTCCAATCTCATACAGCTTAGCATCTCTCAGAAGTCTTCCACATGGATAATCGTTGATGTATCCATTTCCACCTGCAATGGAACGCATTATCAGCTCAGGTGAAAACACCGATTATTTTCTTCATTTCAACGCACAGAAACGGAACCATGTAGCCTACATATACCGGTAGATGTGTTTAGAACGTTTGAGAAAGAAAACCTTCTGGTGCTTAACAAAACACACCTTCTTTACTTGTCTGATCATCACCAAACTTGATTTTCAATGCTAGTCTTTATATATTCAATTATCTGGTAATGTATCGTTTGGCCATCTGTAATAATGCCATTGGAAATAGGACAACCCTAGATCTAGCGAGTTTATTAACCCTTTAGGGTTGTCTCTTTGACCCAAAAGCAGATAACTTAACACCTTTTTCTGTTGTTTGTGATTGAATAAATGGCTTCAATTCTTTGGTTTTAAATTGTACATTTTACCCCACAAATAGCAAACCAAATTAAGCCTGCAACGGACTTCTTATGCATCGTTTGTACACCAGTATGTACGCATTCAATGCATTCATTGCATTCTGAGTGCAATAGTCATTCCATAAACTCATCCAAGCCTTCTGGTTACTTTAGCACTAGATGTTCAGAGTTCTGTTGGTCTGCAACACATATTAACTCAGCAACTGAATGCTAATGAACTTGATTTGACTACTGACACAGATGAATGAATACTTGACTCTGTGACAGCTTTTGTGTTTTGTTGAGAATGTTCGGCAATGTTGTACACGACATTAGAGAAATACACAGAAAAGCTGATTGGTTCACAGATTTTGCTGATACATTTTTCAGCAACAGGAGCAAAGCTCAGACTTGGCAAACTCTTTTACAAGTGCATTACTGAAGAAACAAGACTGGCAGTAGAAAGAAATCTATCCTTGCAACATTCTGATGAAACCAATTGGAAACTTTAATGAAGAAACTCGAAAACAAACCCAGGATCTGAATGGCGTCAAGAGCGCAGCGCGTTCCCATTTCAGCCGTATACAGAAAGACGGAAGCACAATCCTAAAGACACGAACAATCTCAGAATCATTATCTCTTTGCACAGACCAAATTTTCATCAATCAACCTCGTAGAATAGCAACCAATCAACCAACTGAAATGAAAATCGACTGACATGGTAGTTAGGTAATACCGAACTAGACATGGTTAAATGGTACAAAACCAATGTGATAAACTTGTGAACAATCAACCAGATGAATGAACGGTAATCAAGTGAACTGGCAATATGTAAACAGACCTGGTGGTAATAAATTTATCTAAGAGCCCCATCAATCAACCTCATAGAATAGCAACCAATCAACCAACTGAAATGATAATCGACTGACCTGGTAGTTAGGTAATACCTAACTAGACATGGTTAAATAAAGTGATCTAGTACAAGCTCTAAATTGTTTGTTTAATTTCACACCACTTCCTAGTATTAAAATTTTCTAATATAATTCCAAAGCAGCTTGGAGTAGGGATCTGGAATGGTGCTATATAAATTCTAATTGATTGATCTGCAGATTTATACAGCACTGATTGAGGAGTTTTCTTAAGCATATATATATATGGTTACTAGAATTTTTACCCGGCTTCGCCCAGGTTTTCCCCAGGCATAAGTTTTAACGGCTGAAAATAAAGGCTACTTACTTACTTACTATATTTGCTGACTTCAAATATTTAAAATGTCCAAATAAAGTATTGAACAATGCGAGCTGAAATAGAAAATGTCCATATATCGGCATTTAAAGTAAACTGCGCGTCGACCTACAAATTGTTATTAAAAGGTTTTCTAAAATTTTTAATAACACTAGACCATAACGTTTTGGAGCCTTTAGCTTGGTCACGGAAGGACAGATTTTCAGCTTTGCTTTATATATATATAAGATCTGAAATCTATAAAGGAGCTAGTTAAATATGTCAGAGCAGAAATTAAGCTATTATTAAATTATGTATTATTACCAAAAACAGGTAACCCATCAATGGTGACTTCCATTTATCAGAGCACCATTGTTTACAGAATTGTTCATAGTGAACAGCAACAACATTCAGGTCAGTGTGTGGCAGAGCATTTGTGAGGCATTTAGAAGTGCCATATGAAGCATTGAGATATAAAACAATCTCAAATAATTTTTCCTACCTTGGGAGCGAGGTGACCTTGGTCTAATGCACGTGCAACACTGTATAGGTATGAACGCGACGTGTTCAATCTGACATACAAGTCAGCCATCTTGGCCTGAAGCATCTGAAAGAAGCAGAATTATATTCACACACTCTGCCCAAGCACTCTGAGGTGTTTCTTTTGAAATGATGTGCTATAAAAATTGGCGATTTCAATTTAAAAAAATTAATTACCATATTAATAATCCATAATCCAAGAACTTCTATACCATAGCATCACTTTAATAATGCTCAAAGCATCAGCTGATCTTCTAAGCAGTCATTGTGTTCATATAACAGTTCTGGTCGAAAACCAAGAGGGAAATCTGAGAAGTCACGGAAACAGCCTACAGAGGAAATGAGTCTAGATAAAAAAAAGGGTTTCTAGTCTAATTCTAAAGACTCTGCAGAGAGAATGTCTGCTGGAAGAGTTCCCGAGTCTGCAACCACAGACGGAAAAGGGAGGTCCTCAGAGCCATTCTTGTCCTCAGTATGGTCAGAGTGGTCAAAGGATCAAGTTGAGTAGTTACAGGTCTTGGTGTCTGTACACCAACGTTCAATTAGCAACTGGCTAATAAAAAATATACTTACTTACTGACTGGGAGTCAGCATGAGACAAAGATGGGGATCTGCTAAAATGTAGAATCTTATAATCGAGATAATTAGCTGTCTTTAAAATTTTTATATTTTCTGTGGACAGTCATTGCAACAATTTTATGGTGGAGATTACGTTGATACTTTGGAGTTATAGTGATGGCTCTGGCCAAAGTGTTTTGAAACTTCATTAAGTTAGACATAAGTTAGTCATGATGGTTACTTTTGGTTAGATACCACAGTACTTGCCACACAAAGCAAGGCATAAAAAGGAATGTGGCACCTAATCCTTCAACTGTCACAATGGTTATAGTGGTCTGACCTGCACACTGAATTACTACGTTCATTGAAGGATAAGTTAGAATCAAATACAACATCCATCTTATGAGCCAAACAGCTGCAGTGTGAAACACAACTGCCCACATGCACAGAATACCATAATTCAAACTTGTTCCATTGCTGTATACCAGTACCAAAAAGAAGGAATTCTGCTTTGAATGGATTTAACAGCACTCCACTTTTTATCACCCAGGCCTGCACATGGCTAAAGACCAGGTAACGGGGAACAATAGCTATTATCCATGGTCTTTAATGTGATACTCAGGTGGTTATCAAGTGCTGAAATATCAGGGTTCAAATTTCTACCAAGAAATATTGTCCTGGTGGGTATTTGAATCTAAAACGTGATTTTTTTCAAGGTTTCTGGCTGACTGCTATGTCGGTATAGTACTATGGTTGTATGTTTTCTATGGGTACTTGCACACATAAGTAGGTGTCATATTGACACACTTCTCAAAGGCATTAGAAAATGGCCATGCCACATATATAAATTGGCGCATCTTAAGAAATGCGTTAAACTGTTTCTTGAGCTTTAGGAGACAGAACAGTTCATTCATTCATTCCGAGAATTTATATAGCGCCTCTTCAAGAGACCTACTCAGAGGCGCTCCCAGCCCAGCCACGGCTATAAAAGTGTGATTTGAGATACAGAAGGATGGTTGAGGGCAGAAGAAAGAGCTGATAAAATATTCTTTACAGTCAGATCATGAGAGACGCTGTTACAAAGTGGTGAAATACAACTGCTCAATCAAAAGAATTGGCAAGTTACCTGAAAAGTGCCGATCTTTTGACCAAACTGCTCCCTTTCATGAGCATATTTGAAAGCAACATCACAACAAGCCTGCATTATGCTGAAAGAAATTTAATTTTAAGTTATTAAAATAAATATGAATAATTCATAAAACAGTAAGTGACTGTATACTAAAACCTCTAAAACACAGGACAAGAAAGGCTTTCAATGAGGAACTAAAAACAAGATTAAATCAAAGGATAAGATCAGATCAGAAGGTTCTACAAGTTCATGAGAAAGATGTGCTGAGGAACTGTTGAAACTTGGATTATCATAAACGATAGCAATACATAAAAAATTGACTGGTGAAGTTTTGACTTTTTATTCTGCCCAAGATTTCATGAAATGAGATTGGTGAATAAACCAAACTGATTAAAATTTCTCAGGATGGCTACATCTTGATGCTAACATCTCTTTAGTCCAATATTATATTCAGGCAACCTTTGTCATTATAGCAGGATCATGGGGTTCCTTTTGAGGTCTCCCTCTGACAACTGGATTTACTACCATCGTTTCTAACTAAGGATTTTATAGACGATTTTTTTCCATTTTTGCATCTACTCTGTAACTCTTCTTTGGCGCAGGGTTTTGTTCCGGCCTCACACAAACGGGCTGTTGTTTTTCCTTCCATCAAGCGGCAGGGATTAGACCCCAACTCTCCCTCAAATTTTAGGCCTATTTCTAACCTCTCTTTCCTTTCCAAGCTCCTGGAAAAATGTATTGCTTTCCAACTAGTTCACTACCTCGACTCCAACTCCCTTATGCCTTCATTTCAATCCGGTTTCAGGAAATTTCACTCTACTGAAACTCTCCTGCTCAGGCTTATTACTGATGTCTTCCAAGCCCTCGACCAAGGTCATGTTACTTTGCTCGCCTTGTATGACATCAGCGCAGCATTCGACACAGTAGACCATTCCATCCTCCTTAGCCGGCTATCTAATTCTTTTGGCATCACGGACAGGGCTCTCCTATGGTTCCAATCTTTTCTTACTGATAGGACTATATCCGTGGTCTTTGGTTCAAACCGCACTCCTTGGGTCACTGTCCCCTATGGTCTTCCTCAAGGCTCTGTTCTTGCTCCTCTACTATTTGTTCTGTACACCTCAGACCTTGGAGGTATTTTCCAACTGTTTGGGGTCTCTTCCCATCAATTTGCTGACGATACCCAGGCCTTTTACATGGCCCAGCATCTTCTGCTGTTCAAATGGTAGAGCGGTTGTTAGAGGCTTCCTCTGCCATAGATGAATGGCTCTCTTCTAATCGCCTGCGGCTGAATCCTGACAAGACACAATTCATATGGCTTGGTGGCCGTCTTCAGCTCAATAAGATTGATACTGTTTCCCTTCATCTCAGATTTCCCCACATCCACTCTCTCTTGTTCGTGACCTGGTAATTGTCTTGGATCCTTCCCTTTCTTTTACTGACCAGGTCATCGGTAGATCTTGCTTCTACCATCTCGCCAGTTCCATTCGCAACCTTACTACTCTGTCATCGACTATACATTGCAGGAATGCAGCTGCTCATGCTATATTCGGGATTCCTGGCTTCCTATCCAACAGCGGGTCCTCCCTCTGCCTTGTTGGGGTGGCCCCATCCTACCTGAGGTCTGCACCTTTGTCTCCTCCTTACCTGCGAGGGCCTCTTTGCGATCTTCGACCTGTGGCCTTATGGTTGTCCCTCGCATGCGCTCTGCGACGGCCCACTCTAGGTGCTTTGCCCGTGTTGGCCCATCAGCTTGGAACTCTCTTCCTCAGTCTCTTCGTTTTGAGTTACTAGCCCTCTCTCCTCCTCAGTTCCGTAGACGTCTTAAGACTTTTTTGTTTCCTAATTCAGGCACTGACGCAGGTCAATAGCGCTGCTGATTTCTGAGCGGCGCTATATAAATGTTCGATTACAATTACAACTGTTGATTTGAACTTGAATGACTGTATATAAGACTGTGATTCTGACATCATTCCCAAACTGGGATCTGCTGCAGATTGGGCATTCTTCTGGACAAAGAGCTGACGATGGCCAACCAACGTCAATTCAACTCCACAGGACCTGAGCACTTTTACAAACTGCGTCAGATCAGAGTCATATAGCGTAATCTGTCACATGAAGCTACCATCACTTTAGTTCATTCTGCCATCATGATGCATCTGGACTACTGTAACTCAATATTGGTAGGCCTTTCACATTTCCGTACGCATCAGGTACAGTCTGTCCTTAATTCCACTGCCCGGGTCGTGGCCAAACTAGCCAAATTCTCGCACATATCAGCCTACATGCGTGACACCTTGCATAAGGCTCCCCACTGAGAAGAGATTACATGGGCCAGGCTTCAAAGCCGGCTCGGCACCAGACTACATTTTGGAGCTTCTCACACCGGTCTGAAGCTGCCCCGAATGCCGCTGGCTTTGTTTGACTTCCCAAAGTCGTGTCGACGCAAGCTGGGCATGCCTGGTCCTCCAAGGGTTCGTCTCTCTGGAACAATCTGCCACTGGATCAATCACTCGCATCTTTAATAGTACAGGAAACGTTTAATGCTGTCTTAAGACATATTTGTTCGGGGATTCCAAGATAGCCGTGCAAGAGCATCCTTGTGAGCAATTAAAGGTTGCCATCAATGTTCCCTCTAAGCTGTGCGCGTGTGCGCGCGCACAGAGGTCGTAAGACGAGCGCACACAAGAAAACATGGAGCGCACACGCCAAAGTTTGTAAAGATTAGTCCACATTACAATATATCTCTGAAACACTTATGTTTTACTAATAAATCTATTTTTACATATAAAACTTGTGAAATGCCTTAATTAACTTATAGGCTACTCCGTTGTATTTAAAAAAATGCTAAAATTTTAGGCAAAGTATCATAGTGAGTTGAAGACACAGTAACGTTGATTATCCGCCGAATCCGCAATGAGCACAAAATTTTACTCTCCTTGAAAAAATGTTGCACAAAGAAAATTTTATGCGCACACAGATCCAACAAATTAGAGGGAACATTGGTTGCCATACAAGCTTTTTGATGTGCATACATAAATACATATTTTGTAAGGTTTTGGTGATCAATAAAGCGACAACTACACTACTTTGCCTAACTGTGCCTCCCAGTATTTGGTCAGAAATCATACCCAACAGGCCCAGCACCCAGAATGAGTCGTTCAATGTCAACACCGCTCAAAAGGACATACACTCCTTTGTTCAAAGGACCAAGAACATTCGAGTCTAAAACCACAAAATCACATAGATCAGATAAGGTATGGTAAGGATAAGGTGAAGATCAAGTAAGGCAGTGTAAATAAAGCAAGGTAATTTAAATGAAATTCAGGTAAGGTACAGTAATGTGTCACTTATAACATGCCTTGCTAAAACTGCCCTAGTGTGCTGCAAACTGACAATAAAATATACGAAATGAGAAAATCTATTAACGCTGCGTATATTATGTCTCAAACAATGATCACAAATTTAAACAGTGCCACTTCAAGAGAGACTCATCAGAGGCATTTCTGACTTGATGGAAAATCAGGATGGAACAAAATGGTTTTCTAGCAGTTAACGAATAGAGATAACAAAGAAAAAGGAGCTCATGCCATAGACAACTCATTCCACAAGTTGGACTGGTCACACAGTAAAGCTTCTGTGCTGCACTGTGGCTGAGGGAACAACCAGGTCACCCTCTGCAACAAAGCAAATAAATCTATGGCCAGGAATGGGTAAGACCGAGACAAATAACTCCCTTAGATAAAATGGAACACAGCCCGCTAGGCAATAACTCACGAGCATTAAGACTTAAACTCAATGCATTTCTGCATCAGCAACCAGTTATATGTCATTAACTTTAGTGACTATAAAGATAATAACAACTATTATTTATTAAACCTACACTCGAACTAACATTCACTAAACTAATTATATAACTAAAAGTCACTAGCTAATCTTTTACTACTCATGGAAATAACTACAAAAAAAGTATTTAATATTTCTTAGAAAACATTCTAACTTACTAAATAAGCATTCAAAATGAGTATAATGGCATCACTTATGAATCAAGACAATCTTGGTATCAAATTATTAAAGATTTTCTTTCCACAGAATTAACATTGAAAATACTTAACACTTAAACACTAACCTGGGATTTTACAGTTTTCAAAAATTAGTTCACCGGTGTCAGAGCCTCTCATTCCAAGTTTGTCAAGTTTTGGAGAAGTTCTAAAGCCTTCCGTACCCTACAAGAAAAACACAAACAAAAAACTTCACAGACCCAGCACTGCAAATATTCATATTCATGTTAAGCTGTATGCCACCCTTTGCTACAATTCTAGATGTATCATCTAGACGACATCAAACATATGGCAAGCAGATCTCATCCTTACAAATGGAACGACCAGTAACATTGTAAGCCTGAATGTAATTGTACTTAGCAACCCTCAGAGGGTGTTCCCTCAGCCACTTCTATCTTGCCAATGTCTACTGAACCATTAACCAATGGCACACCAAAACAAAGCCGTAATCAGGTCGATATCAAGATCGGCCCATATCTATCAAAGCATGTCACACAGCAACATTTAAGACCCTTTCCAAAGCACTGAACACATGGGGCTTTCTTACTGACCTACAAATGTTTGAAGGCAGGTTGCAAAAAGAACATACGTTGAATGGATTCAAGTGAAACAGTTCTTATACATCGACAGTTTAGTTGAACAGTAACATGCATGTATACTGCAACAGAGTTAGCTTAACAAAGGAAATAAGGCCTCCAGTAAGACAGAGATTAGCTGAACAGTAACATAAAAGTTGGATAATTTAATTATCATCTGAAGACCAATACTCTGCATTTTCCATTCAGTACAGCACAAACACTAAGTTTACGTAATGATTACAAAGTTCAATGATTAATTGAAATGACAACAATGGCATAAATGGCTAGCCTTTTCAACAAGAAATGCTGTTATTCCGTGTTGAGGCTTTTCTGAGGAAGGATTTGTCTTTGCATAAACGATGATGACGTCGGCTATGGGACCATTCGTTATCCAGAATTTTGTTCCATTTAAAACATAATGATCCCCTAAAAACAAAAACCCAGCAAAGCAATCAGAACTTCAAGTTTTCATATTACATAAACAATTCAACATAGTATATTGATATTGAAAGCTTATGAATTTTGTTGTTGCTAGAACTGAATTGGTACCAAAGACATTCAAAATGTCTACCATTTAAACTGCAATTCCTATGCGCTCAAAAGTGCAGCACTTGGTCAGTGTGCAGGACTGTCAATGAGGAGTTCAAATCCCTGCCAGGGTAGAATCTGATTCAAGATTTCTGCTTCAATTGCACCTCCTAGCACACTCAGCGTTAATGAGTACACTTACTGTACACTGTCAGTGGGAAGATGACAGCGAGGGAGAGGACAGTTACCCGCGCTCATGTGCCGAGGCTAGGAAAATGAATTCGCTAACACTTAATACCCATGGCTGCCTCAGGACTAGCTTAACGGACTGCTCTTCTTCTTCTTCCTATGACCTGCAACATCAGAAAAACAATGAAATCAGAGGGCTTTGAATCATTTGCACTGACCAATTTAAATTGCTAATGGTTTGACTTCCTGACCTTCCTTGTCTGCTCTTGTTTTCATGGAAACAACATCTGAACCAGCACTACGCTCACTCCTCGCCGAGGCACCAATGAACTCACCCGAGCACAGCTAGAAAAGACAGCAACCTAAACTTTACAAGGCAAGCAAAAGCAATAAAACAGGATTTTCCAATGACAGCAAAACCTGATTGCAATATATAACACTAATGAGATTTATATAACACTAATGAGATTGTAACTGATTATACTGTAAAAAGTTAATAACCCCAGATTATTAACACCATAATAGCACCTTGATGATAGAGACTAATGAACAGACATGGATAAAGAGACTCATCAATTTAAATTAAGTAATAATAATAATAATCAGCCTTCCACTTCCTAGGGGCCACTGTAAAATGAGCAGGACAGATGGGCACTTAGCAGTCTGCCATACAGTTTTATTCGACTCCTATTAAACTTGTAATCACCTGTTACAACAGTAATCTTACTGCATACTTGTCAGTTTGAATTAATAAACAGATCTATAATATTATTCTTATTATTATTATTTTTTTACCTGAGGTAAAAATAATCCCTAAGGTTCTTAGAAACTATCCAGAGAATAAAATAATAATAATATTATTATTACTTAATTTAAATTGATGAATGTCTTTATCCATGTCTGTTCATCCATCCGTCATACATTCCAGAGAAATATTTTAAGGTTTCAGTAGTAGGAATATCTGTACAGGTGTTTTAACCTCCTGACCTTGGTGAGGAACTTCTTTTTCTGTTCGTCTGTACCATGTCGCGTGATCTGGTTCACACAAAGGTTGGAGTGTGCTATATAGCTAAGTGCAATAGACGAGCATGCCCTTGATAACTCCTCCATCACAATGACATGGTCAATGTAATGCGCTCCAGTACCTCCAAACTCGACTGTAAATATCACCACAATGTCATGTTGCCAACATACACCAAAATCTTATCATATACTACTTCATCAGTTTTAGAATTCTCACATAGTATTGCAACGAACATGGATTCTAAAGTTAACAAACCTTTTTTTATAAAAAATAAACCCTGTTATGGCTCCAAACTCAGGCTTTAATTAACTTCCAAAATGTTGTAAATCTCAAGTCTGAACAATTATTCGAAGTTGATAGCAAGTTGCTTTCCGACGTATATTAGAAAACCAAAAGCCAATCAAGAGTTCAGTTTGACAAGTTTCTGGTTTTCCTGTTTCAAGGAATATGAGTAACATTCATTTTCAACAACACTACTCTTTAATATTTGACTTCTAACACATTAGTGTCAAATGCATAAGGCATCAACTGATGGCGCACCAAAAACAAGCTGTAATCATGTCAAATCCAGAATATCAGTCCACGAGACAGAGAGGCAGACTATGGTGGATAAGCAACTTTAAAAAGGTTAAATATTAGGTTGAGAGTGAAAATGAAGTAAACAAGTAAAAAAGTAAAAGATCAGAAGTTCAGAACAAACAGATACAGGAAAGCCTTCCAAAATCTCGGTCCACCAACTCATTCACCAAGAACGTTTTTAGTTTTAGGTACACCAATATATGATGAATAATGATACGTCTGGAAAACAGCCAGACTTCAAAGTTTTATAAACTTTAAGCCCCAGGTTGAAACAAATTCTATGCTGAACTGGAAGCCAGTGCAAAGACTTTTAAAAGCATTGGCATCATATATTCATATTTGTATGTATTTATGTAATTATGATTCTAGCGAGAGTTCTGCTCTTTCAAGTTTCAGCAAGCTTGATTTTGTGATCTAACAACAAGATGTGTGTTACAGTATGAGTTCTAAGCAATATCAATTTCAGCTGAACTTTATCTCTTCATACTCGACAACAATGAATTTGTAAATTGATGCCATTCCATATTCCCACGGGCTGTAAGTCTAATTTCTGGACACTTTAAAACAAAGATTTCACAGGTACCATTATCATTTAACTGAAGCAGAGGCTGATGGTTAGTTGTACCTGCTGCGATATCATTATATGTCATATTGTAGTTTTTGCATCTGGTATTTTGATGGTTGCAAAAATTTAGCGTACCTGGGGCAGTGATTCCAAGCAAACCAAGATCACCACACTGCTTCCAGAATTTCTTAAATTACACAAAGAAGAAAATGACACAAAATTCATACAGGAATATTCATCTGGCAGAGTTGGCAACTTTTAAACAACTTTGGGAACAGCAAAAAGTAATCCATTTTTCTAAAGCTTTTACAGCCATGTATGCAACAAATGAAGATTGAAACATTAACTCTAAATTAATTTAAGTTGTCAAAGAGCACCATTTCCAGCTTGGCACATGGCTGGTTCATAAAAATGTCAAGTAAGAGACACGCATACATGACACCATTACAATAAAGTGTCCATGTAGCTGAAGCTTTTCAGAATCTCTGGGAAGGGATCAGAAGTCAGATAGAAGCTGTAAAGTTTGTCCTGAAAACTTTAATATGGGTTGCAATACATCCAGTTAAATTTCATGTTACACAACCGAAAAATTAATGTACCTTGAAATCCTTGAAATCATTGTCACGATCAATTTCGGTAGCTTTTGGTGCCAGCTCCTTCTGCGCAAACTGAAAGACTGTCTGCCGCAGCTGAAAACACCAAATGAAGAAATAATTAAGTGTTGTTCAAATTTCAACATATGCTGCTTCTTCTGCATCTGGAAGCAGAAGTACCAGAACCACGGGATTTCAACAGAAATGAAAAAACTTTTATTATAAAAACTGACATAAACACTGACATTGCGGTGTGTCAGTTTAAAAAAAGTTCTCTTATACTGAAGCCGAAGCCCGAATTCATGTAACCTAACGATTCTAATTATTCAGTTCAAAAATAACCTTCAATTACAACAAAACATCTCAGCTTGCTCGAATCCACTAAGACAAGAAAGCAGAAACTAAGCACCTAAAGAGGGAGAGGGGTTTAGGAAACTTTAGGGTAGCCTAATGGTAACACTCTGGAGCTGTGCCGTGGTTACTAGTGAGACATAGCATGATTGACAGCTAGGACGGCGACGCCCACGTACAGGCAGTTGCGATCGGCTTCCAGCCTCAGTTGCTCAATACACGGACTAGAAAGCACTCGTTGACTTCTATGTAACCTAACGATATATGGCGTCAGAAGTAAAAGACTTAGCATAAGTAGGCTAACCGTAAACAAAATAAAACGCAAATTTACTCGTCGACAACAACATGGCAGCCGCTCCTCAAATTCCTCTTCCAGCGCCGTTAAGAGTTTCGAACTTGGCCAGCGACTGGAAAAGATTCAAAGGGCAGTGGACCAATTATGTCAAGGCGGCAAAACTGGACCGCGAGGCAAGCGACTGTCAGGCAGCCATTTTCCTTGCCTGCATTGGGTCCGATGCCTACGAGGTTTTTACCACCATGGACTTCGCTGAAGACGAACACAAAGAGGACCCGGTCAGGCTTCTCGAGGCGTTCGAGCAGCACTGCATTGGCGAAGTGAACGAAGTTTACGAGAGATACGTCCTACATCGCAGACAACAGGAGCCAGGTGAGACATTCGATTCCTTTCTCGGCGACCTGCGACGACTCATCAAAACGTGCGAGTATGGATCAGCCGAGGAGTCAACCATCCGTGACCGGATTGTCCTCGGCATCCGCGACGACGCTACACGGAAGAAGCTGCTGCAGACTCGCAAGCTGACTCTGACCCAAGCAGTCGATATATGTCGATCGTCGGAGGCGACGATGCGACAGCTGAAGACCATGACGGCGCCTGAAGCCGTTCAGGCCATGGCTCACCAACATCGTCGTCGCTCTCCGACTCCTCACGCGCGGCAGCCGCGAAATCCTGACAGCCACGATATGCAACACATGCGCAAAGCCTATCCGAATAAACAGTCCGAATTACAGTGTCAGTATTGTGGCCAATTGCATAAACCTTCAAGGCATGCGTATCCAGCCTTTGGAAAAACCTGTTCTAAATGTGGCAAGTCAAACCACTATGGCGTCATGTGCAGATCCAGGCGAGCGACGTCGGATGTGCGCGAACTTGAAGAAACAGACGAATGGCTACTGGCGCTCGACAACGCAGACAACCGCCGTATATACTCCCACGTCTTCGTCAACGGAGTGAAGGTGAAATTCCTTCTAGATTGCGGGGCCTCTTGCAATCTTTTGCCTGCGCACGTGTATTCCCAAATCGGCGGAAACATTCTACGTCCGCCTCGAGCCACGCTTCGCATGTTCAACCGGCAAGAGTTGAAAACTCTCGGTATGCTGACGGCTACCGTCAGACATCCGCTCACGCAAGTGGAGTTCGACGTGGACTTCTATATCACCGAACGCGAGCATCCCATTCTGGGCATCGATGCCTGTCGTCGGCTTGACCTGCTGCGCGTCGTCGACGAAAACATCTGCGAACTTCTGGAGGCCAGCGCATCGTCACCTTCAAACCCACACGCATCGCATCACATCACAGAAGCGGATGTGTTCGCTCGCTACGCCGATCTATTCGACGGATCGTTGGGCTTGCTTAAAGGGGACGTCTGCCTGGAAGTTGACCCCCTCGTTCCTCCTGTGCGGATGCCTCTACGGCGACTTCCGGTGGCGGTACGCGACCAAATAGAAACGGAACTGCAACGGCTGACAGCAGATAACATCATTGCTCCAATCACTGAGCCTACGCCATGGGTTTCAGCCCTTCTAGTTGTCACAAAATCGAACGGCGGCCTACGAATCTGTATCGACCCGAAGCCACTCAACAAAGCTCTCAAAAGATGCACGTACTACATGCCTACCATCGACGACATTCTCCCCAAGTTGGCCGGCGTCAAAGTTTTTAGCACGGTGGATATCAAACAGGCCTTTTGGCATTTGCGACTCAGTGACAGTTCGAGTCGTTTTACGACCTTTGAGACACCGTTTGGACGATACAGATGGCTTCGTTTGCCTTTTGGCATTTCTCCGGCCCCAGAAATATGGCAATCTAGAATACATGCGGCAATCTCTGGGTTGAAAGGCGTCTTCTGCATTGCTGACGACATCTTAGTCACGGGATCCGGAGACACCGTGGCGATGGCCACACGCGACCACGATGCAAACTTAATTGCTCTGCTCGATCGATGTCGTGCGCAGGGACTGAAACTAAACAAGGAGAAATTTCAGCTGAATCGATCTGCCATCACATTCATGGGGCACGAACTGACGCGTGAGGGCTTGCGTCCTGACTCAAAGAAGATCAGCGCTATTCAGCAGATGCCAAATCCGAATGATAAAGCAGCCCTACAGCGCGTATTGGGCATGTCAACTTACTTAGCGCGTTTCTGTCCACATTTCAGCGAAATAACATCACCGCTACGAGAATTACTTTCTGGGGACAACGAATTTCTTTTTGACATACGGCATAATGAGGCTTTTAATCGCCTGAAGGCCATGCTTGCGTCGGCCCCGGTTCTCAGATATTTTATGCCAGGGAAGCCTATCACTATACAAGCCGACGCCTCGCAGTCAGGGCTTGGCGCTGTATTAATGCAAGGAGGACAGGTCATTGAGTACGCATCTAGGGCGATGACCCAAACAGAACAGGGCTACGCACAGATTGAAAAGGAGCTCTTAGCAATCGTGTTTGCCTTGGAAAGGTTTGACACGTATGTATATGCTGGTCATGTGACTATCGAGACAGATCATAAACCCCTCCTCGCCATAGACAAGAAGGCTCTGGCTTCTGCTCCAAAGCGCCTTCAGCGGATGCTGCTAAGACTTCAGCGTTACTCTTATCAGCTAATTTACAGGCGCGGCTGTGATTTGATTTTAGCAGACACGCTGTCGAGGGCATTTGCGGAGGGTGAGACTCCTGCGACGAAATTCACCGAGGAAATAGCCTCCCTAGAGCGAGCTGACGAGGAACAGATGTCGGAGCTGAAAATGATAGCTTCTGCAGACACGGTGGCGCGGCTAATCGGTGCAGCGAGAGACGATGATCTTTACCTGAAGTTAATGAAGCAAATCGCGATCGGCTGGCCGGACACACCGACCAACCTGCCAGCAGATTTACGACCATATCACACCTTCGCAGATGAACTAACTGTCAGCTGTGGCCTCGCCTACAAAGGCGATCGGGTAATTATCCCCCCACGCATGCGCCCACACATCTTAGAGCGACTACACAGTGCTCACTCGGGGGTCAACGGGATCATACGCCGGGCGAGAGAGACGGTCTTCTGGCCGGGCCTGTCGGCAGACATCAAAAGAGTGTCCGATACCTGTGACATATGCGCCCGTTATCAGCAGTCCATTCAGAAGGAACCGTTGCTCTCTCACCCTGCTCCTAGTCGGCCTTGGGAAAAAGTCGGTGTTGACATTTTCACGTTCTCCGATACTGACTACCTCATTACTGTTGACTACCTGTCTGGGTTCTTTGAAATTGATCGACTGCCATCAAAAAAGGTGGCGGACATAACGTACTGCCTTCGACAACACTTCGCTAGACATGGCCTCCCAAGTGAAGTCATGACAGATAACAGTCCATTCGCCTCCCAAGAATTCAAGCGATTTGCCGACAAGTACGAGTTCGAACACGTTACAAGCTCGCCTCGTTATCCACAGTCTAATGGCCGGGCAGAGAACGCGGTAAAAATAGTAAAGCGACTAATGACGAAAGCAAAAGAGGCCAACTCCGATCCCTTACTCGCTATATTAGAATGGCGGAATGTGCCATCAGAACAGCTTGGCCTGTCCTCCGTCCAAGCCATCTTCGGCCGGAGAACAAACAGTAGGCTTCCGGTCGCTAACCGGCTACTCGATACAGCAACATCACACGCTGCTAATGTAGCTTTATCAGAAGCGAAGGCCCGACAAGCCCATTATTACAATCGCAGTGCAAAACCCCGACCTCCGCTCGCAGTCGGCCAGACGGTCCGGGTGAAATATGATGACCGCCCGGAATGGAGGAGGGGGGAAATCGCTGACATCCTGCCACACAGATCATACTCTGTTCGCTTTGAGGATGGAACCACGCGGAGGCGAACGTCACGCCATGTGGCATTCAGTTCCGAGCCCCCCATCATTCTGGGTGACGACAGCGCGGATCCGCCAGACGGCACCACCGCAGCAAACGACCACCACCTGTCATCGCCCCCTCCACCGCCCCCACCTACTCCAGGCCCAGGGCGCCAGGATGGCGAACGAAAACCAGTAATCACGCGTTCGGGTCGGGTTGTCAAACTACCACCCCGCTACATGGACTGAAGAAGGCGTACAGGCGCTCAGCGGAAACTGAACTTAGACGACTTTCCAGACTTCATTATCGTAGATTAAGTAGCTCCAGCTTTAGCTGAACTTAGCTATATTCAGATACATTTAGATACACTATAATACTTATACTTCGTTACCCATAGATTAGGCTTATTTCTTTGTTTAAAAGGGCGTGTGCCGTGGTTACTAGTGAGACATAGCATGATTGACAGCTAGGACGGCGACGCCCACGTACAGGCAGTTGCGATCGGCTTCCAGCCTCAGTTGCTCAATACACGGACTAGAAAGCACTCGTTGACTTCTATGTAACCTAACGATATAGGAGCGAAGAGCAGATCAGCATGTAATGTAATGTAAATCTTAGAAAATTTCTCAGCGCCCACAACAGCCGCGTCAGGGAGACCAGCTTATTTACCGGCGCTATATCAAATCAAGTCCGCAATAGCCAAACTCCTGTTCGTTTCGGTGCCAGGTCAAAATCCGGGGAGGTCAAGCCGAGAAAACAGCCGGGTGCTACGGTGGCAATCGGTGATGATGGTGTTTGTGTGGTGGACCAGGGTTGCAAGTTTTAGGAAGTGTATGGTCGCGAAATCACGTCCAAAAGTAGCCCAAAAGTCGCAAGCTGAGCAGCTAAATGAAAATATTAATAATTTTTTTCTTGGTACGTCAATATACATACTTTATTGGTTTCGTCAAGACACGCGGTGAAACCATTGACGTAAAAATTTAAAAGACAGACTGCTTCGTGCTTACCGTAGACTAGTCCATACTCCGTATAGCATGTATTTATTATTTACAAGCAACACCGTTTAAGAATAGTAGCTAGTAACAGTGACCCGGTGCGGTCAATTTATGTGAATTTATTATGTCGCCGTAGCGACCGCGGGACAATTCAAAAGTAGCGAGGTCGCGAAGACGAAATTTTCAGTCGCGTGCACATTATAAAGTACCCCAACTCGTGCTTTTCGCGACGACCTGGCAACCCTGGCATGGACCCGCATGGACCCGAGATCGACTCCCGATACCCTCCCAAGGGTAAACTCAGCCTTTCATTCGCAAGGTGGCGTTGGTAAAATTAGCAGTAGGACGGGATGGACGCCTTGCACATCTGCTGTACAGTTAAATTCGACTCCTGTAATAAGTTGTAATCATCCGTTCATACAATGACTTGTAATCATAGAGCGGTGTGTCAGTTTAAATAATAAAACACGAATATTACATGTTTTTATAAATGTATTCGCTAACACACCGATGTTCGGCCTGTTTGGGGTGCTTAGGTTAAGTCTAACTAACCTGCTTCTGTTCCTCTGTCAACCCGTAAACATCGTCCTGAATGGGGTAATAGTTAATAAGGCTTCGTTTGCCGATGACTAGATTGCCACGGATTAATCGCAACAGATTGCTTCCCGAGCGACCAAAGGTTCGACTTCCCAGACCAACAACCGTCGCCATCATCTTCACCAAATGAACAAGGTCCGACCAACGACCTCTCTATATAACTAGACGTAGCTTTCTATGTTGAGCTGTTCAGTGACGTTTAAATGAAGCAACCGAGGAAAGAGCAGGAAACAAGCACATGGGATGCACGCCCTGCGGATCCATGTAAACAAACATTATGTGAATTTATGTCGTTGCTCGTAAAAATCGTGGATTCGTCCCAACCACTGCAATCAAATTCTACTAATATCAGGGCTTAATGTGAAATAAATTGATATTACGGAATACTCTTACAATTAAATGTACTGGAAAATAAAACTGTATATTTGAGCCAATTTTGAAGGTTCTTAAACGGATCAACAGAGAATGGACTTGAATCAACTTCGGCTTTAACTATGCTAGCCATACGTAGACATAAATCTGATGATCAGATTTATGTCTACGTATAAGTAATTCGATATTTCGTATGCATGCATACGGACATTTCTATAGCGCCTTAAGAATTACTTGTTAAAGGGGTAGGCCATATATATATAGTTCACAGGTTAGCTGGTACATTGCCTTTCACTTTGGTTAGGACTTCATTCTTAACCGTAATGATTACAAACTGCTACAGTGTGGCTATAAGTCTGGCTTTAAGTAGAAGAGCAGTGCCTGAGTTAGCCTTGACAGTGCTATGAAGTGCGACATTTTTCTTAGCCTGTGCACATGCCAGTCGATCGTCTCTCTCACCATCTGTGCTTCCTACTGGCAGAGTTAGGTCAGTGCAGAGTGTAGGCTACTCATCATAGCTGAGTTGGTTGAGGCGCAAGTGGATCAGGTATTTCCAATCATATTTCTGCCCTAGCGGGGATTTTCCCAACCTCACATAAATTATGGCCGTTTATCACTGCGCTCCTCTGTTCACTGCGAGTCTTGGCAAACCCATTCGCCGGGATTCGCCCAGACTGCGACAGGTAAGCGCCGATCCTTTTCGGTGCTGGTTCGACATGGAATCATTGGAATGAGCTACCTTAATTTGGTAATACGCCACCTCCTTAACCTTATCTACTCTGTAAGTCTCTGTTCCATCTGCTGCTTAAGACTATACCTGCTTGCGCCTGGTCTGGGTCGGGAGCGCCTCCGAGTAGGAATCTTGAAGGGACGCTACATAAATTCTGATCGATAGATTGCTTGATTTATATAGAGCCAATGCGCCCCATTGACTCTGATTCAAGTATTGACGCCTGGCACATAAATCTCATGTTATTATAAAGTCCATGGAACTGCTGGCAGGACCCTAGGCCTATAAATTATGTGTGTCTCTGTGTCAACGCCCTTGCAAACGGTGCACCACGTGGAAGCTGTGGCTGGTGTAAAATTATGTACTCACCACATCCCTGCCTGAAGATAGTTATTTCAAGAATTGTTCCACTGGCGCCCCTGGCGAACTCAGATATAAGTAAAACGAGCAGTAGATCGCGCACTGTACAGTAATGACAAGTTCACGCGGCAATTACTAGCCGCCAGTTGTCTTAGGCCGATTCGGATTCTCTGTGAGCAATTCCATGGGCATTAGGTCGGTGAGAGAACTGTTCTCATATTATAGAGTCATATACCGGTACTTACTAGGTTACGTATTAGCTTACTTATTGAACTCCTATAGGCCTACTACCGATGCTTATTATTATAGAGACATAGACCATTGTTGCCTTAGGGATCAAACCGTCCCGACTCACTTCAGGATCTGCTGCTGGTGAGAGTTCAAAATATATATCCACACGCAGGTACGGAAAGATGAATGTACATTACTAAACTCCAACAGTTTCCGGAGTCTTTCAACCAAGGTTCAAATGGATCCAGACTCACACTGACCTAAAGTAAAATGTTACCGTTTACCAGAAAACAAGTTCTGTATAATCTATACCATCCAGTGTACTCATAGAGCTGCATGTTTTCTCCATTCTATACTTCCTATGTAGCTTAAACTTAGTTGTACATGTACTTAGTGTGAAACTTTTGTATTTCAGATGCTCGCCTGACTGGCATCTTATGGTTGTAATTAAGAAAACCAAAAACGAGGCGTTGTTTATACGTCATTTTCAAATTCTTGATTTTGAACAGAGTGAATCACATACAGTAAATTATGCATTTAATGCTTCAAGTAAGCACATATGTATTGAAAAAGGAACTGACTGCGTTAGGTATTACACGCACATGCAAGCCTCGCCTTGTGCGCCTTATGTAAAGGCAATTATGCACAAGATAGCTGCAGTGGCGTCACTAGGGGGGTGCGGGGGGTGCGGACCGCACCGGGTGTCACCATCGTAGGGGTGACACCAAAGGGATAAAATGACTGCCAAAACAAATTTTTTACAGAGTTTCAGCAGAAATTTATTAGTTTTAAATGAACAGTAACAGATAACAACAAAAACATTTTTCGTAAGCCCAGCTTACGTGTATTGTATCAGCTTATCTAAAGCTGAAACTTTATACTGATGTACGTACTTGTTAGAACCTTCTAATGCGCTACTGTCAGTGCCATCAATATTACCCAATTACAATAACGCTTCAACGTGGTGAAAAAGCCAGAGGCACTAGGACTTCCTCTAAACGAGAAGCACAGTCACCTAGTGGAGCATTCAGTTGAACAAGCCATCAAAGCCATGTGTGAGACTGTTCAAGTGAATAGTCTGCTATCTGCCACTGAAGAAGATTTGAAGGTGTCCATTCCAAAATCACTTTCTATGATGAAGTGTCTGAGAGTGCATTTTAATAGAAATGCCAAGGCTGAAAAGGCATCTGAAAGCAACAGAGATTAATCTGGAAGAAGTCAAAGATTGGGCAGTAGCCTATTAAACTAGACGTTTTGACATTCATAGCTGAACGGGACTTCGTGGGATCTCTCCCAGCCCTTTCATTAAGCCTAAAATTATTTCTGACGATCTGTGTGTCTTTGGCTTTATGTGAGAGAAGCCTTTCAAAGCTCAAACTTATAAAGAACTATTTACGATCTACCATGGGGTCAAGGCTTTCCGATCTTGCGATTTTATCAATTGAAAGTGAGTTGCCGAAAGGCATTGATTTCGATGAAGTGATTCACAATTTCGCAGTCTTGAAATCTAGGAAAGGAAAGTTCTGATCTAGTTGAGATGAAATGCTTGCATATTTGTTCCTGCCTTTTTGTATTATTTCATTTATGAATATATTTTCGTATATTTATATTTTTAATTGCTAACCTGGTTTCATTTGTTTATATTGCTATATTACAATTTTTTAATAAATAATCAGCCAAAATGTCCAATTATTTTTTTATTATGTAAAATTTGCCAATTGACATTACTGCAGTTATATAATATAATTTTTTGTATTCTTTGAACATTATTTTATAAAGAGACCTGCATATTGTATAAGCTGCAGGCACCTTCATTGCCCTCCACAGTCTATTAATATTTGCTAATTTGATTTTTAATGATGTAAATGCTGACCTGATGGTAAATGATTAAAATAAGATATAAAAAAAAAAAAATTTGCATTTGTAATTTTAATTCTGCTAGTTGTTAATATCACTATTATTACCAGTACATTCTGTTATATACTGTAATTAGGATTTACAGGTAATATTAGTACAAAAATCATTATTAAGGATTCTGCGTGGTCTGGAAAGGGAGGGTGTCCAATGGGGTGACACCATGAGTTACCGCACCGGGTGACACCAACCCTAGTGACGCCACTGGATAGCTGATGCAAAGAATACCTAATAAGAGACATTTTGGACAGTTTCAAAGATGATGAAAAAGAACACTAGTTTGTTGTGTTTTGTCAGAAGCACAACCAACAAGAAAACAAACCATAAAACTTTCCTAACACCGGGATTTGGACTCGAAACAAGTCGGCTCCATACAAGAACTAATTGATCACAAACCTAAGTCAACTTATCACAAATACAGTGACTCATGCAAAATCAAAATTTTATATTTTATATTTGGTCATTTGTTATTAGCCAAACAGTAAACATTTGGCTGAAGTTTGGAAAAATCACACAAAGAAAAATCATCTGGAAAAGTAAATCATTAAGTAATAAATTTATTGATAAATTTCTTAGGACACACTGACAATGCCACATGACATCACATTTAAATCAGTTCTCCGTAAAAATGTACATCTTTAACAAATAGAGCTTAGGATTCAAGGTCATTCAGCTGAAACATAAACATGCCAATAACAATTTAATGACACAATCAAGTTTTACTAAACATTATCATTGATCAAGAACAATTTGTGATCGAGCACCAAAATTCTCAAGATACAAACATTGAAACAAATCTCACAAGCACCAAAAACATTCAAAGACTTATACAGTAATCTTTAAATTTAACTTCCCACTCAACCACAGAGAAATTCCAAATTATATCATAATTTCACATTTCTAAACTGATTACAAAATTCTTTACAACCTTTTAAAACGTGAACTTTGATTCCGACATGATGATATTACTACTAGCATTCAAACTGTTTACATGATATGTGTAATTCAGCAGTAATTTATGCATAACAAGGTGTACTGGCTGCATAGCGAGGCTACTTATACTCTGCGTTAATTCCTCGGCCAATGACGAGGCGTCTGATTTCATTTGTTCCACCTCCAATCTCATACTGCTTAGCATCTCTCAGAAGTCTTCCACATGGATAATCGTTGATGTATCCATTTCCACCTGCAATGGAACGCACAATCAGCTCAGATGAAAACACTGATTATTTTCTTCATTTCAACGCACAGAAACGGAACCATGTACATATAGATGTGTTTAGAACGTTTGAGAAAGAAAACCTTCTGGTGCTTAACAAAACACACCTTCTTTACTTGTCTGGTGCTTAACAAAACACACCTTCTTTACTTGTCTGATCATCACCAAACTTGATTTTCAATGCTAGTCTTTATATATTCAATTATCTGGCAATGTATCGTTTGGCCATCTGTAATAATGCCATTGGAAATAGCACAACCCTAGATCTAGCGAGTTTATTAACCCTTTAGGGCTGTCCCTTTCACCCAACAGCAGATAACTTAAATGTACTGACATTGCATATGTGTTAACACCTTTTCCCCTGTTGTTTGTGATTCAATAAATGGCTTCAATTCTTTGGTTTTAAATTGTACATTTCCCCCACAAATAGGAAACCAAATTAAGCCTGCAACGGACTTCTTAAGCGTCGCTTGTACACCACTATGTACGCATTTAATGCGTTCATTGCATTCTGAGTGCAACAGTCAGTGCTTTTTTCTAGGAAACAAGGTTCCGGAACTCAACAAATTCAGAACATATATAGGGACATATTTTCTGCTAATATTTCTATTTTATATATATATATATCAATAAACACTGAAAGCATTGCAATTAAATTAAAGTATCTAAAGCATTTTAAATGATTTTTAATAAAAATTATAATTAACTAAATTTATTTTTATTAGCTGAAAAAAGGCCCCGGAACGCCGTTCCCGACCACTCCGGCTGAAAAAAGCACTGGCAATAGTCATTCCACAAACTCATCCAAGCCTTCTGGTTACTTAAGCACTAGATGTTCAGAGAGTTCTGTTGGTCTGCAACACAAATTAACTCAGCCACTCGGCGCTGGTGAAACTGATTTGACTACTGACACAGATGAATACTTGACTCTGTGACAGCTTTTGTGTTTTGTTGAGAATGCTCGACAATGTTGTACACGACATTAATCAAATACACAGAAAAGCTGATTGGTTCACATATTTTGCTGATGCATTTATCAGCAACAGGAGCAACACTCAGACATTACTGAAGAAACAAGACAGGCAGTAGAAAGAAATCTATGTTTGCAACATTCTGATGAAACCAATTGGAAACTTTAATGAAGAAACTCAAAAAAACAAACCCAGGATCTGAATGGCGTCAAGAGCGCAGAGCGTTCCCATTTCAGCCGTATACAGAAAGACGGAAGCACAATCCTAAAAGCACAAACAATTTCAGAATCATTATCTCTTCCCACAGACCAAATTTTCATCAATCAACCTCAGAATAGCAACCAATTAACCAACTGAAATGATAATCGACTGACCTGGTAGTTTAATGGTAAATGGTACAAAACCAATCTGATAAACTTGTAAACAGACCTGGTTAAGTGGTAATAAAGTGATCTAGTACAAGCTCTACATTGTTTAATTTTACACCACTTCCTAGTATTTAAATTTTCTAATATAATTCCAAAGCAGCTTGGAGTAGGGATCTGGAATGGTGCTATATAAATTCTAATTGATTGATCTGCAGATTGTTCATAGTAAACAGCAACAACATTCACGTCAGTGTGTGGCAGAGCATTTGTGAGGCATTTAGAAGTGCTATATTAAGCATCGAAAAGTGCTATGTTGAGCATCGAGAAATAAAATAATACATAAGTAATATCAGATAATTTTTCCTACCTTGGAAGCGAGGTGACCTTGGTCCAATGCACGTGCAACATTGTATAGATATGCGCGCGACGTGTTCAATCTGACATACATGTCAGCCATCTTGGCCTGAATCATCTGAAAGAAGCAGAATTATATTCACACACTTTGCTCTAGCACTCTGAGGTGTTTCTCTTCAAGTGGTTTGCTATTGAAATTGGCAATTTCAATTAAAACAATTAATTACCCATTCCAATTTGAAATCCTTCACCACAAGTATTTGGGGCGCGGTGGTTTAAATTAGGGGTATGTTCGGTGCCTTGCAGCCGGAGGGTTGCGGGTTCGAATCCACCTCAAAGCCGCCGCGTAAGG